>JAGSMS010000030.1:3470000-4070000 GCA_029286595.1 Bhutanitis thaidina
CAGTATTAAGTTTGCCATTTGTTATTGACAAAATGTATCGGAACTTATCTTATATATATATATATACTGATGGTAATAGTGATATTCCGTCGGCGACATGTTCATCATCATCTTCAACAGCATTCACAAGTCCTACTTTACTTTCTGTGGCGAAAAGGTAGTTTGTCAACCGCATAGTCGGCACTTTCCTGATTTTTTTTTACAGTCCCTTACTTTCTTAACACTGTAATTTGTAATGACTTCGCTGAAGCAAACAAACGACCTCTGACGACCGAATGATGGCGGAATAGCCATCCGAACCCAAAGCCCACAAAGTGGTAATGTGGGCGTAGCATAACTAGTGCGAATGTACCGCTCGCCCAGCTTGGGGAGTTAGAAAGACGTTAAAGATTTTGATGGGCGCTTTCTTGGAGAGTCCTATGTTCAGCAGCGGATAAAATAGGCTGATGTTATTAGTCACTGGACGGAGAATTTTTTTTAGGTAGTTTTTCTAGCGACGTTGCTCTCTGGCTGGCACAGACTGCACGTGTTTGCTGGACATTTAGTGGAATCACCAACCGGGTGTTCTACAACTGTTACAATCATTCAACTGGCGGGCTGTATGGCTGTCCGTAAGCCGCTTCGGCGTACTGATTATTCGGTCCAGATTATAATAACACGTAGTACGATGAAGTGTTTAGACCCACGTCCGGCGAGCGACACGCGGTCGTTCATCACAGAACATTACCGCGGCTGAAAAGTGAAACAGACCGGTCGTTGCCCGCTGCCGCGCAGGGTGGCGATATACACATGTAGATCGTGTGTGTAAACATTCCGCGAATGAGGTCTCAATGTTACCGTTTTTAGACCAAATCGCTTACGTTTACGTTGGAGCGACGCGCGCCGCTCTCGCGCTTCCACCGCCGAGTAAATATTTATCTCTTTATGCACGTAAAGGTGTCTCATTTTTAAAGTTTCTTTGATGAATGTCTGCATCGATGCGCGACTCGAGATCTTTATAAACAATAACATGGGTTGCCAAGGAAATATTATCGTGTATTCAAATGAATTGGTCGTGAGGGCGTAGATAAGTCTTTCGGTTGTGTTATACCAATAATATACTCTAATTATATAAAAGCGATAATATAATTATATAAAGGTCGATGGATACAGGTGGCTTAGGACAGAGCTTCGTGGCAATCTTTGGGGGAGGCCTATGTTCAGCAGTGGACTTCTAATAGGCTGAAATGATGATGATGATGATGATGTAAAAGCGGAATAACATTGACCAATCTTGACATCTCAGCAACTATGGAGGTAACATAACGCCTGGGGTGCAATCCATCTTTGTTGTCAACGCATCTGAAATCTTTTTAGATTGAAGTTGTTCTCAGGTCTATGGGCTGCAGTACCCACTTACCATCAGGTGGACTGGTAGTTCGTTTTTCACCGCAACCCGATACAAATTCCTGTCAGTTGACTAGGACTGTAGGTGAACTGTAATGTGTCTAATTGAGGATTTTACGAAAAACCTTCCCTAAAAGTTTATAAATTTAAAACCAAGCTTACCACTGCACGACCTCAAGATACTGTGAGCATATTCTGCGTAGATCGGACCTACAATTAGTAAATAAAAGCTGAAGATAGCCCGAGTTAACTTTGACATCTGGACGTCTAACACCTCAGTCCCCCCGTGACCACGACTGCTGTCAAGCAATCGAAACGTCGGGAATATAAAAACATTATTAAATGCGATAATATAATAGTTTCATCTCAAATGTGTAGTGTTCGCGTAAATACAAGATATCGTTATAATATTTATGTTAATTATGTAGTCTATGTGTACAAAGCCGTGTTTCATAATATAAGTAAGAAAAAAAAGTTATTTAATTAAAGAAACTTTACCTTAATTAGTGATGGGAATCTCGATCCAATGCTTTGTTTCAAATAAGTCTAGAATTATATAATAAGTATGGATGTAGTGCCGAGTAAGTAGGCGTCTGTGTTCCAGGTCATCTAGCCAGAACGGAGAGAATGTGTTCTCTCGAGGAGAGGTCGTCTAGAGCAGCCGGCGCTGGTGGTGTCCCGTGACCCTGCCGACATGCGGTGAAGGCGGTTTGGACGGCGCAAGTCTAACATTACCTGTCTTGCCCCCTAGCGGGGGGCTAGCGGTCTTGACAGGTTATGCTTTCAAACAGGACCCGTAGGTTACAGGTCCTTGATACTGCTGAATAATGTAGACTTAGAGGACGATGACGATGTGTTATACGTTCTGTTATCTCTCGGAGGTTATAATATACTAATGGTGTTTCCCATGGTCAAATTACTGACGTCTGAATCTATTGACGAAACAACCTGGGTGGCTTTTGTTAAAAATTAATAAATCTGTAGCACTAGAAAAAATACTCTTTCGATTGCCTTCAACTTCCTGTGCCCGCGACTTTTATCGCATCTCGAGATGTTGCAATGTGATTATGAAAAAAAGCAAGTTGGTGCCAGGTTTATTTTCCACAGATTTTGCAACTCGCATGTCAATAACTTTAGTATATTTTCAGCTCTTTAATACAGACATACAGATTATATTTCTTTTGGAACATCATGTCGTCTAAAGACACAAACACTTTTGCACGTACGGATGTTCCACTTCACTGAGAATGCTTTCTATGCTAATTAAAATGCATCTTCCTTTTTCTATTTCTGTTCGATGTTCAAACGTTGAGCATATTACAGCGCTGGTCGTCATCGACGCGTCCATGCGCGGGTTGCCCGATAACCTCCATAAACGGCTGACCGACCGGAACGCGACTGCCCAGCGCTGTTATCAATGCCATTAACAAACAATGTTTTGAGCGCATCGTACTTACTCGTGTTTGTTATTTTCTATATTGTTATTAATAGATTCTTAAGTCCATTTGCTAATTATAAAACAACATGACGACAGTGTTCGATTTGTGGTGCGCGTTTCAAGCCGGACTCAATATTTATGGAATACATAAATAATTAGGTAAGAGACTGGTAAGTGTTCTGTTGCGTTTCGTATTTCGCTTCCACCAAATCGTATCGCATAAGCCTTACGGATCGGATAAAGGAAGGAGTAAGACGCGAAGAATACATCACTATAGTATACTCTGCACAGTTGAAAACCACTGATAACTAGCCTGTTTTCTTTTTTCTTTTCCTATGGCAAAGGCGGCAAACGAGCAATCGGCTCAACTGATGCCAAGTGATTACCGTCGCCCACGCACATCTGCAATACCAGAGGAGCTGCAGGAGTGTTGCCGGCCTTTAAGTGTATATGGGAGACGGAAGGGAAGATGAGCAGGCGGATGGGAAGGGGAAGGGGGAGTGGGCCTCCGTTTACCTCACTCACCGAACGAAACTCAGAAGCAAAAGATGCCTCTTATTCACGCCGGTATTCTGAGAGGTCGTGGTATTAATCCGATCGAGCCGGCCGATTCGAGCAGGAGCAAAAGCCGTCGCTTGGCTGTACCACGTTTAAAAACTGTCTGTCATAAGTCCACGATTGAACATAGGTCTCCCATAAAGATTGAAGTCGATGGATGCATTTGCCCGTTAGTTTTTGCCACTCGAGAAACTTTCTTTCACAACGGTTGTCAGTTCTGCGAGCTATATGTCTAGCCCATTGCCACTTCAGCCTGCCGATCCTATCGGCTATGTTGGTTACACTATTTCTGCTGTGGATATCGTCGTTGAACACCGAGCATATCCTTTTTCATGGCATGCAGTGAAAGACCATATTTCGGTGCCGTCAGTCATCAGTGGCAACTCGAAGTTATCACGTGGTTAAAAACAGCCAGGATTATGTTGATATGAATATTCCGTTATTCTTACCACTTATTCAAAAGCGCCGTTTGTTTAAGTACATGATTTTTTTACTACTTTATTACATAAGCCTTTCCTACTGGAAGGATTTTCCGCAATTGCTTACTTTATCGTAGTACACCATATGTTAGACACTACTGACCATTATTGCTCTGTAAAATTTAGGTGTAATTTTCTGGGAACTTATCCGCATTTTATTTTATTTTATTTTATTTTATTTACGGAAAACATACAGTGATACATAGCTTGAAAACTTAAAAAATCGTATGAGAAAAACGATTTAACGAAAATTCCGTGTGTCATCATTCTCCTGTAAAACCATAACGTGTTATTTTTTAACATGGTCTCTTATTCTACATATCAATAAACGAAACCGTGTCTTGGATGTGAAAAATATCATGGTATAATATTATCGACGAAATAAATTCACACGGAATTTTTATGGCATAGCGGGTGTCTTGTCTGTATTACGGTCACGAAATTTTTCAAGTATTTCCCGTAGTCAACCCTTTTGACAAGCACATGATAAATAATATTGATCAGGATGATCAATTACGTTACGCCGTCATCCCACTACAAATAAAGAAATCTCTTAAGAACTTTTTCAGTTTAAATTACTATTTAGTATTTATACCTTCGCCTTCGGATTCTATTAAAGCACGTGTTGTTATTCATTGTAAGTATAGTTGCGACAGAGAACTGTAGATTAACTTAAGCTGTAGAGCGTCCGATAATTGTGTTTTGTAATTTACTAGGATCAAGTCGCAAGTCCTTACGTGAGTAGATTTAACTGTGTACACAGACAGTGTGTATTTTCTATTTATTAATGTTTACGTTGTGTCTGTAGATTGTATTGTATAATATAGCATATATATAATATAATAAAGCGTTAATAATATACTCGTATATCTCTCTGATTGCATTTAAAGTCGCAACTCCCACAGCCGTAGCTAATCGTATACTAACATAGTACATAATAATATGTGTTTTGTTGGCTCTCTATCCCAGTGCTTCTGACGCTGTCAGGCCGTCAGCCCTTGCTCCATGCCACAATGCATTACAAGGAAAGGTAAAGGATAAGCGAGTACTGTATTTTGTCTAAATACTTATTGCAATAATACAAATTCTGATAGTTCATCGAAAAACGTCAGAATCCACTGCTAGGTGTTATATTACTTTTACTAAGTAATATGACTCATTCTCTACTTAGGAGTCGTCTGGGTAGGTAGGGGTGGAATATAGGTATTTCAGCCGCTAATCATTGGTGTTACTCCGTTAATCACTGTGGTGTTCCGGTTTGAATAGTATACAGAGACAGTGTACCAACAGGCTGTGAGGCATTCGGTCTTTGTCCAAGGGGGTGACAACCCACCTGTAACCTTTTTTAATTGAACTTTGTAGGTTTTCATTGGCTGCAGTAGCTACTTACCACGAGGCGCCGCCCAGAGTGTTCAAACGACTGTCCATTACGGTTCAAAATATACAGCCCTTTAAAGGTGACGGACACACGCCGTGTGTTGACGACTTAATAATAGGACTCTGTACGGTAATCTAAAACCGCCCAGAACTTGACGTAGATACATATACGTATATTCACGCCTTGTTCCCACCGGGGTAGGCAGAGACAATCTTCTTCCACTTGCTACGGTCCTGACATAGCTCTTTTGCTTCTACCACTTTCATCAATCTTCGCATGCATGCTCGTTGGCTCAGAGTACTCTTGACCTGTCCTTTTTTCAGAACGTCTCCGATTTGATCGCGAAATGTTTGCCTAGGTCTTCCTCTCCCAACTCTACCATTTACACTCGCCTCAAATATTTGTTTCGTCAACCTACTTTCATTCATCCTCTCCACATGTCCAAACCAGCTCAGCATCCCTTTCTCAATTCGTGGTTCACGCTCAACGCTCTCTGATGACATTATTTCGGACCCTTAACGTAGCCACCGTATAATTTCGATTGTTCTTCTTGTATTTTCTAAAAAAACACTCCGAATCTAAGCTCAAACTAATTCTAACAAATCTACTCGTAAGTATCGTTTAGGCTAATAGGGTTTCATGGAGTGCGCTAATGGAATCCGGCCATTACTATCGGTAGTTGGTACTAATGTTTAAGAACATTACGGAGTAGAAAGGTCATGTAGACAATGCCAGTCGGTTGGTCTGTAAGACAAGAACTGTGTTATCAAGAGCAAACTTCGTACTCATCCGAAGCTGACATCATCAAAACGTGTGTACACAGGCTTGCTACCAGGTTAGTAGAATATTTTTTACGTATTTTTGTACGTGGTAGAGCCAAGCTGTGACTTTTGCTGGTGCTCGAATGGGCCGGCTCGACCGGGGTACTACCACGGCCTCGCAGAATACCGGCGTGAAATAGAGGAATCTTGTGCATCTTCGTTTCGTTCGGTGAGTGAGGTAATCGGAGCTCCACTCTCCTCTTTCCACTTCCACTTCCCCAAATATCCTTAAAGATCGGCAACGCACTTGCAGCTCCTACAGTGTTGCAGATGTACGTCGGCGAGAAAAATATATAAAA
This sequence comes from Bhutanitis thaidina, assembly GCA_029286595.1. Taxonomy (NCBI): domain Eukaryota; kingdom Metazoa; phylum Arthropoda; class Insecta; order Lepidoptera; family Papilionidae; genus Bhutanitis; species Bhutanitis thaidina. The sequence continues at coordinate 3,476,360 of JAGSMS010000030.1, forward strand.
AACCTTATGTCTAAATATTTGTTATTAGCAATATTTATCGATACTAGTTTTCATAGAAGTGTTGTTTTCGTTATATTGATTCGCCGACCTATGCCCCTCGACAGAACGGTGACTTGAACCCCTAGAATAGGAAGTAATTGATTGAACCGTATTGTAATCCCATCAACGTCTCTACGTCAGCAATATATATTTTTACGAGCTACGGGTTGCGAGATTGGAGTAAAAAAGGCCGGTTTCTTAAACTTCTATTTATTTTTAACACTTACAACGGGAGTCAGCAGAATTTCTTCTTGATGCGCTGTCCTTCGCACGGGATGTTCAACGGGTCTTCCTGATAGTAACCAATCCTCTGCCGTTCTTTCTTTTCGTCTTCTTTTCTTCGTTTTTCTTTTCCTTTGCGATCTTCCTCTTCCATTCACTTCATAATTTACCATTGAACTGTTCTTAGATTTCTCCAGTGCTCCTTATATAGTCCCGTATTTCAATCGTCTTTTTAATTTTCGATTATTCCAGAATATTCCTGAAACTTCATTTAATTTTTATTAAAGACAATAGGCTTATATTTCAACCAGTGTACAGCCACCCCTTATTACCTGTCAAAGAGTTTTGTTAACATCGACTGGTAATTTATAAAACATTATTTCTTTTGACTTGTCATTCGAGGACCTAGTTGTTGACGAGTTGACAAGACATTATCGGGCATTCGTTAAACTATATATATATGGCAGCACTATGTTTGCGATGTCAGAGACTAGACGTCACTTTTCAAAATCGATACTTCTATTAAATTATATTAATTATCGTTGCAGTGAATAAAAGTCTATTTCGTTTGTCGATGAAATCCCTCGCCTAGCCAGCGACCGCATCAAATAGTTCCAGCGTGTCCTGCTGCAAACTAAGTCCCCGGTGGTTAATGCACCGCTCTGTCTGCGTATCTCTCCATAGGACGAGCGGTATGGCTTAACAAGCTGCATTGTTTGTGAGGCCTTTGTGTGTTCAGATGTTAACATTACATTTACATTGGACGGCCAAAACTTTGCTCATACACCTAGCAGTGTTGCCTTGCAAGAATGACGTATGTAGCAATTGCGTAACCATCTACGAATATGAAGTCTATCATTGTCGAATAACAGACAAAGAATAACAGTCCTTCTACTCCTTTCGAATTCTAACGCTAGTTTCCAACTGGGCAGCAGATATAGTGTCCCAGATGTACAGAGGCAGGCCAAATGTACAAAGACGTGTTCTTTATCGTCCCGAATTCGATTCAACGCTTAAGCGAAATCGGATGCAGTGTGAGAGGCAAATATGCAACACAGCATCACCAGACCCGAAAACCAATAGACTTTATATAGAATAGAAACATTGTTTTCGGATAGGATTTAAACCCGGGACCCATGGCTCTAATCGGGTACTGTAACCTACGAGGTCGTCAGAAGAGAAGTTAGTATAATAGAATAGGTAAGAAATATATTAAGACAGAAATAAAGACATAAATTGTATTGGGTCTACGAATCTCTTACATTACTGTCACGCTGACACGTTGAAATTTTAATCTCACGTGTCGCATGATTCGTGATATGTAAAAATCGCCAATAAACACAGGAAACGCAATAAATTTCCTCCGAGGGCCACGGAATAGCGCCATAAAATCAGATTGTAAAATAAAAAGTTTTTTTACGATTTCCATTTGGTTCGGTTTAATGCTTTTTATTCTTGTATTGGGACGCTTCCCTCTCAGACATAGTATTATTTTATGTATATATCTTGATCGCTTTGTCAGATTTACGCCGAGCACTATCTTTATTTATTACACAAAATTTGCATCGGTGAATATCTCATTTTTTTCTATATTTAGGGCCAAAAGTAATATTTTTGCATCGTAAACAAGAAAAAACTACATATTACTCGAATGATAGAAAACTATAGTTTTAAAGAATATTAGTAATACAAAAAGCTTGTGTTAGAAATTAGTTTATTGCAACAGTCAAATGGTGGGTTCCACAACATTATTTTCTGTACTTCGTACCCTATCGAAGGACTAACGCTCCTCCGCTCCTTTACCCTCTGAAAAATTATAGACCTGTTTTCACCATCGGTGAGATGATTCCTTATCCTTATACCAGCTTGTGAGAAGTACAATGGAAGACCTAAGCTTCGTCGATAAGGAAGATTTAACTTAATCGCCATTCACGTCTAGCGGATGGCAAACGCAGACATCTCGCACGTTAGACGCTGCTTAATCTTGTTTCGAAACGGTCATCCCATCTGGCGATAGCCATTGCGATTTTCAAGGCTTTTCCTTTAAATTAAATTAAATCAATTAAATGCAACTTTTTTGCACACCATAAAAACAAATTCAAAAGTGAAAAGCATTAAAAATTATATGTACAATTGGCGGTCTTATAGCTGAAAGCGATCACTTCCTGGCATCCTTTGGATGAATAAAAAAAAATGTATATAAAAGATTAAGACAGCGCTCTGTCCTTTAGTGACCTATTAGAAAGGGCGTGGCAGTTTCTTACAAACTACCTTTCAAGGTATGAACGTCCACACATGTGGCGTAAGCGTCGTCAGAGAATCTGCTAATGGTAGTATGGTAGATATGGATCTCATCCCGTGGGTCGCATGCCACCGTATAAGTCGGCTCAGGTAAATCCTGAATCCTAGCCAATGACCGTCTTAAGTATGCCAGTCGTAAAATATAGACCGACGACGGACACCAGCGTCCACGGCGCGTGGTCTTTGAGACGACGGTCGCCAGTCTTCCTGTCAAGCGACGCAATTACGGTAAATCATCTTATTTTATAGGAGATGTTTGTTATTCTGTCATCTGTCGCAAGCTACGAAATATAATGCTGACGCATTCATTGTCGACATTTACGACGCTGCCTTTGAAAGCACAATGAAAATAAAACTAATTATACGTATAAAGGTATAAATTATAATGATAATCACTGCTCACTTTATTCAAAAAAAGCTCTTTGAAGTATATTTCGCGTTCAACCATATTATCCAAGTATATTACTTACTGAAATTCTTTCTTAGCAAACAGACTTTCGAGTGGTACTTTGGGCCGTGATTAAGTATTTTTTTTTTTCACTGAAAATTCTGGAAATTCTATTGAAAGATAATGACCCTTGTTTATAACTTGGCCAATCTTAAACGCTACTCAAACCCCGTTTTGTTCAAAAGTACTTCGTGCTATTGATAAATTCGGCACTATTAGCTACTTAATACCATGGTGTAGCATGTATGTGTCTTAATGCCAACCTCACCTGCACTCTGATGATCGAGCGATGGCGGAATGTACATCCGTATTTCTAAACCCAATCGCACAGACAAGTGAGGGATAGCAGCGTCACCAGTACCAGCAGGGTACCGGTAGGTACTGCGCTCACATTACTCGTTTCTCACATTACAGGTTATGTAATCCTACTATACTATAGTATAGTTAGTAGAAGATCAGGGCTACCCCAGTCCGTTACGCAATTGTCTTCGGAATTACGGTGCAAATTACAAATGTGCTTATATTGTATAGTAAACATTTATGTAATCCAATATTGAAAGTTTATTAATATAATTAAATAAATATTAAATTTGTTCTCTTTTTCGTTAGTTAAGACACCTGGGAGACCTTCAATATTAGTGCGATCCTCTGTACGATTTTTTTTTATTTCTACTATACGCCAATATCACAACACCGTAGTGATACAAGTGTTATTCGCACTAAAACAATGTTTCCCCGTAAACATTATTATGAATCATTTATGCCCGGATGCTCTGTGCGCTGCGTCAAGTAATTCAACGTTTGCTTATTGTATGTGTTACTGTGTTGAGATTATTGTATTAATGTAATCCGCAGGTCATAAAGATGTAAGTTTAGGTTAAGCAGACATATTTACATGTCCCACTGCGTTTGGCGTACAGCAACTGGCGCATATAAACCCAATCGGATTTACCGTACCATTAATTGTGAATTTCCATTTATCACTCTCGGCGTAGTCGAACCGAAATCTTTTTTTCGCCTTTCCGGGACATAGAACGTGACGGGTGGCAAGCCTCGTCTTATGCCGTCTTATACGACATCCACGGGAAGAAAGGAAGATTCTTACGCCGCTAAGAAAAGCAAAGCATACGACTGCGTAAAGTTTTTAATTCCATGTTTCTTTTTTGATTCGCAGACGATATATTTAAACATTATAGCCCGTGTCACTTCCACTATGAAGACGATTCTAACGACACTAATATGTTGAAATCTATCAAGCCGTTTAGGATACAGAGCGTGCCAAAGAAATAGACATACATAGTAGTACATACACTCGAAATCATTTCCTCCTTTGTGTCAGTTATTTAAACATTTATATATATTAATACATGAAATAATTGTACATTGATATTTTAATTAAATTTATATTAATGCTTAACATTGTGCTCTATATATGCTACCATTAAAACACAGTCAATTTCAGATGGTAAACATGTTTTGTCGGACGGGGTCACCTCTCGTAAATTACGAATCGTAATTATCTCTGGCGTCTGGCGAATATGTTGCGTAACTATATGTTTATAAACACGTAATTATATAGTACTACTACACGTTTGTGGTCAAAAATCAACCATTCATATCTGACTGCTATAAGGAAAGAGTGGGAAAAGGTAAAGAGTAAGTTACCGCTTATCACGTTTTGTATGAAAACAATCATATGTGAATGTTCACATAATTTTACCTGCGTAACAACATGCACACATGATTTTCTTTTTGTGCACATTTACGGGACGGAACTAGTGTCTTTCGAATACTAAAAGTCTAATTCCTCACGTTTTATATTAGGTGCTTACATATGAAATTCGGCCGGTTATCCATCCCGGGTTCAACCACCATAAAGAGCATTTCATATTGTCGTACAGTATCCATTTTTCAACACAAGTAACGATACGATTACGATGCGATATTGTTTGGTTCATTGTGAATTTGGGTCTCCAGCCGTGGCGTTTGTTTTGCAGGCAGACCCCAGGACGAAAACATTGGAACCAAAAATGTACCGTGCTTTCTTTTACAGTAGCTTCCCAGGGTCTTTCCGGCTCCAACACCCTCTCAGATACCCGTATTTGACAAAGAAGCCTTTGCTCAGCAATGGGAAATTACAGGCTGCTAATTTTTACGGCATTTACCAGAACTATAGTATCGTCGGTCAATACATTGCAACTGACGACCAACATATACATTCGGTTTATCTAACACATAATAATTAACCCGAGACTCGATTCGCGCTGATTATCGATTATACTCCTTGTGCTTCTTATCTCTTTAGTCGACAATTGCCGATACTCGCTTTCCAATTACTTTTCAAGTGTGCTCAATGACCTTCAAGTGCGATCGTGGGCTCGGAGGGCGCGGCTGTGTGGGCTTTACGAAATTCGCTCGTTAGCTTATTCATTAAGTAATTGAGTTCTCTGTTAACTGTATTAAGTTATATTTTTCATGTTTGTATATATCATTGCAACCGACGTTCGAAGTATTTCAACTGCTGACACAAATCACGGTCCTGGGCTACCTACATTCATCGACTTCCCGCAAAACTGTGCAGATCGTCACTCTATGTTGCGGGTGTTCGTCCTATGCTGCGTTTACTTAACTTAATTACAACATTTTAAATGAAACTATTATTTACGGAATTTATCGCGTTCAATTTTGTTTTAAATTCCCGACGAAGTCTGCAGTCTGTGATCGTATCCTTAAATAATTTGAAATAAAACTATTATTTACCGATTATAAAATCGGTAAATAATAGTTTACGCCCCAACCACAAATCCTCGCAGAAGAACACCGATTCCTGCCAAGGATGATTCGCGAGGCTATTGAAATCAAAAAACATCCTAATTTCAATAGAGAAGATGGCTGGATGTTACCATCGGCTTGGGATTAAACGCGATAAAATCCGTAAATGATTATTTCATTTAAAATGTGTAATGTTCGCGTAATTACAAGAAATCAATTACAATAGTAATTAATCAAAACATTTACGACTGTCATCACGTTCATATATATTATCGTCTTTCTCTCTACTTTGGAAACGGACTGCGTAGCGTAGCATGCTTCCAATTAAGTAAGTTGGTAATGTGCCCACCGGCCACAATCGACACTTCAAGGCTGGCAACCGCACGCGCACGGACGGCATCTCATTGTAAATGCGTCAAACACACTGGCGTCTCATTTCATATTAGCTTAGAAATACGGTCTACGTGTTTGATTGATTCTGTAACGAGACTTTGTTGTTTAAACAAATAGTAGAACCAGCATAGGCTATGGCGGGTATTGACGTTTGAATTGATATAGTTATGCACGATAATTGATTCTTTTAACTTTTAATTCGGTTAAATTTCGAACCCATCTATTACAGTTTTTTATTCTTTGCTTTGCACCAGCCATCTACTTTTCACCTAAACTAGGATTTAATGGTAGAGAATGCCACTCCTGAGTAAGTCCGCCCATTGTAACCTTTAAATTGCGGTCTACAATAAAGAATAAATAATTAATAAAATTGTGATAAATGCAATCGATCACTGAAACTAGGATTTTTTTTAATTAAGCAGGCGATATTATCTAGAATTTCCTTCCGTAAAGACAAACGCAGTACTGTACCCGGTCGACCCTTCACAAGATTGAGCGGCGATTGGCCATTGACCATGCCTTAGGCAGTCGTTCGGGTCCCCCAATGTGCAGCGGTTGACTTATGATAGGATGTAGGCAATAACGATGATGACAAACTAACACGCAGTTCGCTCGATCATTAATAGCTTCCGCAGCCCTTATTACATCCGTCCTCTATCCATAGAGTGTTTTTCCGGAACACAAGCTAGTGCTTGACTTTACCACCTGGTATTATATTACCTTTCCTTAACAGCCTAGAAACAGTCCACTGCAGGACATAGACCACGCCCATAGAGGAAATTTGTCTCAAGGGTGATCGCAGTACGGCATCGGTCTGCTTCATTTAGGTCTGGTATTTTTTATCTATCCCGCCATCTATCGCTAGCCTTTGCTATTTTTAAGGATTCTCCTTAGTCGCCGCTTACAACACACAGAGGAACAAAGGGTTCCTAGGTGAATTGATATAAAGTCCTCGTTGGTCACTATTGAAGACTATCACTGAATTAATATTTGCCAGTAATTGTATCTAGGCAGACGTGTAGTATTGGTGTTACAATCTGCCACTCCCTTTTTGCCCGCGGGTGTCGTAAGTAGCCATTTTGGGAAAAACTTGTTGTCACCTCTGAGGACTAGCAACTCGTAATTATTATGGCGCTCTTTACCTTTCAAAACGGAATACGACAGTGGTTACACAGCTAATAGACGGCAGAAATAGATGAGAGGTAACGTACTCAGACCACTTAAAAGTAAAGTAACAGCCTGCAAGTGCCTACTGCTGGGAAAATTCCTCCTTATCAAATATCTGAGAAGGTTTTGGAGCCAGGAAAAAGAAAGGAAAAGCCCGCCACGCTGCTGCTGTGCGTATGCGTAAATAACATTTATTATTTCTCAGACATGCAGGTTTCCTCGCGATGTTTCCTTCCTTCACCGCCGGGCACGTGGTAAATACTGCAATTAAAATTGCTATTAATAAGTTTATTGGTGCCGGCACCGGGGACCATCATCAGGTCGCTCGCGCTCTTTGAAAGTAAAGAGAGCGCCTGACTATAAGGCTACCACGGCTAACTATTAATATACTAATACTGCATAAAAATGCAGAGATGTAAAGCTTTATATATCATGTAATTAAATATTGTTACATAATACGCAATTCATTTCACTATCGCTACACTTCGTACATAATTAGATAATAATACATTATTACAGTTGCAATGTGTTTCGGCAAGCGGTTGTGCTTGTATCTAGCGTCCGACGCGCTCGTTAAGCAGCGACGTCGCATTTATCTCCTCGGTTGCGTACAACTCCCGGTTCGTAATGGGGGGAGTCGAAGTTCACCTACTATCACGTTCTTTCTTCCGAAGAGGCAAATTGTGGGTTGCATAGGCCGGCCCATCTGCTAACACCGAGTCGTGCCAAGTTGTCCGTAGTCGACTTTAAAATGTCGTAGTACATTTAAAAGTCACTGTGTTTCGGAACTTGTTCATAAGGCGTTAAAGAACATACTTTGTGAACTTATGCTTCCCGGGTAACGTTAAGGGTAAAAAGATTTTGAAATATCAACTATACAGCACGCAAGTTTTTAAACATAAACATCTAGTTAGTTGTATTCCGGCCTGTTTACAGTTTATTAATTTATTAACAAGTTCTCAGTTTCAACTAGAATGAAATAATTTAATTTATATATTTTCGTTAAAAAAAGTATATTACTGCCAAATATTCTTGTTATAAAATAAGTGGTCTATTCTATATTTCATACGTTATCCAATAGTTTTTTATTGCCAGAGTATTCATTGACGTTGTTTTTGTTCGTTTTCAGGTACTTTATATCTACGGTTCGTGGGGTACGTCGCGGAAACAGGCCATAAATCAAACAATCTATAGGTTCTATTATAAAACTAATGAAAATACTTTGTCTGTACATAGTTTACCAAAGAAATACTGGGAATAGTGACAGGGACCTCACCCAACACAAAACTAATTTTGATGGTCGTGTGCGCTGTACGGAAAATCCTATGGCGAGAAATAAAAACTGGTGCACATAATTCCACGCGTAAACGGGTATCAGAACTGCAATGGAAAAACACATACTTACATACATACTTTCAGGCAGGGCCTCCGAGGGCAGCCAGTTTACTGTACGACTACAGAAAGACATTTTTATATACATGTTTTTTTTTGTTAAATTACTGAAGCAGAGACCCCTCTGCTTATCTTTAAGGATTTTATCGCAGTAAAATTTTTTCTCTTGATTTTTTTTTCTGAGGTATTTAGACGTCAGGTGTCATAATTAGCTCTGGCTACCTTCAGCTTTCAATTATTAATTTTGTTCCGATCTACGTGTTCTTTTTGGAGAGGCCTATGTTCAGCAGTGGACTTAACTTGTTTGACGAAAAGCAAATATCAATAATAAAGTATGACGACAGGACGAGACAGGACGAGCAACCATTTGCCTACCATAATACTAACAATGGAAACAACGGCGCAAGTTTAAATGCGCGATAGCTACAGACGTAAGTCGTGAATGCAATTGAATTTTAGTAACTTAGGTTCGGAAGCACATTGTCCATGGTGACAATTGGTAGTTCGGTATGTTTGCTAGATAATATGGTACACTTAATAAAGTTGGTATTATACTATTACATTATACGATTTCTAGTATTTACGCGAGCACTACACATTTGGAATGAAACTATTATTTACGGATTTTATCGCGTTTAATTATGTTTTTATATTCCCGACGTTTCGATTGCTTCACAGCAGCCGTGGTCACGGGGGGACTGAGGTGTTAGACGTCCAGATGTCATAGTTACCTCGCTACGTTTAGCTTTTATTTATTAATTTTTGTTCCGTTCTACGCAGAATGTGCACACAGTATCTTGAGGTCGTGCCGTGGTAACTCGATAAAATCCGTAAATAATGGTTTCATTTCAAAGTATGTATCTGTGGTTGCACAAAGTAATAAAGTACTACGCGTATAGCTCTGCAGTGGAATTGCGTCAGGCTGAAATAATCTTTATTCGTTTCGCCATCTATACAATTGTCGTAGTTACCTCTGACCTCTTATTTGCAAAACAAGTCTGTATGGCCAATGTCAAGATGGACGAGATTAAAATTAACCCTAATAAGGTGTTGTTACTAAACGAGGGTTAACTTTATACGGTTAAGTTATAGTAGTAACAATACTAAGAAGTCCCTTACTGGACATAGGCCTCTTCTCGGGTATAGGGAATTGTCGAAATACACCAATTTTGTAATTGAAATGTAAGTTGAAATTATATTGATTATTATTGAATATGTATTAGGATAGAGAAAGTTCCGTGTTGAGGGATTCGTTACGACCCACTTACAACACAAACTTTCAAGGACCAATACCAGTTCAGGGTGCTTGTAAAAAACATTTAGTCTCACTCGTTCAAATTGGTTTAACTCACATACAAGTACATGTTACTAATATATGTACATAATTTGAAATTAAACTATTATCGATTTTATCGCCCCAAAATAACTGCAGATTAGATAGACCACAAATCCTCACCTAAGAACACCGATTCCTGGCAAGGATGATTCGCGAGGCTATTGAAATCAAAAAACATCCTAATTTCAATAAACAAGATGGCGGGGTGCTACCACCGGCTTGGGTTCTAGTAATAAATATATAATTTGGTTTTAATTTTATTTACCACAGGTGGTAGCACCCATCGATCTTCTCTAATGGAGTGAGGATGTTTATGATGTGATATGTAATATATTCTTATTCAAAAAAAAAACAAGTACGTCTCAATAGAAAAAAAGAACTGTTATTAATGTTACTTAAACGTTTGAATGGCAAGTTATTATTTTTCTTGTTAACTGACCAACGCCATCATAACCAATGTGTGTGACACCTAAAGCTGCTCGTCGAGTGCCGAGTGGAAAAAGAGAACTTAAAAGTAAAATATGAAAGCATAAACAGTAGTACTAGAAAATTATTAAGATTTATATAAGATTAATTATTATAAATGCTTTCTTCCTTCAAGAAGTAACATTTCAATGTATTAAAGTACTTAGACGGTACCTTTCATAATAACAGATTTTTGTAAAATAAAGGCATGGCAAACTAGAGTTTTCCATGCAAAAAAAAATCAATCGTCTCGAATAGCCAATTGTAAGAAGACACAATGTAACGACCGCCCGCCGTATGATTGATGAAAATGGAAAAACATTTTCATGTTGGATCGCTGAATGATTAATTATTCCTCTGCTTTATCGCGTTTTTGCCAAATTATTTTTCCCGCGCCTCTCTGAGAGCTCTTCTTATCTTTTGCGTATCGAATCGCCATAAATCAAGTAACACTGGGAACCGACGTGACCGTTAATACAAGCCGTCCATTAGCTGCTAATGGAATTGCACTTTTGTCCTATACTTTGTCGGAAATTGAATTTAATCTTGTTTCGCTAAGGTTCTGTTTCACGTTGGAGGTGATTTTTTCTATGTGAATTGTTTGAGTTTGGATTTATTCGTTTTCCAGACTGTAATAAATTGAAATGGATAATATGTTTTCATGGTTTAATGTATGGTATACGTCATGAAAGCAATACACAAAAAAAAAACAAAGAAAACACGTAAATCTTGACCGGTTTTCAGAATACTAAACTATCAACGGCCTGTGACCCCAGCTATCTAACTAAGCTCTATTACTTGTTTTATTATTTTAGTTCATAGCTCACCGACGCGTAGGTGAATGCCATGGCTGACACAAACGGGGTTGAGTTCTTGTCAATTTCTTCACGTAGTTGAAAACAGCCTTTACCAAAATTTCTCCAATATCGTGAAATAAAAATAATTATTAAATTAGATCTAGGACGTGTGGTGTCGGTCAGACAGAATCCATCACACTTTCCCATAGGTGTCATAAACACAGAAAAATCTCACGTCTCCGATAAATTACGGTATGACCTTCCAATATGCCACCAGATGTGGGGGTGGTGGATACTCTTACGACTACATCACACGGCAATTACTAATAAAATAATTTGTAACTTAATAATAAATTTATTTGTTTACTGAAATGTCGCCAATTACTTGTTGCATTTAATTGAGTATATTTTATAGATATCGCTATAGGATAAGATGGATGTTGTGCTATTCAAAAACAACATTCAATTTATTGGGAAGTAACTTTTCAAAGTCTCAGTGGCAAGCTAAATGGTATATTATTTAAACCCAGTTATGAAGAATATGCCACAAAGTTAGTATCTCTGTGAGCGTATGCAAATAACACTTTTTTTATGTTTGTTTCTCTGCACTGTTAATTGGGGACCGAGGTAGTGATTTGTATGTAAAAAAAAAGATCGACTACCACACGAGTGGCGATTCAACGGAATGAAAAAAAAAATTGCACTCTCGGAACTCGTCCGGACGTAGAACGCTTACAGCGCAGCACGGTATGTGTGCCGATGCGGGGCAATTAAAATCGAGTAAATTGCAGTTCTCTTCAAAAATAAAAAAGTTTTCTGTTAGCGATTTAAACTAGCTGAAAAACAAAAATGCTTCTGTGTTTATTTGTTTCGTTCGTCATAAAGTACTGAATTCAACTCAAAAAATAAAGGAAGCCAGGGACTAGCACACATTTTAGAGGTTTTTAAATTTTCAACCCTGCCGATAATATTCGACAGTTGTCGCCGTGGTCGAAATCGGCCAGGCATCTTTAGTTAAGATAATGATCAAATTAGGCTTACGCTGAAATTATATTTTATAAGTAATTTCAGCATACCGTATAATATTCTTGTAGACATTGACGTATATTAATGGTATCTCCGATTATTTATCTATGACTTATCGCCTTACAAGTGTCCATGATACTGACTAACCGTCCCGAACTGGAACATTTTCATTTTATAATTATCTTAAACGTTTTTCTAAATCTTGTTGAACCTAAATAAAATTTTATAATTCTTTATTATAAATCAATATATAATATTAGCCTATAATAGTCTTGCTGTATGGCTCCAGCCCTCAGTAAGAGCATTGAAGCAAACTCCGCGACGTTTTGGACTGCAGCTTTTTATGTTACAAAATGAATCGTTATAAAATTTATATAAAAGACTACGTATTTTCTATGTTATTCAACATCTTATTTTGTAAGTGACTATAATTGCTTGCAATGAAAACAACATATACTGTGGATAAACCTAAGGGTTTATAATATGTTTACTTAAAAATATTAAAAAAAAAAATTAACTTTAAAGTGGTCGGGGCATTTATCATAAAAATAAGTAATTTATATGGAACTGTCCGTACTTATAAGAAACAATATTCGTCATATAATTTCGGAACTAGGAAATATTTTAGGGCCAATTCAACACCCGTTATTAGGATTTAGGCTCAGATTATACTGGGCGCTATTGGAATAATATAATAATTTTCTTCACTTTCAGGGTCGTAGAGTGACTAATTAAGTTTAAGCTTTTGCAGCTCCAAACATGTGATGATCGAAATTGATGTTTTCGAGACTCCGTGTGTGCTACGCTCGGATATACTCGTATAATCGTTTGTTTTCATTGTGGTTAGACGTGTCTTGCACTACGTGTTGTACCACTTCGACCAGGGCGACATAATAGAGCAGTGCAGAATACATTATAATGCAGTACCATAAGTGTGCGAACCAAAATAGAGCCACTATCTCGTCTGTGCCCTACCTACGCGATGTATTCTGCCACCAATCAGCAGTACAACCATTGTAGACAGTATGCCATCTTGTTCCTCAGGGGTGACAACGCATCTGTGAGCTCCTTCGATTGAGGTTGTTTACAGGTGTCCTTGGGCTTCTGTAGCCAATTACCATTCGGTGGATACCACTGGGTAGTTGGTCACATCAAAATAAAAAGGCTACAAATCCAGTCTCAGGAGACATGGAACGCAATACAAAACAAATAATTTGATATTGATTCCGGCTCGAATTCGTCGAACTCAAAATCCAAAGGTACTTCCCAAAACTCACGTATGGTAACCGATAAATGCACGCGTTAGTCAATAGACCTGTTAAATAACCACCCCGAAATGACAAAGATTCGAACCTTAGTCTGATCGTAGTGTTTAGAATTTCTAATATTCGGGACTACAATAACTCCAACACCGTTGACTGATTTCTATCAGATCCAATGTCTACCGGATACGTGACGATGGTCAAATCGACCAGGGTAATATAAAAGTAACACAGATATTAAAATTTAGGTATGAAACTACATACATAAGGACGGTGTTATTATTTTTTTAAACCAACACTTCGTCTCTATTCACAACACGTGTACGTGTGTGTGTTCAGCTTACGACGTAGAGATCCTTGTGCGCCATCTCTATATGGTACAAGAGGTAAAGGAATTTGAAACATCATGTATTTTCCATTTAAATGCATGAGCTTGCGCGAGGCGGGTGTTATGTTTTATAAGATAAATATGAGTTGGACAGAAAACAATGCTTATAATATGTTTCACACATTGTTCTTACTGCTATTATTTTCGTAACAAGAAAACGTGGCATTTATTCTGTATAAACAGACAAAACGTGAATTGTCTCAGGAGCAAGCGTATATCTTACAGCCTGAAATTTAATTACATTTTTTTTTATGGGAATGACGGTAAACTAGCATGCGATTCACCTGTTGGTAAGTGATTACCGTCGCCCACGTACTATTGCCATACCAGAATTGCTGCAGCTGCGTTGCTGGCCTTTTAGGGTATTTGGGGGATGGGGGAGGGGGAGTGGGCCTCCGGTTACCTCCCTCGCCGAACGGAACGCAGAAGCACATGATGTCTCTACTTCTCGCCGGTAGCCCGTGGTACCAACCCGGTCGAGCCGGCCCATTCGAGCAGCAGCAAAAGCCGCCGCTTGGCTCTACCACGTTTACTATTTAAATTTACTATATTTACTAATTCATAAAACATCTTTTAACTAATGTTTATATCAGACTTTAAATACATCCCACTACATGGATCGGGCACTCATCTTTATTTTAAAGGTTACGGATTTCCCTGGTTGGCACATCGGGGCACTCATAACCAAACACTTTACACACTAGACACCGCTGCCGTCTCCATACGCTCAACACTCAACCACCCGTGGTGCTGGCCAGCCAGAGTCAAGGAGCTTCCTGCATATTGCGGATGCGAGTTGGTGCACTGTGGAGGGGAAGATTGACGGTGTTGCGAGGTGCCGCCCTCGGTGTCCTCCGCAGCCGAGGAGGAGTCGCAGGGGAGCAGGAGTTTTGGTATTTAGGTACGTCATTGTCCCCCGCGTCTCTGGCGGAGGCCTCACCTATGAGGCGGCCATGGTGTGGACGTGACAGGCAGAGTTATTTAAAAATATTTATCGCCGTTTAGGACTACGTAATCATCAAGATCAAAAATAAACAGACCGATGAAGGCAGTAGCGTCTTCTTTTTATGGGGGACTCCGCCACTCACTCACCGAACGATTTTCTTTCGTCCCCAATGTCTCAATGTCTTTGTTCCAGTTTTTGTTCACGATATTACCTTGATTCATTAATTCACCTATACTGCACCGCAATGTGATTGTCTTCCAAGACATTACTCTCCGTGTGCCGAGGTGAGAATGAATAAATTCAATTACCTGTTGCCTTGTCTGTCTTTACCGTATTTTATTTTATTTTATTTCATGAATTCAATTACTTACGTGTTTTATTGTCGAGTTTTACGTTAACTTTGTTTTTCACACATAAAAATTATCACAAAAACCTGAACGCTCTGAAATTTGATACATTAAGCTCTGTAGATGTGTATATCTATAGCACTAGGATGTATTGGATAGCGTTTCGTTTCTACTGCTTCTTCTTTGGAATTCTAGCCAATCGTTATAGTACAGACTGTACTGTAACGATTGGCTAGAATTCCACCATTTTTTGGGTTTGTTGACCCCGGTTAAGTACGCCACGCTGTTAGTGTGGGATCGCGGATTTCATTTTATGCCCTCGAAATATATTTTTTATAATTATTCTTCAAACATACAGTTTTCCTCGCATCGCACTCCTGACAAAGGCACGCCATAAATAGTTATGAACATTTTATTGGAGCCAGTAACGAGGATCGAACTCGGGATGCTTGCGTACCGTGTCCAGTTGCGCTCTGCTCTTGACCAGTTGCGGTATTTGAAAAATTTATATTTCTCATTGCCGCTCACATTCACTCTTCATCCCAAGCTATCTTCTAGTTTTCATCGTCATTTAATTTCAGCCTATCATAAGTCCACTGCTGAACGTAGGTACTCCCCCCGGAGATTGTCCCCATACGAGGGGTTTTGACATAGTTGCCCCACCTGGCGAGCGGGTTGGCAACCGCAGTTTTTTTTGAACAATGGAGAAAGGTGCTGCTGTTCATCTGCTGATGTAATATATTTTCACTGTCGACTATTACGACACTCTCGGGACGAGACGGGGTGGCAAATTCTCCTATACCGCCGCCACACGCTAATATCGTACAGATGTTAGACTTTTTGACCATTAGTCACCTTTCACCACACCCATGGTCAGAGAGGGTCGGCGCTATTTTTAACTTTCTAAGCTAGCTAAGTTTTACTTGAAGTAAATTGCTAATTTAACCTTATTATCCATCATCATTACAGCCCGATCCAAGCTCTCCCCTGAACATAAGCCTCTCCCTAAATAATGTCGCAGCCTAAGCCACCTACACCTACATCCATTAGCATCAACTGTTAATTATGTTATTACAATTACCAATTACTATTTCGTAATAAATTAACTCATAATAATATAGGTTTAATTAGAAATCAGGCAAAGATTGCTGCGTCTCATCCCTTTACAGAGTTACCGACACACTTCCCGTTAGCAACGTAATTCGCTTGATGACGCTTTCGTACAATATCACACCGCAATGATATCGTGGGAACCAGACGGTTATACGTATAATTGTGCAATTGGCTAGTGGCGCAATCGTTATTATCAGATCGATGCCGTAACTACGATTTGCGATACTTTATAGATTGCGGGATAGTTGAAAGTGACGATGGGATATCCATTGCCTCTTTCTGTTTTTATCAATTGGGGGAGGCCTATGTCCAGCTGGGGATTAAGAGATTAATTTACTAACTAAAACAAAGTCGTGGAAACTGTTTGCGTTTGATAGCGCGGGTCTGTTAGACTTAGATGGATTATTTATCAGAGCCGTTTCCATATCACGCAAGAATGCGGCGTTTAAATAATGTTATTCTAAACACAGTGACTAAAAACATGAATTTTTCACACATTCCAACATTGTTATACCAACGTTTGACCTGATACTAATAATTTAAATTACAAAACAAGATTAATGTTGACCATACTTTGTTTGAATATGGAAATTGATAGGCTCAATGTTTCTCTGCGTGACAGAATCTGCAACGATGTCATCCGCAGGGGAACTAGGGTAATCGACATAGCCATGAGGATCAGCGAGCTGAAGTGGCTACCTCGTACAGGCGAAAGGAGGAGGCCTATGTACAGCATATACATACTATGGTCTTGTGACTGGGTGATGTGATAATGATGAATTTCCCCGTACATATAATAGGCGTACATATAATACGTTAATTTCATTTCACATTCGATTATATTTGTTCGTGCAGGCAGTGCGAAAAATTAATGAACATAGTCGAGCCTGAGCGCCGCCGAGCCGAGTAATGAAGTTCGTGTGAACCGAGGCCCCGGGCGAGGAGTTCACGTACGCCCCGCGTGTCGGCGGTGGAGCCCGTTCCGACACGTTCCTGAATGGAGAATTCGGAAAGGACAATTTATCATTAGATATATTCTCCATAATATACATGCTCTGAGGAACATTTAATTTTTTTTAAGTAAAATCTATCCTTCGATACTAACGTCTTAAATGCGTAGATAACCCTGTTACGTTGTCACGTCCTAAACCGTTGATGGAATTTGGTATTGAATTACATTGAAGTTTGAGGAACGACTTAGGCTACTTCTGATCTCGGGAAAGTCGCGCATAATTTTCACCCGGGATGACATACCTTTGTAGTAATGACTATATTTATATTTAACGTTCCGATCAACTTAAAAGTTGCCACCGTCATCATGAATCGTCAAGGTCCACTGTTGGACGTAGTTTTTCCCAAGTTACCAAGGTTTACCGTAATGGACACGCTTTTTAAGATTATAGGTGAATCGCTGAAGTAAATGCCTTGCGAATTCAAAGTTGCTGCCCGTCACCGGCCAGTGTTGCAGATTTGGTATATTGGTGTTTGTTACTACGATGCCTCACTTAACCGAAACCACGGGATTTTCATCTTTTTAATTGAATTTTACGATGTGATAATGAAGTCCCCTTACTCAGTAATGCTGCTCATATAATAAGCAATACAAATAAACAAATAAAAAAGCTCACACGACCGTATACTCAATATTAGGATGGTCAGAGGTCTATACATATTAATTGTGTTAACTTTCAAACCACTTTTCACCTGAGCCAACGTGAGCCTGTCGCCGTCCCATTGACCAGGCGAACGATACAAATCGTTCATTAGTTTTAAAAAAAAAACCTCACTGATACGTGCCATCCACATAAGGAATTACACTCGGAGTCTCTATATATATGTAGCCACACGGCTATCGGGGTCTTGAGATGAGAAATATTTAACCCTTAATATATAACTACATTGCTATAATATAATCAGTACATTATAATATACATAAATGTGGGTTTTAACTATACATCCTCGCCGCACCTACTACCCGATCGCCCATTAAACCTTATACCTACTTTGTTCGCTTCTCGGTTAACCTATTTTTCAGATATTATAAAATTTAAGTGATCCGCGATATCTCTTCGTAAAGTTCTTAAATATCAAATATATTTAAGAACTTACTTAGAAGTTACATTTTTACGGCTTTTGTTCCTCGTAAACACTTATTCTATCTACAACACCTTCTTCACTAGTTTTCTCTGCTCTATTCACTGCTAGACATAGACTTCTACCGAGGGAAGGTTTCATTGTTACCGCCACGGTTGTGCAGAAACCCGCTGCGGTTCGGCGATCGCAGAACGATACACTTCGCCACGTGGACCGGCTTGCTTCTGGTTAGTTTAGGTCTGGTAATGTTATGGTTATTACGCCACCTATCGGATACCAGGAGATATGTCTGGGATTTCCTTTAGTTGACTTTTACAGCAGCCACTGGATGAGATGGTGACAGACTAATGTATCCAAAATACAATAAAACATACACAATGTAGTGTTGGTTTTTAATTTTTGGGTCTTTGATATCATTTATTTATTTATTTAATAATTTATGTACACAAAAGTAAAACCAAATAAAAAGAAATATGATAGGAAGAAATGGTCTGTACAAAGGTACTGCTTATTTCTTAAGAAATTTCTTCCAGCAGACCTGCGACAGGAGAATAGTTAGTCAATGGTAGATTGCGCGCGTACAATACCAAAAAAACATACATATATGCGAAATGTTCTAAATAAATCTACATACACCTACTTATACATAAATATATAAATATATAGATAAATACCAAAATTCATAACGCGAAATAATTTTGAAAGAATGTACTATTGTCACTTTTTTTATATTACAGCGTTCTTCTACTAGTAACTTACAAATCCAATAGTGCCTTGAATTGATTACTGTCGCCCAACTTTCAACTAACTAATCATTACAGCCTATACGTATTTCACGAACCTCGGGACTGAAGTTGTTTTACTTACTTACTGAATAGGTTATATTGATGAGCGTAGCGAGTTACGGCAGTTGTTCTTATTTTCCAATCGATCTCCGGTTCTGCTTACAAGTTGTTAAATTACATCTATGATAATCTGTTTTTTGGAAGTATTTATGAAGTTGAATGAAAATAAATCAATGTAGTATCCATATTCATATTATTAGGAAAAAAAATTAAGAGATTACGAAGTGAAATAGTTACGGTATCTGGTATCTTATTTCTGTGTTGTTTCAAGTCACTTCGTAATAAACACAGCTTCAAATGAATGATATAGATAAATATGACTCTATTTGCAAAGGAAAGAGAAATAATACGATGTAATAAAATCGCTCTCTTATCCATTAAAGAGTCCTCCCGTGCTTTGGAGAAGTGGAACAATTCCCGAGAGCATGTTTCTTGTACGTGCCGGGGCGTAACGAGACGAGTCTTCTATTCATAAGTCTACAGTTAATATAGAAATGATTTTACACAATGGAGCCGATACGCCTTATGAAGGATGAAGTAAACTGTGTTGATAATACTTCATTGAATATGTTTACTGAGTTGATGTTACTTGTTATTGGAATGAAGTAATACTTAGATCGTATGCCTAGAAAATACTAAGACCGTAAGTCTCACATCTGTGTATATCTCTCACGTATTGAAGAGCTTATTAGGAAGCTTAAGTTTGTGTCTATTTTGGAGGATATTTTTTTCATGTAACATGTATATGATAGCAAGACTCCTGTATAGGAGTCTATGTGGACAGGTACCATTCACATTGCCGGATGTTTTATCGTTAAGCAGTAGTATATCATATAAGCACATACCGCCATGGGGGTAGGCAGTGGTGTTCATTTGGCACGATCCAGTTCATTTAAGATTAACGGGCCTCTGCAAAGATTATTCATCGTTCCGGCTGCAGCAGAACGTGAGTGGGTGAGGAACCTCGTGGTCGCTTTATGTCCCGCGGTTTCCTCGCGCCGCTCTCGCAGTCAAGAAGCGCTTGTTGTTAGTGTGCGTATCGAGCTTGCCGCGGCGTTCCACCTGTGCGATAGCATTGATGTGTTGCCGTTTGAAGGTAGCTCGTGAAATTGCGGCGCGAAATTTGAGTTTGCGGTTCAGCGCAGGAATGTTGAGGCTGCCATCGCGTATATAACATTAGTTTCTACTCATCTCACTGCACTTACTGAAGACTATTGCGCAGAGTAGTTTCCCTCGTTAAGTAGTCGTTAAGAAAACATTGTGAGGAAAGATGTGTCTTTAATGATGATAATATCTATAGAAATCTACTATACGACTCTATAGTCGTACATACAGATTGGATGTGACCCTGATATACTTACTGAAAAGAGCCCTGGTAATATTTTTTTAAGTTACCAAAAAATTGCGCATATTGTAAAATGAAACTTCGATTTAAAATGTAGCCAACAACATTTTTAAGATTTACGGCCAGTGTCCTTATGCTCGAGAATAAGGAAAGTAATTATTTTTATATATATAATTTAATTAAGTGATAATTTTATTGAAATATTTTAGTGGCGATACCAGTCCTGGCAAACACGCATCCGCTTGACCTTCTTCTGTAGCTGCAGCATACCGTACAGTAAGGCCTCGGCCGTGGGCGGGCACCCGGGCACGTATATGTCAACCTGAGAGAGATATACTTTTTTATTTAAGTATTCTTTGTCACAAAATAACTTGTAAAAATAGACGCATCTCTTGTAGGAACATTGAAATTAAATATATAAATGGTAATCACCAAAACACAGGCAATTTTTGTTCTACCGACTTCATAAAAAGCGTCACACCCGCTCTACGTCGAATGAAAAAAAAAATTACCAACCACTTAGCAACATTACATTGCAAATCAGTTTTGCTTGCGTGTAATAATGGTTTCGATGTTGATGAGACAGTAGGTTTTTTTATGTGCAATAGACAACAATAAACCTTATGGTACAATAATTTTTTTTTAATCTTCTCAGCGGTCATATTATTCCAATAAGACACATTTAACGTTAACTCACCGTAAAGTTATCTATGTATATTTAAATTTTAAATAGTAATTAACCAAATAATCTGCGATTAAAGAAATATTAGGAGTAACGTATACTGAACATCTTGAACTTATATATACAAATAATAGTTTTACAAAGCCACAAAGTGCTTTGCTTTGTGCGATGGTGCCGTAGCGAGTTCTCCTTCTCGGTCAAGTTTATAACATTAAGAAGAAGTGAAGAACTGAAGTGAGTTCTTCTTTAGCTGTACTTGTAATACATAACTGGTTACTGGATCAATATGCAGTAATTGGAAAACTTTGCGAGAGGGCTTCCTGCCATTGAATGTTTCTGGCATACCATTTAAACGACTCTTATGACAGCTATGATGGGGAGGCAGATTCTATTATGCTACCACCACAGGGATGCGGCCCGTTACAACGTTGCCGGTTGCGATTGGTTTCAAATAACCCTTAGGAGCGAACATGAGTGATACATAACGTAGGACGACCACACAACAGTACAGACTATAAAGTGGTAGAGCCCAGCGGTGGCTTTTGCTGGTGCTCGAATGGGCCGGCCCATCCGAGGGTAGCACCACGGTCTTGCAAAATACCGGCCTAAAGTAGAGACATCTTCGTTCTTCTCCGTTTCTTTCTCAATTAGATAACTGGTGGCCCACTCTTCCTAAAGGAGAAGGGATCCTCCTCAAATATCCTTAAAGGCCGTCGATGCACCGGCAGCTTATCTGGTTTTGCAGATGTACGTGTGCGTCGGTAATCATTTACCATTAGTTCAGCCGCTTGCCCTTTCCAAAAAAAATTGCATGAAGTTGACAGATGCCGGTGGCTCAAGCTTTCTGGCCTTCTTTGGTTGAGGCCTATGTGCAGTTGTGGACGTGTGATTGGCTATAATGATGATGATAATAAGATAACGACGAATCACAAGTGCCATACATACTGGCACAATCCTGTCACACCCTCGAACGGTCGAGTACGTGTAATGGTAATATCCCCCGCCGTTGGCGCAGCTGCCCATCGAGACCACCCACTTGGGGTCCGGCATGAGGTCGTAGGTCTTGCGGAACACGGGCGCCATCTTGTTGGTGACGGTGCCCGCGACAATGATCACGTCCGTCTGTCGCGGCGAGCCACGGAAGACCATGCCGAAGCGGTCCATGTCGTATCTGTAATGGAAGCTTTAGTTGTATTCACATTTTACGTATGTCATTAAAATTTTATTGGGAAAATTGATTTCTATGTTTAGGCAATGAATATCTTACAATAGGCTTTTCTCAATAGAAATTAAACAAACAATATACCACAAAATGATGACGCAGATACGCCCTTTCAGTATTTAAAGTCACCTTTTGATAAAAAACATTGAAGTATTAATACAATTGTTTAAATTTAACTAGAATGCCGTAGCATTTTTGCAAAGCATAGGTATGGTAGGAAGGCACGTGGCGGCCGCCGCACGGCGTTCTGTCACGCGGTATGATTGCTTATCGGTTATACATTTTGCAAAGAAAAATTTACATTTTTCTATTTCATAATTGGCTCGTAATTTAATGCTGGCTTTTATTCAATATCGTGACAAGTCGTCCACTTCTCTTCTTCATACTTGTGAACAAGTGCTGCTTCAGGAGGCTGGTCTGCTCGAGTTTGCAGTTCAGTTCCTTTCGTAAATAACTATATTCTTGTAGCATACTTTCTGTTTCCTACGTACGTTTTAATTTTATTTTATTACATTTATTGAAAAAAAAATACAATTGTAGACAACAATATATATGGAGTTTATGATGAGATGAGTATATGAAATGGTGGTAGATTTAAATTTTTTTTTATAGGAATTGACCTTTAACCAACAAAATTATCTTTCTTACGTCGTTCATTTCCATCAATTTCAGAATTATATTGAGTGGGACAGTTTCTTAGCTTTTTGTTCAAAGCTGTGTTGAGATTTAGCAATTTCTAAGTTCCTTGTTCTTGAAGATTTAGTTAAATAAAAGTGTTAGTTGTTCTGTATAACTTAGATAATTTATAGTAGTACTAATTCTTAGTATTACTCCAAAATGTATATGACAGAAAAACCTCAGTGATTAACGAGATAAAATGGATGTCTCTACCGAGTACTTATTTTTTTCTCGTAATCGGTAATTATCTGATAATTTGAAAGCGTATTTAGTATATTCTGATTTTCTCGTAATTTAAAGCTTACTAAAGAAAAATTAAAATTTCTGTAAAAGTACAGTCTTCAAAATCTAATCTGCTGCTCCATTGTTTTTGTCGTATAATGCGGTTAGGGGTATAACCCTTAACAATTTTATAGCAATCTCTGGGAGGAAATTTCCTTTCTGATCTCCGGGAAGAAGATTCCATTCTGTCTCCGGGAGATGCGAAGGGTGGATTGCAAAAGCCCCTTTGGATACGCTTAGTGTCTAAATTCTCTGACTATCCTAGTATTGGGTATGAGTATACGGTCGAGGGAGCTTATCAGCAGACTTAAAAATAGGAAGAGGTTAACAAATCGTCTGTATTTTTTATGTATATATGTAAACAGTTTTTGAGATTCTTTTTTGGGTGGGGCCAAAGGCAATATTATATACATTTCAAGAAAATATTCCACTCCTCATGGTAGAAAAATAGGGATAGTCGGTACTTTGTTTTAGAGAAGCATGTTATTTAAAATGTTCTATTACTATAATTTTACCTTGATGCTGCATAATGCATCATCTCCAGGGCGCAGCAGGCCAGACCAAACGTGAGAGGCCAAAGGGAGCGGCTGCGCCCCCAGTTCAGAATGTCGTCGAGGCGAGCCATCGTCCACTCTCCTTTTGACTGCAATTTCATAATAAGTAATAATAATGTTATATTGACTAGGTACCTTTTTTTAAATAGGTATAAGACAAAGTTGCAATTCGCATTTGTCTGTTTATTCGCTCATAACTTCTAAAGTTCTAAGGGAATTTCTGTATTCGTTTTTCACCATTCAGAACATTTCATGAGGTAGGTTTATATGTATAACACATTGATATATATACATTTATACATACATATGTTATAACTATTTACTACAATGAACCGTATGGTAGCTTCGAAGAATCCACCAACCGAGAACAAATTCGGCGACGACGCTTGTCACCCGTCACGTTATATCTCCCCGAGTGGCGAAACAAGGCTTGCCGATGCCCGTTTGGCAATATTAGTCTTTTCAAAGGATAACGCATAACTTCCGCTAATCCCTATGGATGACGCGCGTGATTGATTTAATTTTATTATGTATAAATCCTTATTGCCACAAGGGAATTTACCATATATAATGAATGTATGTATAGAGCAGTGTAACGAATCTATTGATGTGTTACATATAGCTATCTCCCATTCCCAGATCAATAGGCATGACAATCATAAGGGACGCGACTTATGAAAATAGATTGGAGCATTATCTTTACGGAATAAAATGTCCCGCTTTGTTGTCATCGCGCAATCTCACTACATTTGTTTGAATTTTTCAAATTCCTTCTGTCGCTGGTAAATAGATGAAGGTGTAGTCGAATTGGTTTTTAATTTGTCGTGTAATGTACATGAGCATTTCTCGCCTGTCAACTTACCGGGTTAGACAGATATTTAGCAAAACGGGCCCGAACAGTAACGGTTAAGATTTAAACTCAAGAAGCTAGAACTTTATTCATGACCGAACAAAGTTGTAGCTCTAGAGCACAAGTGTACTTTAATTTGTTTTGAGTTGGAAAGAGAACGTCTTCGCAGCGACTCGAGAATGTCTCTATCCATCTCCTGGTTAAACATACAGACAGAGACAAGATGCTGCCGAGTTCATGGTGTTCGAGAAGTGGGGTGCTGACACCGAGATCCAACTTGGGTTCTTCGCGTACTATTAGATTTAAGACGAGTACTACTTGTATGTCCCTAAGCAGCTGAAGCACGGAATCTATATTGACTCCTTATCGTTGCTATTGTCTTTATTACAATCTCTTAATGACACTTCGCCAATATTATCAAGTCAATAAATCTCTTAACTAAAGGCACTGGGTTATTCATTCCTCGCTCCTCAACCCCCGTCATCCATTAAGTAGATATGAAGTACCGGGATAACGCACCGTTGTCTTATATAATTGGACCAGCGTGTAGGGCTGACGGTTTTGTGAAAAATAATTTTGTTCGCTTCGGGGACGTGTGAAGTCGGGGTGCTCCAATGTGGAAGCAGCGTTGTGTTCACTAATAAAACGTTTTACTAGATCATACTCAGTAACACAATCTCTAAGAACTATATAGTCACATATTTATTTATTTATTTCTCTGTTAGTATAATGTTTCCGTGGCATTTGAGGTTACTGTATACATGTTAGACTTGTACAACCTTAAGCCTCTTCTAATTTCTAAGGTATACCTGGAGAGGATTACAGGCTTGTCTAATTATTTGTACTTTTGTACATTCAACGGAACCGCCGATATTCCTACATTTATATTTAAAAATGCTCTATTAAGCCTTTAAAAAAAATATCATAAACTTGGTAATTGCGATAATTTCAAAGTAATAAAAAATAATAAAAAAAAAATTTCATTACTTTGGCACAATATATCTAATGAGAGGTTCATAGATTCAGATGTAGTCATGGAGATATAGACTTTACGAAGTACACAAACAATGACTGCTCCGTGTCCCAATCCCTCACGTTGCCCTGTTAACTAGGTTTAGACAATACATGGACTAGATTGCTAATTGAAGCATGACGGAAACCATTGCAGTGCCGGCTGGCTTCAACCATTTTATTACCTGATTAGTACCGACTGGGGCATTATGTTCTGCTTGCTAATCAAATTTTACCTCATGTCATACATAATACAGCCCATAAATAATTATTAACTAGCTGTTACCCGTGCGTTTGTCGCGCGTGGAATTTGAGAAGAGTAATATAATTATAAAAGCTTTTTAAGTTTCGCCAAAGAAACCTTAACCCTTCACGTGTCGTAACGTTAGATCTTCACGTGTCGTACACATAGCCAAAAAGATTTCATGGTCTCTGACAAAAAGCAGAAAAATTATCTCAAAAGATGACAATATGCCAGGTCTTAAAGTACCGACTACTGCGAAGCGAGTACATTTATTTTAAAAATAACTACATGTTCTTTGTGTACTCAAAAGTTTAAATGTTCACAAATACGTTATTAATTATATTATACACGTCACGTTTTAATTGACAAAATTAAATATTGAAAACTTTTTTGTAAAAGTGGTTCAATAATTCAGAGTCAAAGTCAAATCTTTTTTTAAATAATTTAGGGTTCCTTAAAGCTCTTGTTATCGTCAACAATTTATATATTAAATGTTTATTATGTATGTACGTAGTTAACACACATATTTTCACAAATATATATTTTTTTTGCACAAGTTGTTTGTTTACCATACATCACTGAAAAAAAAATTCTTAATAAATTTTTTCTCGAACATAATCAGGACATGTTACCGGTTAAAAACAGTACATCATTAAAACATAGCATCAGCCATATAAAAATAATAAAACTTAGCAAATCCTATTTAAAGATTACGTAATTCTAATTTTGATCTGTGGAAACATTTACCAAGACTACAGAGCATAAAAGCGGGTAAAGCGCTTGGTGCGCGAATCACGACGTACTTGAGCCCCCGCTCGGAAGGTTTAGCTTTTTTATCTGTTTGAATAAACAACATTGTTTGAATTGGTGATCATTGGACAACAGTAGAAAAGTAATTCGGATTGTTTCGTGAAACAATTTATATCGGATTAAACGAATTCTCGTGAATGTATTTTTTTCTACTAACAACGTAATATTTAGTTAGGAGAATGTGGCTTCCGATATGGCAACTACTACAACCGAACAACTATCTCAATTATAGTAAAGTTAATGTTAGAAGTAGTAAGTAGTAGTCTACTATATTCGCTATGCTATGAATCCTATTTCCAAGTACGCCGGAAATAAACGTGATACCTGTTCAGGATAGTGGAACGGAGAGTAGCGCCGCTTCTCTCCGACTCTATACGCTTTATTACCGTGAATAGGCACATGAGCTTTCTTGGCGTTAGTGCTCTTCTTTCTCCATCCCACATTTGTCTCTCGGAGGAAACAGTCGGTGCTCAATACACTGTTCCCTTTAACCGCCGCATAATCATTAGCACGAACGGAAAGGCTCTTGAAAATGTGCGGAAGGTTTCGAGTGCTGTAGGAAATTATTCAGAGATTGAGTGGTGGTTGTGAAATTTCAATGGAATGAAATTTCGTTATGACTATTGCGTTACGGAAAACTATTTACAATTACTTCACAGTTATTTTGAACAAATGATAACAAAAGTTAAATGTTTTTGTAATCATTGTCATCAAGATACTTATTTTTTACATAATTGCCACTGTCATATGTATACAAAAGTAAACATAACATATACCTGAAGTATTAATTATTGGCATTATAATCAACATACCTCAACATAACTGCTATTTTAGTACACTGCTGAACATATTAGTATAAGAATCTGGGTGGCAGATTTCAAATAGCAATGGTTACCGACAGATGGCGGGATAACCATCTTAAATCATACCAAAACATAAATAATCAGATCGATCACGGGCAGCAGCGTCTAAAGTGCCAGGTTTCTGGTACTGCAATCACCAATCCTTATGGGTCCTGCAGCAGACTTTTACAGGCTGTTATGTAAGAGCAGCATTAGTAAGTTCCGCCATACTAACCACACTGGGCATGCGAACAGGTGGGTACCTATGGCTTCGGCAGATTCGGATGGATATTCCGCTTTCAGTCGTCCCCAGAGCCTCGCTGTTTACTTGGTGGGTGCATTATGTACGGACGACATTTGAAGAAAGATGAACCATCCATCATCACCATCATCTGCTTTAATGGCTAATCAATACAAATATATTAAATAGAAGTACTGTGTGTTCGAAAATGTAAATGCTTTTTCTCTTCCTTCCACGTATTTTCTTATTTAAATTTTGAAGTCATATCATTTATGAATATAATAGACGTAATTTTTGGGGAGGATATTAAGATATCAAGAGCTGAGATAGTTGAATTAATTTACCATGGACGCCTGGTACAAAGTAGCTCACGGCGAATATTGACTAGGGATAGGATTAAAACCAAGAACCAAAGACTCAATGGGGCCTTGTTGGGCCACAAAGCATTATAAAAATATTTAATGTGATGGTAGATTCTATAATTCCGCTCCCACATAGCATTGTATTATTAACACTTGTCTTCCAATTGGAACTACACTATGTTTTTTAAATTACCTTTCCTCATTTCTGCCTGTCACAAGTCCACTGCTGAACATGGGTCTATCCCAAAGATTGCCACAAAGTACACTCCTGAGCTTACCGGCATCCAGTGGTACATTATAACCTTTAGCAGTTTATAATACAAATTTAGTAAAACAATCATTTACCCATACAAAGTTGAACTTATGGTTTCTCCGAGAATTCTCATCATCTTGCTCTAAAAATATGTGTATAATTTATTCGGCTTATATGGAGTAATGAAAGAAATGATCGCCCGACCAAATCACCTAACTTTGGATAACGTGTGCGTGACAAGATGTCGTTTTTGACATTGACGGAAGGATTCACGTTTCTAATTCGAACGTGACCTTTTTCACGTGATCTCATAATCATAATGTTTTTCTAGTGACATTATCTACATTTAAATCTTTTTCTGAAGCAAATTTAGTGTCGATAGGCGAGTATTTAAGGAGGGGATCTGCCTCTGAACCCGATGAGATTCACTTCTATTTGTGTAATACTTTTTAATAATTTTGCAGTTTTATTTTTACAATTTGCGAATATCAAACACACAGAGTAAAAATATATCTTTTAGGTAAAAAATCGGGTAAGATAGGTAAAAGAAACGATGTTTTAATTCACCGTGGTAAATACAGCGCTTAAAATTCCTATTATTATATATTATATATATCCAATTTCAGTGGTGCCGGCACCGGGGATAGGATCCAGGTCACTCGCTATCTATGGAACTAAAGCGAGCAACCTGACCACTAGGCTAACGCGACTCGTATAGTGGATGGATATAGACAGTAATGGAATAATTTTTGTAATAGCAGAACGTGTGGGGAATCATTGTGCGCACGGACATGTTTGTCCCAGTTTTCAGTGAACTTTCAAACCCGTCACTGAACCGGAATTTGCGAATTTTCTACTTATTCTGTTAAACCGATGGTAATGTTTGAATAAAACTCATTTTGTACGCAGTGCTTAACCGAAGTACGCCCCCGCTTTGCCACGAAATTAGCCTAGGTCGAGTTGAACTCAAAAGCTACATTGTACATTATATAAAACAATTCTCAGTGCACCAGTTAATGATGCAAGTTGAACCGATGTACTTTACAGCTCCTTAGATTATTGGATCAGCAGACTTCTAGAGTGAGTGCGTAACTCTGTGTATTCGTAGGCCTGTGGAGCGCCGTTGTTTGCCAGAGTAAGACACTTAGGACTTTCTAGATAATTCGCAGACGTAAATGCAAATGTAACTTATGCGTGACTTGTAAAAGAAGCTATTCGTCGTATAGGCGGTTCCAATAGCTCATACGTCACAAAGTAACGTTCTATCACACGGAGAGGAGTAAAGTTGGTTGCATAGTGATTTAAGTCGTGCGCAAAGTAAATCCATGATTTCTGCCTACGCCTGTTGCCGTAAGCGCTCGGTTAATTAACAGAATGAAACGATAATTACAGTGCCTCCATTTTCTTTTAATTATATTCGCTCTTTTAAAACACGCTCACTAATTAAAGAACGCTGATATTTTTTTTAATTAACGTAAGAAAAACTAGCACGAAGCTATCAGTGTTAAAAAAAATTGGTGAACAAAGTAAAGAGACACATTTACCTGTTCCCCGTTTAATATTCGCTACAGCAGACAGCCATAATAATTTCCATTGGAAGACGATCATTCTGTGGAGGCAATTTTGACAAAGACCGGGAGGCGGTATACGAAACTTTTGCATTCTTCTCATCGGAAGTAAATAAAATTTGTTAAAAAGTGAGTTTGATGTCGATATCAAGAATGCGAGACTTAGACAAACGCTATAGAATTTTTTTATTTATAGTTGAATGCTCTTCTACTAGCCTAGTATGAGAGAAAATAATTTATTTTGTCAAGCGCATTTTGTTAGACGCATCGACGTGTACCAAGGGCAGTATAATAATCATCGGCAGCAACTTCTGTAGGCCTAGTCTACTGCTGGACATGCGCCTCTCTCGAACTGGGGAGGATTTGCCGTTATCATTCAGTATGTTAGCTGGATCACTGTCACAGAACTGGGCACTAGATGCTGGCATATCTGACGAGGTACATGTGTCTGACGAAATACATTGTTCAAATTTGTTATATATATATATATATATATATATATATATATATATAAACAAATTTTCAAGTAAATTAGCTGCCTGTAATTGCTATCTTCTGGCTAAAGGCTTCCTCTCAAATATTTAAGAGAGCCGGGAAGAGTCCACCATCATGCTCTCAGTGCTGGTTGCCGGCTTCACATTTCCTCGAAACTGTTTTTTTTTTATTCGATTGGTTTCCTCCCGATGTTTTTCCTCACCGCCGAGCACAAAATTCCTATTAACAATTTCAGGGTCGCTAGCACCGGGGAACGAACCGAGGTCATTCGCGTACTATAAATTTAAAGCGAGCATTCTGATCACCAGGCTACCATGGCACTTCACTTTATCGACTATTACAACACATATGGGAAGGGAATGCAATGGTAGATTTTGTTGCACTGTCCCGATATTGCAACTTTTTCTTTTATTGTACCTGGGTGAGAAACGATCTGACAGTCGTACAGTACAGGTTAGGTGGCTACTGCAGCCCATGTACACTTGCAAACGATTTCAATCGCAGGAGGTTACAGATGCGTTGGCACCCCCGTGTGCCACTGTGATAAATGTACTAAGATAATTCCACTTCTTTCACTTTCCACAAATCACACCCTGGCTGGCAATTATGCTGGCTGCTGGCAAGCGGCAGAAATAGCTGAGACGGCGGTACATGCCCCGACGGTTTTAGGCAGAGAAGGAGCCTACCACCTAGATTTATTTATTTTTTATTTATTTATTCTTTATTGTGTCACTAAAAATAAGGAATACAATGGGCGGACTTAATGCCTTTTGGCACTCTCTACCAGTCAACCCTGGGTGCGAAAGAAAACATATTATGACTATAATACACATGGGATGGAGCTGTGGAAGGTTCTCAAACTTAATTGTCCAGCCGCGAGTATTACGCAACTCGTGAATACAAATCTTGCTATTCTGAACGCGTCTCGGTAAGCATTCATTATTCGGGACGGAACTTGCCGGCTTTTTACGAAGAAACTTGTTTTATTAAATCCTCTTTATGCGGTTCCCGTCCCCGCGGAGGCCGCGTTCGGCACCCGTCAGGGGGCTGTTACCTCGGGCGGGGGATACTTTGGAGGCGTATTGAACTGTTTTTGCTCTTAAAATTTAGGCTCGGGCGTTTTCGTGCGATGAGTTTGCGGAAAGTTATTCTATTGCAAAACTTGTGACTTCACAAAGAATAAAAAAAATATTATTTTGAACCTTCCGGCGATGAAGTTAGTGACTATAATGATTAGTATTATAATTATTGAAATACTGGACCTTTTTGTAAAATGGAGAAAAGTTATAATTACTACAAAAGAAACATTTAAAATGTAAAAATTAGTTCTGGTGTAATAAAACCGCGAATTACAGAAACTTGTTTGCTCCATGTATAAGAAAATCGAATTCTACTCCGGAAAATACCACATTAGTCTTGACCGGTGACGGGCAGCGCCGTCTAAAGAGTGATGGTCATGACATGTAGCTCTTTATTCGCCAATTACCCTGCCTTAGTCCTAATAGGAATTGCGACGGTTAAAACAGAAACTTAAAGCCGTGGCAGGTCAGGTTCTTAAGTTGCATAGTCCTCGGGAACCCGGGTTGGGACTCCGATGCCGGTACTACCAATGATGAATTATGACCCTAAGTGTATATTTAATTAAGACATAACCAATAACAATAAAATAAATTATCCATTTATTTATCGTTTACCTTTCGATACTTATACAAAAAATATGCCATACACGCAGACACACGATCTTGAGAACAGAAATTCGATACAAAATGTTGCACATGCTGGCTTGAAGAATACTGGTTTAAAATCACCCAGCTCATGTCGAACACACACAACACAACGCCATTGTGTTTCGATAAACATTTCTTGTTGTATGCACATTAAAATCTTCGTAAATAACGTTATATATTTTCTAACATTTAATATAGTGCTCGTTATTGCACAACTAGCTACGTGTTTAAATTGGATTTCCCACGAGATAATTTCGTAGAGCGAGAGTGCATCCAACGTGTAATAGAAACTGCAGCGGGCTGCGATCGGGCGGGGGCGTGTCCCGTCCGTCCGTCCGTCCGTTCCTCCGTCCGTCCGTTCGTCCGTAAACCAACTAACGCGCACTCGTTACCTATTTCTATTCCCGTAGAACCTCATCCTCTTTAAAAAAAAAACGCATGTATTCAAAGAGTAAATTCTATTTCGTAAAAGAGACTGCAGTCACAAAACATACATTCATTTTTATTTGCGAATGATGTCTCAGCAATAATATAACCACGGATAGAAAACAGAATAACTCAAAACGTAATCATGAAATTGACATTAATAATACAATTGATAAGATTATTGAATAGAAATTATCTAAAAAAATCAACTAAATAAGACAACTCATATCCAAATTAACAAATCTCAACACAGGATACAATTTTAATCTATACATTGATAAAATAAAAGAAATAATGCAAAATAAATTTCTAGGCGTAATAACAGATCAAGATTTGAGCTGGAAAGCACACATAGACACAACTTAAGTAATATAATTAATCAATTTGTATATGCCCTTTAACTATAGTTAAAAACCTAACGAATAAAAAAACTGCTACCACTACATATCGTGCATACATATCTCTGTACTGTGTAATAGAGCAATAGCACAGTTAGAAATAGAGCAGGAGACAGTTTGTAGTCGGTGTGATTTGGGTATTACAATGCGAAATAGCGTTGAAAAAAAAAACTGTCTCAAACATGCTTTAATTTTTCAATCAGCGCAGCGCCGTGGCATGTGATACTGCAATCGCCAGTTCGTTTAGCAAACGTGTCCCTTACGGCAAATCTTCTCCAATTCGTTTCCATAATGATGATCATGAGAACGCTATAATCTATAAGAGTACGCTCTTTTTCTTTTTACCCTTCGCACTGTCTTCCGAAATTCTATAGATTATGCGTATCGAATGGCTTAAACGTTAACGCATCCATGTAGGACTTCCAAGATAATTCGCCTATTGTCGTGGTGATTTCAAGAAACTATGCAGATCATTACGATTTTTTAATGATATGAAACAAAACTTCCTGTGAACACGGGTGCTGTAAAATAACAGAAACATCGGGAACATAAAAACAAAAATTGAACGCGATATAATTCGTAAATAATAGTTTAGAAACCAGCATGGCCGAGAAATAATAAACAATATTATTTCGATGACATGTGAAGCTCGCCAACCCACACTGGAGCAGCGAGGCGGGCCCTTCCCGGCTAAAAACTCTCTCAGATATTTGAGATGGAGGCCTTTGCCCAGCGGTGGGCACTCACAGACTGCTACTTTACTTTACATACATTTTACTACAGTTTTCGCACATGTTTTATATCGGTTATGTCGATCGTTTTAAAATCTTTACCATCACAATTATGTACGCACATATTTGATACGAATCCGCCCGTCGCATTCGTGTGCCGGCTTCACGTGTCACGTACGTCGGGAAATAATTATGTTGTGGTGCCGTGCTTTCCCCAACAATGCATGCTAATGTTGTACCTAATGAGTTCGTGATATGGTTCAATGTAGAGTAGAGTGTATGTTAACTTATTTGTGTTCCACGTGCATTACAAACTTTCCGATAATTAGATCTCTCGACTCGAAACGGTCCCCGACAACAACCGTATTTGATTATTGTGACATATAACACATAACAACATATAACATGTTTTAAGATATCAAAATTTTTTCCATAATATTTACGAAAGGGGTTTCGAATTAATTATTAAAAAAAATATTACCGCTTTTTTTCTATTCTAATTAAAGCGTAACGCAAACGCAAACGATTGACTAACAAGTCATATTCCTGCCCAGAGCCAGCTTCTGTTCTTTTTCCTTGGCCCAAGCGTCTTCCTCTCTAAAGAGATTATTAGATAAAACTGTTAAGAGATTATTAAAGTCTTAAGATTGTTATTAAAGTTTCAATAAATAATTTTGCATATCAATCACCATGTGATATGGGTATCCAGGGTATCTGGCATTAACTATGTTACTGATTAATATAACTTGTATAAAGCAAACTTTAAAAATGTCCGCCACTTCCGATAATTTATCGTCGACACGTGAACAAAGCGGCTATAAATCTTTATAACGCCTAAGCCGGTGAGCAATTTCCGTCGTCAGACGAATTGTATACGAAAATATTTAAAACCATTTCCTTTGAATGCTTCAGGCTTGTTTTGTGGGCCTCGGATTAAGAAACTTACAGGCAGCGCTGCAGCAGCGGGTTAACAACAACGGCGCAACGAATAATTTTTATTGGATTGAGGTGAAAAACGAGCTACCAGTCCACCTGATGGTAAGTGGCTATCCATGGGCTGCAGTAGCCACTGAGAACAGCTTCCATCGAAGAAGCTTTCAGATGCGTTGAAGACTCAGATTGCCCTCCAGGCGTTATGTTGATTCTATAGTTACTAAGATTTCATGACTATTCAATGTTATTTCGCTTTTACATAATTAAACTATAGTATAGATATAACAAAACCGAAAGACCTATCTACGCCTTCACGACCAATTCATTTCAATACACGATAATATTTCCTTGGGCATCCCATGTTATTGTTTATAAAGATCTCGAGGCGCGCATCGATGCAGTCATTCATTAAAGAAACTTTAAAAATAAGACACCATGCACGTAGCATAGAGAGATAAATATTTACTCGGCGGTGGAGGCGCGCGTCGCTCCAACGTAAACGTGTAATAGCGATTAGGTCAAAGATGGTTACGATATAGTTACGACGCGATTAGGGGTGCGTTGTCACCCCTGAGACTAAATGTCTCACAGCCGCACAGCCCGTGATTATACTGGCTCTCTATACCCTTCAATCCGACACACAACAGTAATTGCACAAGTGGGTAAGACCCAGACTACTCTTAGGCAGAGGTGTCTACCACCAGTTTGTTTTATTATGAAGGCATTCAGTCAAAAGCTGGCATTAATTTCTTGGAAGGGTTCTTTGGTTTTTCTCTGATCTTAGGAACTCGCCAAGCTGGGAAAACTGGTTGTCGAGCGCAGTGCCCGGCACCCTCGCACTGGAGATGGTGCCTCCATCTCTAAATTTTCAGGTTCGGCAAATTCAGATGGATATTACGCGATCCGCGTGTTTAGGGGGTCTGTCTTGGAATCAGAAGACTCGAGTTCGATCCCCTATGCAGAGGACTCGTACCAATCACTTTTTCGAAACTTACGTACGATTTGTATCGTTGGCTTGGACAATGAGATGGTGAGAGGCCTTTCTCGTTCCGCCAAATAAGCTCTGGTGAAAAGGCGGCTGAAAGGAATATAGCGTCTAGACCTCTGTCCACTCCAGTTTTGGTATACGTCATCATTAGGTCGCATCGTTTGTTTACTAGCATTATGCCAACTGGCTAATAATAAAAATATTATATGACCGCGTCCCATACATTTTATACCTATTTCAGGAAATTGTAAGCCAAACGTCATCAGTTGCTGTGACATCACATCGACTCCTTTACCATACAAATAAAATGTATGACTTATATGATCTAAACATCTGGATGACAGTACAAAACTTTTTTTTAGTAATTATTTATTTATTATACTTTACTTTTATTTTACTACCCCTTAGTAAAGTAAAAGTAAAGTAGCAGGCTGTAAGTGCCCACTGCCGGACAAAGGGCTCCTTCTCAAATATTTGAGTAGGTTTTGGAGCCGGGAAAGAGCGGCCACGCTTCTCCAGTGCGTGAGCAGAATTTCTTGTGCGAATTATTTAATTTAATCATTAGGAGAACATACTTAATTTAATTGCATTGGTTATGGTTTGTAAGTCACTGATCGATTTCGTCTTCGTTCAGTCTGAAGTTACATTGACGAGCCGACCACCTAGTTGATAGTGATTCTGCCTTTGTAGCTGAGGGTTTACGGGTTCGAATCCCGCTGGGGGCAAACATTTGTATGAGGAATATAAATGCTTGTAACCGAGTCGTGGACGTTATTTATATATGTATGTTATCACCATCTAGTTACCAAGTCCCAAGGAATCCTAGTTAGTGACTAAATGTACGTTATATATTTATATATATAATGTAACGAATAATCGCGTGATCAGCTCAGCAAATAATAAATAAACAATTCACACTTCGCATTTTTAGTTGCATACTTATTACGAGCATCGATCTACCGATAAATCGACTTTTAAATCGTACAAATATTTCATAATTATGTACCATTAGAATGTAGGTATTTAATATTCATATCGGCATGTACTACACCTACAAACTTCAGAGCGCCGTATCGCACTTGTCAGACATTAAGGAGAGGCAATTTTCCGGTGAAACGAGCCGGCAACGCCACCGAGTATAGAAACGGTAATATACCGAGACGTACCGAGATAAGTTGGAAGCTGGAGACGTGTGTCGATGAACTCACAGTGTGTATATGTTTTATTAAATAATAGGAAATATTTGCCTACTTTTATTTGTTTCGTTCACTTTTGTCTGGGACCGGACTTCATCGGTGTGGAATAAGTTTCCCAGAGCTCTCCTACGTCAGCCTTTTTATTTATGTCCCCTACCTAATATAGGCCTCTCCAATAAAGCGCCAACAAAAGTCAGCACACATTTCTTAGGAAGTTTAGTCCACATTCACCGCGCTGGGCAAGGTACTCGCCGAATGAGACTAGTCTAGGATTTGGGTTTGGCATATGCGGTTGGATATTCCGCCATCGTTCGGTCGCCAGGGGCTTATTTGTTAGCCAGCCGGGTGCACCAAGTGCAGGTGAGGTCAGCACTTGGAGAAAGTGATGGTACATTTCCGCTTACGCTCCTACACCCTGTTGTTATACACCGTGCCATACATAGTTATTGCAGCTACTGCAGCACACCTGCAGACAACATCTATCGAAGAAGGTTACAGTTGCATTGTCACCGCTCAGGATTAAGATGGAATGTCACATAGCCCTTTATTATACTGGTTCTCTCTATATACCTTTCAAACCGGAAGACAATAGTAATTACACTGCTGTTCAAAGACAGAAGTGGGTAAAAGCGTGGTTCCTAGCCAGCCGACTCCTGGGCAGAGAAGGACTGTACCACCTGTTAAAAAAGGTTCTAGGCCAACTACATACTACTACTAAAACAGGTACCTTCACCTGTTTTTCTTTAAGTAATTTTTATTAAAACTAAAGAGCAAAGAAAAAAATCAATTAATTAGATAAACTAAAATTGAAAAGAAGTGGTGGTAGCGTAATAAAGTTTGCCGCCACGTCAGGTATCGTGAATCGAATGAGATGGCGATTATTATATATCATTAAATTGGAAGAACCCTATGTCCAGCAGGGGGCTGTTTAGAGGATGCTAAAGCAAGAATCCGAGAATTGAGCGCCTATTGTTCTCGTTAAATGCGAGTAAGTAAGCATACAAATAGCGTCTGCACGTGCAATTCACCCGACTCCGGTCTGGGACCGCTCAATGTTCGAGTGATACTCTGAAGTTTTAATAGCTTCAGTATAAACCGTGTTTCAGAACAATTTCAATGTGAAACGGATAATTGAACTCTGATAGAATCGGGTAAATTTATGTGAAACTTCGAACCTTCGAAGTTCAATGAAGAGGGTCAATGAGGCTTGATATCTTGGCATTGTTCAAACTTTGATTAAATAATAATGGGCTATGTAGGTCTGATCGTTGTTTAATGGCCAGAATTTATTACTTGGGCTCAAACTTTAATAGTCGTTATTCTACATTTAATTGAACCAAACATAAAATAAACGTACGTACGTAGTCCGTGGAAATCTAATATGAGTGAATCTATATTAATATATAAAATCCTTTACATGTTTGTTTGTACGGATTAAATGATTTTTTTTTAAATTGTTAATAGAAACTTGCAAGAGCAAATGCTGTATTTACCACGTGCGATAACATCCTCAAATAATATTTTCATTTCAACTGTGTACGGATGTAACTTTAAGAAGTAAGGCGTTATCACGGATCAAGAAAGAACTTTTTAAAAATGATTCTCTTGACTCTATAGAATGTGTTTGTTCTAATTAATTTTTCTAATATTATTAATGGGAAAGTTTATTTTTCATTCTATCGCTCTACCGACGATACTTTTTATTCTAGGAAAGCCGCGGGAAGACTGCACGCGGTGAAGCTTGTGTGTAAAAAATGTTTAATAAATAACTTTAACGTTTTCGATTTGTTTTATTTCTTATTATATATTTCAATTCATATCAATTGTAAATATTAATACTAAGCACAATTTAACTTCCATAATATAATATCACTTTCTGGTATAAAGTACAAAATCACATTACGGAAAACATTAATTGCGAAAAACATTATTGCGAATAGACGTAATGTAATGGTTTTCGATTCTGTTCAATTGACAATCGGAGTATTAACCAAAAGGGATATTTCCAAGAAAAACATCTTCGAAATCAACATATGCGGTTATAAATGTTATTTTAGAGTTTTGGTTCTGGTAATTTTGGTATAATGTTAGCACACGATCCAAGCTAAGAAATAAAACGCACTACTATCGGTCGAGTTTGTTATTTCTTCTAATAAACTGATTTAGAATTATTTTCCCCATGCAGACTATGCACTCTACGCGTGACGCGTCTACGAGTGTGTGGGGCGCTGGGCGAGGCGGGCGGCGGGGCGGCGGGCGGGGCGGGCTCGGGTGCGGTCATACTGGCGGCGCGCATGCACAGCAGCAAGCGGACGCTGCGCTCCAACGACATCGCCGTGCCGCCGCTCGATGTCGAGCTGGACCTCTGCTTCTCGCTGCAGTACCCGCACTTTGTGAAGCGCGATGGCAACAGGTGATGCACGGTGAACCCCACGAGGTCTAGTGTGTTGATAATGACGACGTCCTCCTGATTCTCCGCGATTTCGACCATGCCGACAATTTCCAAACTCTACTACGCTTGCGTTCAATCACGCAAGTCTTCTCATTTATTATGGGAAAGGTGGCGAATGAGCTAGCGGCTCACCTGATGGAAAGTGAGTACCGACCCCCACGTATATTTTCAACATCAAAGGAGCTGCAGTTGGATTGTCGGACTTCAAGGATATTTGGGGAGGGGGGAAGGAGGATGAGACAGAAAAGGGGGAGGAGGAGAGAGCGTTCGGTTACCTCACTCACCGAAAGAATTGATGAAATTATCTCAAACCGAGTTTAACATTTGAGTTAATTTTTTTAATTTTCTGCTGTATAGCGATTCTGCTGCTAAAAGCGAATACAGCTTGTTCGTTTAATCGCCTACGAAAAGATTCAAAGGCCCTATAGAATCAATTACGTTATTTATACTAGATAACCTATCTCCGCTGTATAAGCAGCCGCACTGATGAGCCATATAAACAAAAATTGTTTAAACAATAAACAAAAAAGTGTTTTTGATTCGCAACTACGTCATCAACTGCATAGTTTCATAAATATACATATCAAATTCAAAGTCTTTTCTCATTTGGTTGTTGAGGTATGAGCGAAACCTAGGGTATTTATGTTTATATATACCGATGCAGAGATAAGCTCTATCAGAAAGAATAAGAGAGTAAAGTAGTGGCACAAAGAGGTAGAGTGATCGTCTGGTGATTGGGCAGGACCAGAGCGACAATTAGGCGCGAGGAATGAGGCATTCCATCTGAGTCGAGAGGTTGATGACGACACACCTTCATCTTGTTCCTTTTTTAAGTCCTAAATAGTCCACTGCGAGACATAGGACTCTCCGAGGGGTACTGGTACTAGGTGGTAAGCTCTTTCTCTGCCTAGGAGTCGTCTGAGCAGGTACCACTCTCGTACCCATTATAGCTGCTAAACAACAATGTTACAAATGTAGTGTTCCGGTTTGAAAAGCAAAGAGAGTCAGTATAATTACAGCATGTCAGGCGTGCCATCTCATAGATTGAAGTTGTTTGCAGGCCTCCATGGGCTGCAGTAGTCACTTACCATCAGGTGAACTGTTAGCTCGTTTTTCACTTTAATCCTTTGAAAAAATGGGTTCGTATGCCGTAATCTTCACTGGCGGCTGGCGGGCGGATGGGCGATAGCGAACAGAAAACTCGTACTTGTCGTGACCAGGACATGTTCTTTTGTCAACTATTACGACACCCATGGTGTAGGGACGGGATGGCAGATTTCCTTAAGCCGTAAGCACACAACAATCATTGAAATAAACCCATAACTATTCGTGGCCACATCACCTTCTGCGTAGG
The DNA here is from genome assembly GCA_029286595.1 of Bhutanitis thaidina. Classification (NCBI taxonomy): domain Eukaryota; kingdom Metazoa; phylum Arthropoda; class Insecta; order Lepidoptera; family Papilionidae; genus Bhutanitis; species Bhutanitis thaidina. Next base: position 3,517,357 of record JAGSMS010000030.1, read on the forward strand.
GACTATAATATACCTTCGCAGCTCCTGTCGAATTTTTGTCCGAGTTATTAATGGATGGATTTATTTATCAATTTGTTTTATCAGTTCATTCCATGTCCAGGTTGGAATTAGGTTCACCTTATCAGGTTACATGTTTAATGACTATGTAGTCAAAGCCAGGAAGCGTTATCACGTATCCGAGTTGTATTAAAATAGCCTTGGTGATTTAATCGAATTTGTGGAGCATCGGCCTTTTTTGTTTTCATTCGTTTATATATATAACGATCAGGCGGCGACATAACTGACATAATTTTCTAAGTAAAACTACACAGAGAGCGCGCTGATAGAGAGACCACGGTCGTTCCATCAGGGTACGCGTTTCGTTGCAAACCGACACGGTCACGAGGCGGTTGTAAACTTCACTGAAAATAGAAAAGGGGCTGTAAATTCGAATTGCGCCCGGTGACCGTAAGCGTAGAACGTTGCGAGCCAAAGTTTATTACGCAGACGTCTGCGCGTTACGACGAGCTAACGTTTCGGTTGTGGCGACTTGGATGTTAGCGATTTCTCCACTCCTTCCCAGTTTCTTACTAGTGAAACTGCTGCTGAAAATACTACGTGAGTCAGAGTGCAGCGGATGTGATAGCTGTCCGATGTAAGTTTTGTCAGGAAATATCTACAGTTGCGTGATTGCAATTTCTTCATCATTATTATTTGTGATTGCAGGTTGCAAATAATGCTTCAGAGGCGCAAGAAGTACAAAAACCGCACAATTCTCGGCTACAAGACTCTGGCAGAAGGTGTTATAAGGATGGACCAGGTTATATTCCTAATGTTTCACTTAAAGTAAATGAGAATGATTAAAAAGAGCTTAACTCTCCAAGATCCGTATACAATTACATAATGCCACCATGAGTTAGTGGAGAACTTGTATCACCACCACTGTTACACACCACAACCACATAGACCGGCACACGACACGCATTTCGCCCCAGCACCAGTATCAAGCGATCAGACAGCGATGGTCAACCGATAAGCGAGCAATATTTTTTTTTCGTTTCGTTGGAAAATGTCTTGAACGCATACTGGTCACCCCGAGGCGAGAACGAGTTATGTTGGGCTTCCACCAACTAAAACGTAAGCAATCTTACGTACTTGTCAGCGTGTCTGCGCTGCGCTGTTGCCCCGGTAGCCTTATCATTTACTTTGGCACGGAGATGCCTGCGATGCAATCGTTCAGTAACTAATCCGTTAACTTCCTCTGTTCGAGCTGGACGAGTTAAAATAATCTGTTACATACGAATTATTGTATCTATGCGAATTAATCTCTTTTTACGCAACAGATTTCAGCAAAATAACGCCTGATTATATTAACTATACCGTAAAGGAAGACCATGTCCATTTATATGATTTTCAGCTATGTAAAATTTATTTATATGGTCTTATTTCACCACCAGCGCCTTATTCGGGTCCTTCCTTCCTTCTTTGATGAAATCATACCGTGTTATTTTTTAACATGGTTACGTTTATCCATGCTTTGGTTACCAATAAAAGAAACATCACGCGGAATGGCTGAGAAATATTTTTATGGCATAGCCGATAAGGTTGGTTTACTCTTAAACGAGTTTTCTGCTCATTATGTGCCAGTGTCAATTGCCAATTTTGCTTCTTATCTATTAAAATAGAAGCTTACTTCTACTACATGCTGGGACGGTAAGTTATAAGTGGCGTAGCTTGTTAAAACCGTGACCCAATTATCACGGCATCAGAACGGTAGTGTACGAATCACTCAATGGACGAGCGAAATCAACTGAGGCTTAATTGGAACTCCGCCTAATGTCAGTGGAATTTGAGCACGGTACGTACGCGGGTGCCGCTTCATTAATCCGTTGATATTCGTTCGTACGACTGCGGTTTATTGCCGCTGCACATCCGCCCGTTAATGTCCAGTTTCGTGTGTTGGATGTTGAAGAACCATAAATTTGGAACATTCTGGCATTGTTAGAAAATATTTAAATCACCGCTGCAACCGCTCAGCTACTAACCTACTGCCTACTATGTGTCTACTGCCTACTATATATGTATACTTCAACATCCGATGTCTCCTGCTTTTTTACTAATTAACTTTCGTTTGGTAAGCGTGGGGTAGCCTAGTGGTGAGGGGCTCACTTTAGTTTCACAGAGCGCGAGTAACCTGGGTCTAATTGAAAATGGCCGGCACCACTAAAATTGTTAATATCAATTTTGAGTGCTGTATTCACCAGGTTCACCGGAGTGAAGTAAATATTGCGAGGCAACCTCCAGGACTTCTGTAGTCCGCTAACACGCACTGGAGCAACGTCATTATCGGCTCCAAAACCCGCTCAGATATTTGAGAAGGAGGCCTTTCCCCAGCTGTGTGCTCTGACGGGCTGCTACATCACCTTTTACTTTTGTTAAGCGTAATTAGAAAATGACACATCCTCTGTGATATTTCCTAACGAAGTATATGATATAACAAAAATAAAGCAAAGTTATAGAATGTAAATGTCCTGTATCTGAACATGAACAATCGTGGACTTTCATACAGCCTTTCGAGCTCCATTACACCCCTTTATGGATGGATTTTCGTTAAAATCTTAAGCCTTTTATCGTATAATTAAACTATCTACCAAATTGTAAGTTTGTTTCATTTATAATCCCTGTTTCCTATTATGTTTAAATATGTAAATCCAACAATGTGGGCCCTTCAGAAGTGAAGCGTGAAGTGGCATCTACCATCTAGGCTATCGTACTACACAGAACAGAACAGAAACTGTTCTGTGGCGTTCTTTTTTTTCTTCCTTCCTATGGAGCTTTTCTACTCCTACATTGTCGTTATCTGTTTAGAAGTGTCTCTTGTCGGTGGAGAATTCTACAACTATCTCGATCAACATTTGTATTTGGTACGGCATTACGAATGCTCTTTTCTAAACTTGGTCCATGCATGTCCTTCTCGACCTTCCTCTTCCTTCAACTTTTCGCTCTATGAGGGTATTTATGAATCTGTCTTGTCGTACCTAGTAGGCGCTAGTAAGGTTATTTTCTCTCCCACTAGGTCCAGTAATTTAGTGTTTGTTATCTTTTCTGTCCAGCTGATTCGCTCCTAACCCCTCCAATACTACATTGCAAATGCTTCTAATCTTTTTTATCATTGTCCACGTCTCGCAACAGTACAATGCATTACTCTGCGTACATGCACTTCATTGCACGTGTACGTACGTACAATGAAGTGCATGCTCCAAACATACAACTAACATGTTCGAGTGATAGCAAAAGTAAAAACTTGCTTCAAGATCTAAATTAGTTTTATGATAATTTGTATAGAACTGCAAGGGTAACAAGTACTTTTAGCTTTTATACCTTGTCTTATTATAATGTTACATGTTCTGGGGCATATTCGTTATTCTTTTTTGCGAATGCACTTGCTATACCTTGAAGCAAGTAAGGTCAAATATACTATATATAATATATATCATAATTAACTACTACTTCTCTTCTATCTCTCATAAAACTTTCTAGAATCTTTTATTAACTATAAATAATCAGAACGGTTTTATATTCTTTTTCGCTGTTCAAACTAGCAGATGGTAATATTCATTTGTCTCATAATTTCCGCTAATCTGTACAGGTGCTACAAAGGTCCATGGACATGGAATTGGAGCTAACAGGTGTCGCGGGGAAAGTTGGAGCCGCTGCGGGGCAACCGGTCGCCAGGCTCACCATCACCGGGCTCGCCTCCACGCCCGTCGACCACGACACCAAGAACAACAACACGCTTCTCATCACCGGCAAGTTTTTTTTATTGAGTTGAGGTGACAATCGAACTAACAGTCCACCTGATCTCAAGTGGCTAATACGGCCCATGGGCACCTGAAAACAACTTCAATCGAAGGAAGTTACAGGTGCGTTGTCTTCTCTAAGGACTAAGGAGAAATGCTTGACAGCATATACTGACTCTCTATACGCTTCAAACTCAACTAGCTGCAGAAATAATTAAGAGGGTGGGTGGTGATTACGTAGACAGCTCCTTTTCACTTTTTTTTTATGGGAAAGGCGGCAATCGAGCAAGTGGTTTACCTGATGGTAAGTGATTACCGTCGCCCGCGTACATCTGCAACACCAGAAGTGCTGCAGGCGCGTTGCCGGCCTTTAAGGGTATTTGGTTAACGGAAAGAAGGATGAAAAGAGGGATGCGAAGAGGGCGAGGACCTCTGGATGCCTCACTCACCGAAGAAAACGCAGAAGCTTAAGATGCCGGTATTCTGCGAGGCCGTGGTACCAACCCGCACGAGCCGGCCCAATCGAGCAGCACCAAAAGGCGCCGCTTGGCTCTACCACGAGAAAAAGTGTGCAAACCTACTGTGTAATTTAACATAAAATTATAACCGATGTTGATGGTTTGTTTCTGATAATTTGTATTACTTAGCGATTTTGATTAGTGCAATCCCAAGTAAAGATTCCCTTTATCTTGGACAAACATACATAGATAAATAATTACACATATTGTGTTAAACAAACATCATATTCTTCATACAAATATTTGCCTCCAGTGGGATACCAAACAAACAACCCTCAGCTTTTAAAGCTGCTCATATGGAATAGTGTCAGAGCGTAATTATAACCACTACGTTTTAGAAACAGGCTCTGAGCCGGCCAGGGCGTCAATTAAAACATCAAAAGAACATAATTTATTTATATGCTACGTATTTCGTGCTTTTTCATCTCTGTCTCTGTGTATCATTAAAATATACTATTTACTGTAGCAAACACACGTGTCGACAACGCGTATTCGATGCGGTATTCTCAATGCCGGCGGGCGCGCAAGCAATGTCGTTCACTATTTATTGCTCGGCTGTTGGCTGTCGACACGTACAGTGTCTAGTGGAGTTTCTCTTCTTTTTTAAAAACATATAATACTAGTTGTAAAAGATGAATTATAGTGCGTAATGTCAAAATTTAAATAAAAAAACTGAAAGGACAAACTCTAAATTTGATGGCAAAATATTAAGCGCTCTTTTTACCTGGGGCCTTGTGCGTTCTGCCACAAAATATTTCATTATACCGTGTTATTTTTCACATCCATGACGTGATTTCGTATATTGGTAACCATGTCTTGTGGCATAGCGCATAAGGCCCGTGTTAGCAATGCGCTGCAATTAGAATCATGTCGTATAGATGGGTCAATTCGGCGGGTGAAGTGCCACGCTCTCACATAATGTGTCGTTGTATGATTAGTGAAAACTGATGGGGGACCCTTTACTACTTACCCCTTACTACTAAGAAGGTATTCCATCGTAGTCCTCAGGAGTGACCACGCACCGGCATATAAGATATGCTACGGGGCGGGGGTCCGATTCATGTAAATGATGGCCGATTCTTTCGTCACTATCACACAGCGAATACTCTGGTCTGCTCGTATTGTTTTAAGTACAATATTACGAATTTTTATGGGTTCCGTAATAATTGTTTCGCTTTAATACCTTACCATCTGAAAGCAGCGTAAGAGAATCCTTCACTAAATTCGTCCCGTCGGTGGTTCGTTGTACCGACTTAGGAAATGTCATATTTTCAGATCACAACTCATTTACAACAGTGACACTGGTTTGTGTAAATTGCTGGATTATTTTATTGTGGTCAAAAATCCGCAAACGGCTGCGGAACAGAGGGTCGCGGGTCTGATTCCTGTCCGGGAAAATTTCTCATTAATTGTTCAGAAACAGAGTGTTGGTCCTCGTTTAGTTTATTAATGTAAAAATTTCGTTAAAATCACCGCAAATTCTCTCTATATCAGTGGTAAAGAAATCCCTGAGCGTAAAGGCTAGTTAAGACTTAAGGCTTCTGACACCACTTCCTATATCAACAAAATCTAATGATCACAAGTGTAATACAAATGTTGACAGAGAGGGGCTACTCGGACGAGGAGGAGGAGGGAGAATTCAGCTCAGTGGAGGAGGCCGAAGAGATGACATACGGTGCCCCTGCAAGGCGGCGGCCACATCGCCAGATTGAGTTCAACAAGGCCGACATGTCTTATACTAAGGTGGGTACCTTCATGTCACCAACAATTTAGTAACATTTTGTAATACGTATAATTGATATTGCTACATTAGTTTTTAGACGCATTCGCAATTAACCGTGATCCGATAAATATAATGGAATATAATTTTGTTTCAGTTTTTTTTAACGTATTTAATCGATATTTAAAATTAAAATAATTTTACGTCGCAAGTTCTACTTTGAAGATCACGCCTAATTGACAAAAAACCTTAATTGCTAATTATTCTTTGTGATATAAAGTTATAATTAGCTACTAGTGTAAGTTTTACATAGAAAGCTCTACTCTCTCTCATACTGCATGCATTAAGTTGACTAAGTTTTAATTAAGCTTCAGCTTTGCTACAGTTAACTTTTAGCATTGAAACTTTTTAATTGTAATTTGCGAAAGAATCTCTTTCATAAAATTGCATAATATAATAACTGTTTCTGAGATAAAAATAATCAAATATAATCCTATCCAAGAAACGCGATGAATGGGCTGTCCCCCTATAAAATCATACGTTGATCCCAGTCATGGTTATCAAACAATACCAGTCTTGGATGTGAAAGAGGTGAAAATAGTCAAAATTGTCGTCGAATCTTGAATCCTCTGATATCACCGCATGAAGGAAGGTAGTCTAAAATAAAATGTATAGAATGTAGCCCCAGTGAGTCTTCTTTCATGTGGTCTTCCGATATCGATAACATGTACAAATGCACTCGATGTGTGAGATTGGTGTTACCTCTGCCCTTTCATAATCTCATAAGCTAGCCCCAGTGAGTCTTCTTCATGTGGTCTTCGATATCGATAACATGTACAAATGTACTGATGTGAGATTGGTGTTACCTCTGCCTTTCATAATCTCATAGGCTAGCCCCAGTGAGTCTCTTTCATGTGGTCTTCGATATCGATAACATATACAAATGTACTCGATGTGAGATTGGTGTTACCTCTGCCTTTCATAATCTCATAGGCTAGCCCCAGTGAGTCTTCTTCATGTGGTCTCCGATATCGATAACATGTACAAATGCACTCGATGTGTGAGATTGGTGTTACCTCTGCCCTTTCATAATCTCATAGGCTAGCCCCAGTGAGTCCTCTTTCATGTGGTCTTCCGATATCGATAACATGTACAAATGTACTCGATGTGAGATTGGTGTTATCTCTGCCCTTTCATAATCTCATAGGCTAGCCCCAGTGAGTCCTCTTTCATGTAGTCTTCCGATATCGATAACATGTACAAATGTACTGATGTGAGATTGGTGTTATCTCTGCCCTTTCATAATCTCATAAGCTAGCCCCAGTGAGTCTTCTTTCATATGGTCTTCCAATATCGATAACATGTACAAATGTACTCGATGTGAGATTGGTGTTACCTCTGCCCTTACATAATCTAATAGGCTAGCCCCAGTGAGTCTTCTTCATGTGGTCTTCGATATCGATAACATGTACAAATGTACTCGATGTGAGATTGGTGTTACCTCTGCCTTTCATAATCTCATAGGCTAGCCCCAGTGAGTCTTCTTTCATGTGGTCTTCGATATCGATAACATGTACAAATGCACTCGATGTGTGAGATTGGTGTTACCTCTGCCCTTTCATAATCTCATAGGCTAGCCCCAGTGAGTCTTCTTTCATGGTCTTCCGATATCGATAACATGTACAAATGTACTCGATGTGAGATTGGTGTTATCTCTGCCCTTTCATAATCTCATAGGCTAGCCCCAGTGAGTCTTCTTTCATGGTCTTCCGATATCGATAACATGTACAAATGTACTGATGTGTGAGATTAGTGTTACCTCTGCCCTTTCATAATCTCATAGGCTAGCCCCAGTGGTCTTCTTTCATGTGGTCTTCGATATCGATAACATGTACAAATGTACTCGATGTGTGAGATTGGTGTTACCTCTGCCCTTTCATAATCTCATAAGCTAGCCCCAGTGAGTCCTCTTCATGTGGTCTTCCGATATCGATAACATGTACAAATGTACTCGATGTGTGTGAGATTGGTGTTACCTCTGCCCTTTCATAATCTCATAAGCTAGCCCCAGTGAGTCCTCTTCATGTGGTCTTCGATATCGATAACATGTACAAATGTACTGATGTGAGATTGGTGTTATCTCTGCCCTTTCATAATCTCATAGGCTAGCCCCAGTGAGTCCTCTTTCATGTAGTCTTCCGATATCGATAACATGTTCAAATGTACTCGATGTGTGAGATTGGTGTTACCTCTGCCCTTTCATAATCTCATAAGCTAGCCCCAGTGAGTCTTCTTTCATGTGGTCTTCCAATATCGATAACATGTACAAATGTACTCGATGTGTGAGATTGGTGTTACCTCTGCCCTTTCATAAACTCATAGGCTAGCCCCAGTGAGTCCTCTTTCATGTGGTCTTCCGATATCGATAACATGTACAAATGTACTCGATTTGTGAGATTGGTGTTACCTCTGCCCTTTCATAATCTCATAGGCTAGCCCCAGTGAGTCTTCTTTCATGTGGTCTTCCGATATCGATAACATGTACAAATGTACTCGATGTGTGAGATTGGTGTTATCTCTGCCCTTTCATAATCTCATAAGCTAGCCCCAGTGGTCTTCTTTCATGTGGTCTTCCGATATCGATAACATGTACAAATGTACTCGATGTGTGAGATTGGTGTTATCTCTGCCCTTTCATAATCTCATAAGCTAGCCCCAGTGAGTCTTCTTTCATATGGTCTTCCAATATCGATAACATGTACAAATGTACTCGATGTGTGAGATTGGTGTTACCTCTGCCCTTTCATAATCTCATAGGCTAGCCCCAGTGAGTCTTCTTTCATGTGGTCTTCCGATATCGATAACATGTACAAATGTACTCGATGTGTGAGATTGGTGTTACCTCTGCCCTTTCATAATCTCATAGGCTAGCCCCAGTGAGTCCTCTTTCATGTGGTCTTCCGATATCGATAACATGTACAAATGTACTCGATGTGTGAGATTGGTGTTACCTCTGCCCTTTCATAATCTCATAGGCTAGCCCCAGTGAGTCTTCTTTCATGTGGTCTTCCGATATCGATAACATGTACAAATGTACTCGATGTGTGAGATTGGTGTTACCTCTGCCCTTTCATAATCTCATAGGCTAGCCCCAGTGAGTCCTCTTTCATGTGGTCTTCCGATATCGATAACATATACAAATGTACTCGATGTGTGAGATTGGTGTTACCTCTGCCCTTTCATAATCTCATAGGCTAGCCCCAGTGAGTCCTCTTTCATGTGGTCTTCCAATATCGATAACATGTACAAATGCACTCGATGTGTGAGATTGGTGTTACCTCTGCCCTTTCATAATCTCATAGGCTAGCCCCAGTGAGTCCTCTTTCATGTGGTCTTCCGATATCGATAACATGTACAAATGTACTCGATGTGTGAGATTGGTGTTACCTCTGCCCTTACATAATCTAATAGGCTAGCCCCAGTGAATCTTCGCCGAAGTTATTTACCACACTGATATCTATAACACTATTATTTTGTATATAACCTACATTTTATGTAACTTTGCTAATGGCAGTAATTTAGCGTAATGCTTTGGCTTCAGCTTAACCTAGCATTGCTTTGCACGCAGCTCTCGCGGTCGCACGACTTGAGCTACGCGGAGCGCGAGCGTAAGAGACAGAGCTATGTGCGCTCCAAGGTGCACGACAGAGACAGCGACAGCGAACTGGAAAGTGGGGCCGCTAAGCGCAAGGGCAGTCGCGGAAAGCTCGCGGTGAGCTTGCAGTACTTGAACTTGTGTGTAGTTCTGTTAGAAATAGAGTTTTTGTGTTTACTGTTCCGCTATGTTGGTAATTAATCTTACGGGGAGCCCTTGCAACCCAAATTTAGTATATTAATAATGTTTTGAGTTTTCAGATGATTTTTATTTGTACCTACTGTCATGGGGTTACATAAAGTAATATCTTGTTAATAGACTGGTGTCTGAATCTGTTATTATATAGTTAGAGATGTAAATCAGTTCTTTACTCCACTGCGTGTTTCTTTCCTGCATGCATATGCACTTAAATTTTACTTTAATGTATTAACATGTTACAGTGTTTGATCGTTTCTTCACTTAAATAATTCATTGTTTTTGTCTAATTTTGTTGTGTTTTCCGAATAATTAATAATAATAATACCACTGTTAGTTGTTTTTTTGGGTTTGGGATTTGTCTCCGAGCCCCTAATACTGTATCAGACTCTCCTACCGATCTTTAAGCATAACATCGGATTCGGGTAGATAAGGAATAGTCAGTGCTAGTTAAAATCTAAAACTATATATTTATGTAGCCAGCTGATATTAATCTACACCCATTGTTACCACGCTTTGGTGAGCACAGTGCCGGTACCCTTGCACTAGCCGCTGTTCTCATCTTCCCTCCTATCTCTCAAATATCGTTAAAGGTCGGCAACGCACCTGCAACTCCTCTGCAACATGTTCGTCACTTAATCACTTACCATCGGGTGAGCCGCTGAATCGTTTCCACCCTTTCCTTAAAAAAAAATATGGTATATTCCTCTTATACTCCCCACTAAATCTACGAACGCTACTGACATCTACAGTTACAAGCGAGATATTCAAAATTTATTTAATACACCATTACGGTATTTCGCCGGAGGTCATAACGTTTATAATAAATGTTTACAGTTTGATATCGCGTATGGTAGCTTATCTCTCCTCTTTGTTTCTAATGAGATTAGATTATCTGTATTCTCACGAGAGCTGTTTGTGGTGTAACGTACTCCTTTCAACAAATGGAGGCTTTACCTCCATTTTCGTTTGTTTTTTGGGTGTGTGTAACACTTTCGTTGTCAAGATCGTATGAGTTCATTTCCTTCTTTTGTTCTGCGACGTATCCAAACAGTCCACTGCTAAACATAGGCATCTCCAATAAGGAGGAGGGACGCAAGATTACTTTAGGACGCCACTATACGGTTTGATCTTTATTTCTCATTTAATTGAATAAATTTTTCATTTCAAAATCATTTAATTTCATATGTGTATTTAGGACCCCTAGGAGGCGGGGCGAAGAGTCAATGGGGTATAAGGAGGAATATGCCATGTTTTCTCTTCAATTGCCAAACTCACCTGCATGTAACGGACGCTCTGTTGACCGCATGATTGCGGCAAATACATTCGATTTTGTTGAGCCGAATACAGATTCGTGATCGGGGGAGCAACGTCACTCGTCCAAAGATGGCGGCGCCCCGCTTGCTCAGCGGTCTTGTAAAGAATTGCATGCTGTCTCTTGCTGGCGCTATCTTCGAAAGGCACGTTTACGGCTGTGGACGTTATTAAGTTGGTGATTGAATAAATTCACAGCAACGCAACCTGAAGCAGAAGTTCGCGGCGCTGCTGCGTCGCTTCCGCGTGCCCGAGGAGCTGGGCGAGCGCGGCGCCGCGCGCGACACGCACCACGCGCAGCGCGACATCGACGAGCTGTTTCAGGTGCGTGTGGACGTGCTGGGAAGTGGCCACTGTTACTTTGTATTGTTAGTGTGCGACATCTGAGGCTTTGTACGATTTAAGTCTTTTCTATCGATATTTCATTGACCCGCCGTCTATTGCAGACAGTGTCGGAATCTTTTCTAGCCTTTCCCTTAGTGCGACATCTCGACAGAATGATCTTTACTAAATCTTAATAAGTCGTTACTATGTTTTATTTGTATAAAAATATTTATTAAAGAATGCAAAATGTTTCAATTCTCCATTTACAAAAATTTTGTTACCAGGAGCTGGAGTCTCTTTCATGCGGCGAGGGCGAGGACTCTGGTCCCGACCAAATGGACACGATCAGCATCGGCTCCACGCCGAAGCCATCGCTTCGCCCCTTTTTCAGCAGCTCGCGGAGTCTCGCCAACCAAGAGCACCACAGACACTCCAACGGTAACCATTCAATTGCGATGAGAACCAGAAAACGTGTCACTTGGCTTAAACTTGAGGAGAACCGAAACTAATATACAGGGTTATTTGAAAAATAACTGCACTGCTTACTAGGTGACTTACCTACCACCTACGCAGACTCTGTCCAGGAGTCGTTTAGGTAGGTACCACCAGCTTACCCATTGCTGACCAGCAGTGTGGCCACTGTAGTGTTCCGGTTTGAAGGGTATCAGAGAACCAGAATAATTACAAGTGTGCAATTAGACATCGTCTCTTCGATGCTGCTGATGCTGGTAATGAAATGAAAAAAAATGAAATTTTATTAATTCGAAATTAAAAGGGTGCGTGTATTATTTTAATAACACTGTATAAACAAAAACCAAATATTTGATATTGTAACGCCAGTTTCTGCTGTCTAATTTAACATCAAATAAGTTATAACATAGATGACGGCTGAACCCAACAGACCAGTATTGGCCACGTAGCAGGAGGTTTGAGTCGCATCTACTGCGCGATTGGTCCCTTAGTCGTTTGGCGGTCAGTAATTGGCTCACCCACCATACCCATTCGAAGTATAATATTGGTATTCGATGTGTTATATTGGTAACAAACAAGGATGGGTGTGAATGAATGAATGAATGAATGAATGAATGAAATATACTTTAATTGTACACACACGGATTTAACATACAAAGATTATAAGGAAACAAAAACAAAAAGTACAATAGGCGGCCTTATCGCTAAGAAGCGATTTCTTCCAGGCAACCCAGAAAGAAAAAGGAAATATGATAAGTATCGGGTTCGGGTGTACACATAATATAAAGTGAAGTGAACATATAATACATACACATGATTTGCAATAAAATAAATAAATGGTGTGGTATTGGTGAGAAAAATTAATCGGTACAATTAATCCCTACTACATGCGTCTAGAGCTTAAGACTCATGGCGGTTTCAACACCTTAAGTGTATGAAGTGTACATACCAAAATTTTGATAGAGATAGGATGATAATTTAATTTTTTGTTGTCAAGTACAACTAACTTACTTTAAGTTAAGCCAAGTCTCACTTACTCAACTTATTAACTAACATTTAGCAGTAACATTAACTATGTTAATGTATTATGTGCCTTTGACTTGCCTGAGCATTGAACTGCATACACTGAGATGAAACATGCGTTGTACGAATGCTTTCCTTTTTAATTTGCCTAGTGATGTTATTAAACCATTCAATACTGTAACACTGAATTGAATTAATAAACTAGATATGTACATGGATGTAACAATACACAGATGTGTAATGTAATTGACATTTTTGTTATTTTTATTTTGTTATGTAACGCTGTGTGTATAGAGTAGATTAAGTCCGAGCGAGACAAGAGGATTGTTGAAAAGATGTTTAAAAAAATAGGTCCTTCGAGCCTGATAGTTAGTATGTTTAATTACGGAAATACAAATTTGTATTCATACGACCCTTGTCCCTAGAAGTTCCTTTGTGAGAATTTAAAGAAGTTCATAGAATATATTTCGCACTATGAGTGAAGTAAATTACTTTTGTTTACTTTCTAAAGTAACTGCGCCCTTCCAGGCCGCGCCCTCAATTCATGAAACAAAACAATATTTATTCTTAGATATTTGTTCTTGCGTGCAATTTTTCCAAAAATATAGGTTCAAAAATTATTATACTTTACATTTTCATTATGATACTTTCGGGTATAGTTTGGTGGACGTCATTATTTGAGCTTACCAGCGTAACATTGCTATGATTAGAAATATTTATTGTAAAGAGAACCGTTAACACAACTACAGGACTTCCTTCATAACCCTCAGAGTTGAGAGACCTTAATTTTGTAGTAATTTTTTCCCTAGAATGTATCTTAACACACAAGTACACTGTTAAATAAAAAAAAATCACAGTTACTTATATCACATTAATAACATAGAGTGCGCCTGTATCATATAGACAATTAATGAAAATAAACAGACTGTATAAAAGTCAAATCTAAGTCAATTGAAACAATTTTTACTGATTGTCAGACTGAAGGATCTAAACCGTGTTACCTAAACGCGTTAAAAGGCACGAATCTTTTGTTTCTGTCTCCCTTTTGTCTACCCCCTCTCCCGTCTCACTCGCACTTAACGTGTGCGGCGCATGCGCAGTGACGCGGCACGCCAGTCTCGCATCGGCCGCCGAGCTGACAACACCACGCGAGAAACTGCTGGCCACTCTCCCGCTTACAGGTACCGACCGACAGGCTCGACCCTGCATGGAACTTTGTATGACACATGGTTGGACGTGGCGCTGTATATATTAGATAAAGTATAGCAGTAGCTTCTTGGTGGGGCTGTGTTAGATTTTATAATATGTGTGAGTTTGTGCCCAGCGCTGTGGGACAGCTGCTACAGTCTGAGTCATACCTATCAATACTAACGTTATGAAATTAAATCAGTTTGGGAATAATTCGAGTTGATAATAAAAACAAATCTTGGGTTATCATACCGATAAATAAACTGTGCCTGATATTGAATTCCATGAATCATGAGTATTTTAACTTTTGATGGAAATTATATTGCAATTAAACTAAAGTAAATATAAGGGTTACAAAGGAGAATATACCATCATCTCTTACTCCAAATATCAACCTACCCTGCACGAGGCCCACCCTGCACCCTGCTAGCCATCGTCCGATGGCGAATTATCTATCCGAGTGTGAGGACACCGGCCTGCGCAGCGTGGTCAGTATGAGTAAACTTTCTTCATCCAAGAAATGTATTCCGGCTTTTGGAGACAAGTTTAGTCCACAACTGAGGCCATTCAGTAGTTCAGCAGTGGACTAAAATCGGCTAGTAGTGTAGTAAATATATGTTATAATTTACTTACATGGTATAACATGACCACGTTTCCCCATGTGTTACACAAATTACCAAATTACAGTGTATAGTTATATGTATATTAATTACATTGAGTAATTTGGTTGCATGTCATACGTCCGCTGCAATTCAATTCATTATTAATCATAATTAATAAAATAATAATAAAATCACTTTCGCGTCAACCAATATACTCATTTTATATAATAAATACAGCTTTAGGCTGACTTTGTGTTTAGTTTCACTATTCAGTGCTTCTTTGTCTTAAAAAGCATGTTGTTTATTTTTCACTCTGTCTTGTCTTTATTTTATTAATAAATACAAAATCTTAAACTATCTATTATTATTTAACTACTAAAGACTATTTTCGGTACACGTGTTTTTTTTTCCATTTGTTTCACCCGTTTTCATTAACTTTCTATATGTAATTGAGTTATCAAGACTGATCTTAACACATTGGCTCAGGCGTCAGGCGTGTGCTTATAAATAGCATACGCCATGCGATCTTTAAGCACACGTCTGACAGCCATAGGCGTAAGCAGTATATCTTGGACTTCCATTTGGCATGCCTTCCGTAAACAAATGGGCTGCAACAAGTAACATTTCTCTGCTCCGGGATCTTGATGTGATCTTCCGTAGTCGCCTCTTACGACGATCACGGGAAGAAAGGGGATGACACGGTTGACGTAAATAGAGTGACATCAAATGTTCCTCAAGTAAAATTCCTGCTGAGCCTAGTTATTTCGTTAAGCCCTCCCTAATTCGCAGAGGTTTATGTTCAGATATAAACTGATGACTGGCTGATGGCTGTCTATGACAAAATAAAAAGTCTCTTTAAAGTTTAATGTACTCGTGATCCACTCTCTGTTTTTATTACTCTGTCTAGATCTCATATTGTTATAAGAATCTTTTGCCTTTTCTCGTTGTTTTTACCCCATGGTTTTATTAAATCGCTTTCTTGTCTGTGTGTTTGTCTGTCTGTCCGGTACAAATTTTGCAATCGATTTTAAACCAACTTCTCTATGAGCTAAAAGACTTGAAACTATAAACATACTTCAGAACTGTCTATGCAATATTAACACGCTTTCTTGTATGTCTGTTTGTTTGTTCTTCTGTTTCGTACAATTTTGAAATGGATTTTAAACTAATTTCGGGATGAACCAGAGATCTGAAATTTTGTCCTTTTTTTAAGCTCTGAAAACGTGGCGTATTAGAATTTTTAATGATTATGACATGTCAAAATGAGCACGGATGATGGTAGTGATTTGAAGGAAAGTTTGTTCAAATTTGTTTTGTACATAGCTCGCTTGGCGTGTTACATTACCAATGATTTTAAAACACAACGCTGTGTTTCCACTGTCCATGTCAACCAAACCAATCCTAGTCTAATGGAGAGAGTTGTGCTCGGTTTTACCGAACCAACAGTATCTTTGGGTTTTGTCGCTCGCCCTATGTATGTTTATACACCTAGTATGATCTGTCGCTTCTTACCTATCTCTACCTTCTAGTCGTAGAGTTTCTAATAAATTATGTGTTTCACTTAAAACGACTTTTTACATGGAAAATGTTTCATCTACAACATATATGCACACATACTCACATACGAAACGATCACGAATCGCGAACAGAATCAGAGGCGATGCGCAGCTCCGCGGGCGACGAACGCGGCAGCGAGGGGAACAGCGACGGCGATGCTACTTTGGACGCCCCGGTGTCCGGCGCCTCGGTGTCCAGCTCGCCACCCAACGAGATCAAGGTTTGTTGTCGATTGATTTATTTGCTTTTTGGATTCACTTCTCTCGTATGTAAATGAAAAGTAACTACGTCTCTTGTACTTGTTTCACAAAATTCTGTAGACATCAAGGAATGTTGACATAAAGCGAAACCGGTCGCTTATTTATAAATAAAAATATACCGATATTTATTTTAAGTGTAGAAGATTTACATTGAAAAGCGAAGTAAAGAGGAGGTGGTTTTTGCAACCCCGATTTCAAAATTTCAAATGAAATGAAATTAAATTCAAGACACATCGCATTCACGACACATCCAACTCGATAATTCGAATAGTCGCCTTGGTAGGGGTTCGACTGACAAAACACTACAGACACGTGTACACATTTCAAACTTATGAACCTTATGACGTCGCGATAAGGTTCATACTATTCGAACGCCTTCACGCGTCGGTTCTGATGACTACGCACAGTGCGCTGGCAGCTGGGGTACGAAGAGTAAATGATCGGTTGTGTAGCAGGAGGACAAGCGGTCGCGTCTGTTCCGAAGCGCGACGAGCGGCGGCAACTTGACCCCGGCGGGCGCTGCGGCGCGCAAGAAGAACTCGCTGGTGGTGAGCGCCGAGCGCCCGCTGTCCGCGCACGAGCTGCCGGCGCAGAGTCCCACCACGCTCGAGGTGAGGCTTTTACCAATACCAAAACCGGAAGTGGTTTTCTACACAGTTGTGGAACTGCTATTTAAAATAAATATTTATACTGCGCGTATAAATCTTCTACTTTAGGAAATGTAAAGCGCATTCGATTCGCTTCGCAGTACACTTTAAAATAGGCTATATTTTTGCTTCAGACATATATTCAATTACATGGGCGTAGTGTGTTTATTATCATATTAACATATAAACGAATAGTTTTTTGGAATCTACCTATAGTTTTTTATACTTTGTTTTGCACCTGCCAACTACCTATCACCATGACAAGTGGTGACTGCTGGAGAATGCCACTTGACATTAAGTCCGCCCATTGTTGACCTTTAGCTTAAGGTCAACAATAAAGAAGAATAAATAAATATCGCCGATTAAGACATATTTTTTTCGTTTAAAAATGTGTCTAGCGGACCCATATAAATTTGATCAGTATGTCAGACCCTCAGACATAATCAAAAACTTTACATACTACTTAATCCATCTAAATAATGTTATTTATTTCTGTTAAACTCTGCTTTGATTCTAAAAATTCTCAACCCCTCTTTCTGTTAAGAATTAAGAATAATATTTTATTCTTATTTTAATCACTGGTTTTCTCAACCGTGGACAACGTTTAAAACTTCTACTAACATAATAATAATTTTTCTGTGCAAAAAGCTTAAATTTTTGTCCACTTCTAGCCACGACGCAATTTAATGGAGCAAGTGAACCGCGTCCTGGGCGAAGAAGGCCCGGTGCCGGAGTGCGTGGCCGTGGCGCCTTCCAGCGCTGCATTGGCGCTTCAAGCGCTCGCGGTGCCGGCCGTGATTGTCGTTCCGCCCGCCACGCCCGACGCGAGGCCACTGCTTCAAGCGCTTTACGCCCGTGCCGTTAAACAGTGAGTATAAACTCCTCGGTAGCCATTGCAAAGTGTGAAACATTAAGTTAATTCCATCGCCTACATCCCTCTGTTATTAGTATTGTTTCGCCTGAACACGGAATCGTCTGATTGTATCTTTCCTGGTTAATGCAGTCAGAGCGGACTTGTTTGCGACCATCTTTTCCCGCAATTCGAGTTTAGACACTGGCAATGCAACTCCAACTAATATACACACAATATTCACATCACTTATTAAGAGGTTCTTTAAACAGATCATCTCTTGATCAATGGCGTAGTTCACGCCATTGCGCCAGAGTTGTCTCTTCATTTGAAATAATTTACCGTCTCTGTGAATACTGAAAAGTGTCAAAATCATGGACTCGCCAACGTGCAGACTCGTCAAATAATTAACCTCCTTCAAATAATCTGTAACATTATGGAGCATTTACTGAATTCACGCCTCCTAACGTAACGTAACGAACGACCTTCTCAGAGACCAACGTTAGGAGTTTCGCTAAAACTGGTCGGCCAGCTATCGGCCTTCGAGAACAGTGGAAATGTATGCTGTGTTTATCTCGAAGGCTTTTGGCAAGGTCCTATGAGTAAGCTTCCAGCTTTCGGTTTGTGTTCTAGACTGTACGCCTAGATAGAGGACTTCTTTAAACAACAATCTCTACTAGTGGTTATTGAAGCCTACTCGTCTTTATCGGCGATTAATGCCGAAGCTCCTCAGGGACCTGTTCTATCCGCAACTATCTTCTTATTGCATATTAATGTCTGTTCGAGCCCGGTGTCTGAGTTCCCACATAGCACCGTACAGTTGTGAACAGAAACATGTTGTGCACTGGGGCCAGTCGGGATCAGATACTGTCTGAAAGCCATGGTACAGAGAATGGGTTTTACTTTGGAGACAGACTCCAACTACAGCGATGCCGATTTATTTAGACACGATTCTATTTCATACGGTGACTATTTCTAACCCTAACCGTTCGGTCGTGTGAAATATTATTCAATAAATCCATGAAGTCCATGATGGTTTGCTTTACCGTCGTTTACACGTTTTAGTCAGTAGTTAAAATTGCAATTAACAATTTTAGTCATCCCGGAAGATCGTAACTATGGATGTTCCTGTAAAAAGAGATTAAAATTGAGAGCTGTACTCCAAAGCTACCATAACTCAGAAATAAGGTACTCTTGACCGAGTCTCTTCCGATCAGTGTCGTGCTAGCGTGTGATTAATGGCTTTTAACTCCTGAACAGGAGTTCGCGGCGCGCCTGCGTGCGCGTGTGCGTGTGCGGTGGCGAGGCGGCGGCTGCGGCGGCGCTGCGTGCGCACGCCGAGCTGGCCGCGCGGCGCCCGCACGACGCACCGCCCGTGCGCTTCTATATCGTGCCCATCGGTGAGTGCATTTGTGAATACGTTCAAGGTGTGCGTAAGTGAGATGAGATACTTTCTAATGGTGTTACTTAACAACCTACATCTCATACAAATTAAATTTTGTCATTTGGTATTACGAGTCATTGTGCTGTATGCTTATGATGATGATGTCTTCCTTGCCGCAACGACCTCTGTTTCCTATCAAAAGCTGTAATTTATGGAGGATATAGGAGTGTGTGTCGGTAAATGTTACAAACAAGAAGCTTTCGTTCGTCGTCGCGTCTTACTATCTCAATAGAACGTTTTAGAATGACGAAGTAAATTCGCCTGAAATATCAGCGACTAACAGAAAGTTATAATGTATATGTTCGTCCCTCGTAATTCTATTTGTATCCCCTCGATTGAAAAATGGATCTTAAATTAAAAAGAAAGAAATAATTTAGTTTTTTTTGATGCTTGAAGATATCCGCTATACAATTGTTGGCAACTAAGGTTTTCGAAGTATATTGTCTGTTTGAAGCAGTCAGATCTACGGATTGCTGCCATTTTACTTGCTTAAAAAATACATGTCTCTAACTTGGGACACGTCTATGTAAAGTAAAAAAATTACTCTCAACATCTCAGACTCAAACATCAGAGAGCCCGCCACGCGGCTCCAGTACAGGTTAGCGGGCTTCACATATCCTCGAAATAATATTTTTTTATTATTTCTCAGACATGAAGGTTTCCTCACGGTGTTTTCCTTCACCGTCGAGCACGGGGTAAATACAGCACTTAAAATTTCTATTAACAATTTTAGTAGTGCCGTCGCCGGAAATCGAACCCTGGTCACACGCGCACTATGAAACTAAAACGAGCCTCCTGTCAACTAAGCTACCAGGGCTCTATAACCTATGTTCTCCATATAAATATTATAACGCCTACAAACCGTGTCCGCGCACGTTAGACGAGGCAATTAAAACATATTGGCTCTGTTTACCAGACGACCCGTTTAAATCGAGTCTATTGCTAACACAATTTGGAATCCCAATTAAAAATAACGATAAGATTAAAATAAAGGGGATAGTTTCCAGTGGAAAGACACCTCCTTCCAGCAGAAAAACATTATTTTTACTACTGTGTGCGTGTACACTTTTATATTGTTTATTGTTCCTATTTAGACAATGAAATTGACATTAAACTATCATTTTAGGCGTTAATAATCGAATGTCTCTAAAATGATAGTGTGGGTGGTTGATTGCGCGCAGGTGCGTGCACGGTGTCGCGCTACATCGCGGCGGCGGACGGCGCGTACTCGGCTCTGTTCGCGAACGACTCGTGGCCGGCGCTGTGCGAGCGCGCTGCGGACCACTGCATGCCCGACATCGCCGAGATGTCCTCCAGGATCGCCAGGTAACCACCGCGATATCCACAAGTGACCAGAAGTGGCTAACGATATTCTTTGCCCGCACTGACCAAAACAGCTTTGACCAAAAATGCTTAAACTTTAACATGCTTTCGTCATACTTCAGGTACTTGAACAGCGTCGGTCCCGTCAACAACATACCCATTGGCGAAGCAATGGTCGCCTACAGGGAAAAATCTGGCGACGAGGATTCCAGTCAGACCTTCGTACCCTTCATTGCTGTAAGTACCAAATACTGCTGAGGCTATAGGATGAGATGTGTACGATAACAAAGGAGAGAAAAAATGCGAAAAACGTCTGTACGAGCTGTGTTGTATGACATTGACAGGAGGTGCGTGTCGGCTGCGGCGAGGGCGGGCCGTCTTCGCTGGAGCTGGACGAGGGCGGCTCCCCGCCCGCGCGCCCCTCGCCTCCCGGCACGCCGGCGCCCAGCGAGCCGCCCGCGCAGCCCGCCCACCCCGCGCACCCCGCGCCGCTGCCCCCGCAGGAGCTGCAGCTGGACTACTGGCTGGTGAGCACGCACCGCACAGGTGTAGCACGTAAAGGGACTGTTCTACAGAGGAAGGACCACGTAGCGACCGGCTATGATGGCGATATATGAACATCTGAAATTATAGATTACCTTATGCTGCTATCTATCATCTATCATTTGCCAATATTTGAGTACCTTTCACAAGCTTTGGTTATTTTAATTTTTGGTCAAGGGTGGTTTTTTTTTTATATTTTGTTACTGATATTCTTCCACGGATCGTATCCATATCTCAGTCATCGGCAGATGTGAATTAATTAGTTGGAGGCCAAATAGCAGATCATTCTCCGAGCCCCGGGAACTGCACTGAGCGTTGCAGTATATTGTTACTCCTGCGCAGGTGCCGGGGCGCGCGGCCGAGGGTGCGGACGGCAAGGTGACGGTGAAGGCGACGTTCCGCGCGCTGCTGGTCACCAGGCAGAACGCGCACCTCAGTATCACATATCTCACCAAGGAGAAGAAGCAAAAGAGTGAGTATAGATATCTCTTTCCGTCTCAACTTTGTGAGCCGCTTGCTCTTGCTCCCTTTCCTATACAAAAACGTCAATCTAATTTCTATTTCAGCCTTTTTTAGTCCACTACTGAACATAAGTAGACCTCTCCGAAGAAGCGCCAGCTGAAGCCGGCATACATTTCCTAGAAGATTTTCCCATATTAATTAATTCTGTCGGTGTAACATTATTCCTGCTTTCAAACAGTATTTGAACAAAAATGAATATGGTTTAAACTTTGAGCAAGACTTTTTTACGTTTTAGTTTTTTGATTAAATATTTCGTTTCATCGGATTTAAATGTCTATTCATTATAATAAACTTTACAACCTTTTTAAACCTTGTCACAGTAATGCGGCTGGGCAAGAAGAAGGAGAAGTCGGAGCCGGAAGTGGGGCGCGCGCAGACTGTGGAGGGCGTGGCGCGCCTCATCTGCTCCGCCAAGGGATCGCACAATGCGCCGCTCAAAGGTAACATACCAACGGTAGACACTGATGACGTCATACCTCATTTAAACTCCCCAGTCTTAGACACGTTATGCGATCTGGTGCCAGGAGGCCTTTTATAAAATTACGTCCCTAAAGCTAGTCCCCCCTCCCTGCAAAAACGTTTTATTGTGATTAAGTAACTCAGACCCCTCTCGTCCCTTGTCGCGCTAAACAATA
This sequence comes from Bhutanitis thaidina, assembly GCA_029286595.1. NCBI lineage: Eukaryota > Metazoa > Arthropoda > Insecta > Lepidoptera > Papilionidae > Bhutanitis > Bhutanitis thaidina. Next base: position 3,539,927 of record JAGSMS010000030.1, read on the forward strand.
CCGATATGCGAACGTATTTTATAAATGGGCCCAACCAATGCGTTTTTCGAAACGTATTTACCACCTGCGACGACTGTCAGACAACTTTTCAAAAAAAGTGGGTTGAAAAGACTGAAATCAATGCTAAGACTTTGACCATCCCAGGGTCGGGTAAGCGATCGTGAGAAATAAAGAATATTTTTTTTCTAAACCTTTTACACCAAAAGAGTGTAATTGCTTAGTTGAGATACCATTTTCAAAATAATGAGCTTCGATTTGTTTTTATCATTGTGACGTCAGACAACTAACAGTGCTGATATAATTGAAATTAATAAAACGAAATGTACATTTTAAATAATTGAGATAGTGACAAAGACATTGTATGTCCTGCCCAGTGTACATCGACGGCACGGAGTGGAACGGCGTGAAGTTCTTCCAGCTGTCGACGCAGTGGCAGACGCACGTGAAGACCTTCCCCGTGGCGACCTGCGGTGCGCCGCTCGCGCCGCCCGAGACTTAAACGGCCGCACGCTTCCACTGACGGCATTATTCCCGCTTAGGCCTCCCCGCCCCGCCCCGGCCGGCCGCTGTCTCCCCGGCCCGGTGGAGCCACCGCCGCCGCGCGGGACGGACGCGTCCGACATTCCGATTGATAACGGACGTAGATAGTCGAGAACACGGGTGGATGAAGTCGACTGACTTCGGATACAAACCCGAAACATTGATCGTTATCAATTCAGATGGCTTACGGATATCCGAATTAGTTTCGCTTCGGATACATTTGTCCGAACGCACGGACAGCCTGTGCTATACGAGGCTATAAATTTTAATCTATCAATGTCTAAATTCGTCTTCTATTGGAATTCGCATAGTAGAGATTTGTTCTTATTTAACAATTACGTATTAAGCTGTCGAGCTGCCATGATTTTAGAGCGTTGCGATTCGCCTGTTTGTGTTATGTGTCTTGTTAAGCGAATCCGATCCCAATGCCCTACCCGGGGCAAAGGAAACATTTCTTAGTCATTATACTTGCATGCCGTATTTAACGTATACTGTTTAAGAGATATATTCAAGCTGCATAACAAAGGCTCAATAATCACATTACTTGTATCATCAAAGTCATTAATTACATTAGTGGTTAGTTCTGTCGTGTTTAAGGTTCTAGATATTCCGTGTACTCAGTATATATCGAGGAACAATGGTACGTGACATTTCCAATATGTGTGTAAGTTAGGTTTATGTATCGGAGAAACGAAACCGAATTTTGCGGAGTATTGTCGGCACATATCAGTATAGGTACGTATCGGTCGGTGAGCGAGTGAGTGAGGTCTCCTTTGCGTTAATCCTTGTGATTTTGCTTTGTTGCGACAGAGAATCGCCATTTTATTTCTTGTAAACTCGGAAGTACGATTTTTGTAAATAGCATTGAAAAGCAATAGATAAACAACTAGTGTATCGTGTATTATTGGTTATGTATTTATATATAATTTTTTTGTCGTCTAACTTAATTAGATATCAAAATAGGTACAGAGGTCATCTTGTGCCGGTAGCACACGCAGGTCATAAATAACTAGACTAGAGATGCGAGTAACAGTGGTAGGGGTATTTATCGATCAAGTTACGTCATTAGGGTAAACTGCATATCGTTTAGGGACTTATTCCGGTATGAGTTGTACTTAACCGGTATTGCATTACGGTACCTTGATTTAACTAAGCGCGGGGCGAGGAAGGGTACTATATCGGCCAACGACGGCAATGTATGTAATGGATAACTCATACTTCGATATCGAAATGTGATTACGATACCGCCACAATAGTGATAGCATTAAATAAATGGTATGACGTCATACCGCAATTTATCAGTACCTAAATTTTGCGGTTTCTTAGACCCTCATATCGGTACACAACTTGTGTTCTGCATATCCTTGCTGAATGGTTTTGAGAGCCCCAGCATCACAAAGAGCAGATCAACTGTTCCGTCAAAATAATCAAATGTCAAGTTGCTGTTTAATATCGTACGTAAGTGTAAATTTGTAACTCGGTGTCCGCGTATCGTGTTGTATGAAACATTGTAAACAATGTGTGTTAACAATTCAGCATCGAATACTGAGTACTAAATTAAAAAAACATACATAAATGTCGATGTTTACGTACGCTACTACGTTCTTTATTTGTAGTTGTAGTCTGTTCAAATTTATCGGTGCCATTGAGAAGTTATTCGAAATTAACTCCGAGCCAATTTGTAGGCCTCCGTTTCCATTGCCACTTTATTTTAAACCTTATCATGTCATAACAATAGAACTTATTTTGTTGCAACACTAGACGACATCGACTGTTCCATTATATCGTAGTCTTAATTACTATGTTATCAAGTGTTACTTAATAATCTGTGTAATATTTAGAGATGTTAAATGGGTTTTATTTTATGCGTCCGTGTGAAAAAAATGTTGCTTATGTTTTTACGAATACCTCTCTCTATTGCGTAACCTCTAGTCGTAATCGTAATGGCGATCGGTTTGTATTTAAAGTGACGACAGATTCGTCAATTTCACACATTCGTAGTCGTCATGTCTAATTTAATCGAATAATGCTTACGAGTAAACTTATTTATGTCTCTAGCCACTTGTCATACTGTCGAATCTGGCGTCGCATCAAATTGAAAACGATCGTTGTTACCATTGCCACCATGGTTACGTGTTTGGATATTTAAAACCGTTTAACCGGTTTAATTTTTTCTCATTCCCTTCGAAATGTATTGAAGAGGAGGGTCTGCAGAAAAAATAACCGAAGACTGCGATACAGATCTTCCAAGTTATTTTTTTTTCCAAAATCTTTGTTAGAACGATCTATCTATTTCGATTTAGAGTGCCAAATTTGTATGGTTCACGAAAGTTAATATTAACTTGTAGCTCAGTGAAACTGTTCTCTATACTGCTTTAAATTAAATATTTACTTTAAGTTTGCTAGGGCGAATGTAATAAGTGTTGAAAAGGAATGTTCCAGACCATGCTCATCTCTAATTTACTTGAAAACCTAAAAGCAATGAAATTATATAGTGAATATTGACATAATATTATATGTATCAAGAATTATAACTAACTTAAACCTTCGTAAGTATTGTGGCTAAAGATAAAATGGAATTTGTAAACATTGGTAATACCTGATTTGCTGTTATACTACAACATGAATATCGACAATATTTGCATGAATACGTTTTAAACTAATGCTATGAACGACGATAATATAACTTAAAGTCATATAATATACGGACATTATGTTTACGGTAACTCTGGGGGCAAGTTTCGATAAAGTTTAGCTTTGCCTTGCATACACATGAGCCCGTTATCTCATTACAAATATCTACATAATATACCATTATGTTCGGAACTGACTATTGACAATTTTTTTTTAATAAAACATCAAGAACTTTTGTTTCATGTATTTGCTATGATCATCTAAGGTGCAAATGAAAATCTGGCTCTTAACCAGTGTTACCAGAATAATATTTTACGTACTATCTTAATTGTTTATTATTATTATATATATAGTTATGATGATTTCAAATGGCGCTAACTTTTAAACTAGATAAAGATGAAATTGCAATTTTTTTGCACTTTAATGAAACACTCTTATTAACATATATTTTATTCTGTTTATTAGTCATAAAATCTTTTGTAAGATGTCGTTCCTTATAAATGGTATATATAATAACTTGCAATATACTTCTATAGTTTAAGTTAACATGAAAATTCAGCTAATAATGATTATTGTAAAATTTCTCTATAACCAATATATCCGATTTTTAACTACATATATTCTATATTATCATAAGTTAATATATGTCGCCGGTCGACCCAGTTAATATTTATTACTTACGTGTATTAGTAAAATTCTTTGTAAAGCGTTGATTATTAACACAATTATTATACCGATTTTGAACAATAACTAGTTTGTTATGGTAATAAAAAAAAGAAAACAAAATGCTTAATATTTTTTAAATTATCAGGTAGCTTTTTTTTAATATTACTTACTTTAATGCAAAAGTAATACGCTCCGAACATTAATTTTAATATTACCTTGATAAATGCTAATACACTTAAGTACAAAACTTGGCTAAACTGTAATCAATGCATTTCCAAAATTATCTATAGTTTGCTTAATAATAGTAATATTTAAAGTAATGATGGTCTAGTCTCGTTTGGTGTGTGCAAATATCGCCGTCAAATCAGTTATTTTTGTATTAAATGCTTCGACTCTATTAAACACTTCTGTTAATTTTATAATACAACTGTACACCAAATGTAATAAAAATACAGCCTGAGGATGGCCCGATAGCCTAGTTGATATTGTACCCTGTCTTCGAAGCCGCGGGTTGCGGGTTCTAATTCAGCTTGGGGAATACATTTGTATGACGAATATAAATTTTTGTTACCAAGCCATGTACTGATGTTTGGATGTTCATATATGTATATATGCATATGGCATATATGTAGGTATATGTATAAATTTACTTTCTCCATCCAGTGATCAAGACACAGGAAATTCTAGTTTGGGACTGGATGTCATGTGATTATTCAATGAAAAAAAATTGTTAGTATAAAATTGACATGAAGAAACTACATATATTATAAATCATCATTGCAGCCTATTTTAGTCCAATGCCTCTAATATAGCCTCTACAAGAAAGCAAACATGCAAAAACTTGCATGTGGTACTTGAAAGATTTGTTAACACTCACCGCAGTGGACAAATGGGTTGGTCCCAGAGCCCAGTACCCTTGCACTAGCGATACTGCTGAAATATTCCATGATATTTTTGATTCTAAGGAACAATGTTATGTTAGTTTAAATGAATATCAAATAGTATAGACACAGTCTTTCAAAACTTACCAAGTTACAATTATAAATCACAATTTTGCCAGGTATTGTTGTTATTTTAGAATTGGTAGAAGTGTTGTCATATTGATAGAATAATAATTAAATAAAAAACATATACAACAAAATGTCTGTTAAGTCTGCCATTGATTCAAATAGTTTGCAAATTATAGTTATTGGTAAATTCTTAAATGTTTAGAATTTTCATAATATTGTAATCAATATTGTATAATTTAAAAAAAAATATGTGGTAATTTATAAGAATTGTGTCTTTAGTTACTGAAATTTAAAAAGTGTTACTAAGGCAATAAATGTCCCAAATAATTAAACACTTTTTTATTATTATTAATGCTTAATTAGTGCCATTAATGATACAATTTTGGCAATGAAAACAATAAGAAGCTCAAGTTTCCAATAGTTATTGTCTAGAGGCCTAGCCAACAGTATAACAATGTAATTTGTATATTCATATTGTTAAAGTTAATGTACCTATGTAGTTAATATATATTCATATTTGTAGAAGATATATTTTTGTTTATATAATTTGATCTCATAAACACTGACTGACTTGGCAATTGTATCTTTTTTTTAATCATTATTTCGTAATATGTTCTAATACCAATCCTTATAAAATTTTAAGTTACAAGAAAAATGTATTTAAAATTAATATTCAATGCAATAAAATTAGTAAGATTAGCTATTGATCACAATCTGTCCTAGCGACAAATTTGTGGATTTTTATTTAGATTCATAAAGAGTAAGCTGAATAAATTAGTACAAAGGTAAACATTAATGTCTCTGTGTTTTCACATTATCCAGAGTTTTTTTTAAAAAAACAGTGCAATAATTGGATTGAATTCTTCAATTCTTATTATTTATGTTGCAAATTGTCTCATATGTAATTGTTATTGACATTACAATATTTTAAAGTAAAGTGATGTGATTTATTATTTTATCATAAGTTGCAAGTATGGTTTTGTATTTATTGTACAAATAAAATTTTGCATTAAAACAAAAACTTATGGTTTTATTTATTAAACAACAATGGTGTAAAATTTTATAATTTAGTATTTATGCATACAACGGCTATAACATTAAAATCTATGTTACATAACATTCCATTTCACAGATTCCATAAATAATGTCATATACTATTTTAAAAATATTGTTTTAACAGTATCAAAAAGATTTATAACTGCATAAATATATTCAGAAATTGTAAAACAAACACTTCAACTTAAGAACTATAAAACATTAGAAATTGGTTTCTCAATCCTTTTTCTCCTCCAATCCCTCCTTCTGGCAACACATATATCAATGCATCTTCTGCTTTCTTTGGTGAGAATTCCCATAAATTAATATTACTTCTATGCAGTTCATCCAGTGTCCATGCAGCCAGAAATCTAGATTTTCCATGCCTGCACACAACATAGACATTACTTGGATTAGAGTCATAGCATTCTCCAGGATCCTCAACAATAATAATTCCACAAACTAATGCCCAGTGAGCTGTGTGACCATGTCTTTGGCAAGGAGAATGATTGAAATCTGCATCATAACTGTGTTAAATGTATTAAGGATTTATCAAGAATCAACAATTGTCCAAGTAAAGCTTAAAGTAGAACATTCAAATTATTATTAAAAAGGATACGGAACCAATAAAATAGCACCATTCAATAAATCGTGAATTGTTTTGTGGCTATATAGACCACTTTGTTTTAAAGTACAGGAAACATTTTCTATTTCAGCTAAACAAAGTGCTTTGTCGGCTAACTTTGCCATGTCATTACAACTCAACATCTCACCATTGTTGCTGTATCCTTCAATCTTAGTTATGTTAAGCAGTTCATCTGGTGTAACGCCACTTCTTACAAACATGGACAAAGCTACCAAGCCACACGTTGGTCCGTTTTGTAATATTGATTCAAAATGCCTATATTTGTAACGGAATGGAGATTGGTTCAAACATATTTGATTTTTGGCACATACTTCCCATAATTGTGGTTCAAATGCAGCCCATTCACAAACTTCAGGAAAATCAATTGTCTCGTTAGTAGATGCATTGGGTTGTATTTTTTTAATGGGTGATAATGAGGGCACAGGTGGTGGTGGTGGTACTGTGCACATTTTGTTGTATTGAAGTAAAAATAATTTAAAAATCAACCTAAATAAGTAATATATAACATTGCCGAATTGACATTGACAATTTAATTTGACTTACAGCTGACCCAATGTTTTTTTATATTTATAGTATTGGCTACAAGGCTAAACAGAAAGTACTCTCATGCGGAATAATATACTATTAATATCATACGTTAAAACTGAAAATATACAGAAATAAAAGACACAGCCATCGCTTTACAAGTTCGCTACAAAAGTCCCTGAGCTGGGACTCCATATACCAAGCATGTAGCGTCATTACCTGATATAAAACGACCAGAGTTATTTACGAGGTAATTGCTCACACGGCTACATGCTAAACGATTGGATTTAGCAACGTACACCGCAGTCGAGTTGTGGACTAACGAGAAGAGCTGGAAGAAGAGGTAAACAAATTACCCTGGAGCACAAGCTTGCTTAAAGCCCGAAGCCAGGGGGAGAACTTGATACTCCTCGCATTGCATTCAGCGTGATAGAGCCAAGCGGCGGCTTTTGCTGCTCAAATGGGCCGACTTGACCGGTGTAGTACCATAAGCGAGCAGAATACCGGCGTGAAGTAAAGGCATCTTGTGCTTCTGCGTATCGTTCAGTGAGTAAGGTAACCGGAGGCCCACTGCCGCTTCCCTAACCCCTCTCCCCAGCGTCCATCCCATCTCCCAAATATGTGCTGGCAACGCACTTGTTGACATCTACAACAACAGGTGCAACAGGTAAGGAGGACGGTAATTCAGAAATGACTATAGTATCATCATAGTATAAAAAAAATGTAATAATGGTATGACTTGGCGATTGTGACAAGATAGTCGAGCTTGGCATGCGGAAAAAGTGGAACAAGTCTTTCTCCCTCTTCAGTCAGCGAGGTGATACCACATCATTATTCCGTGCCAAAGAGTTTACAAACACTACATATTGCGTCATAGTACTTGCCGACAGGACTTTCAAATTTTTTTCAAAAGTTGTGTTAATTTAAAAGTGACTAAATGGTTTTTACGACTCTCATGGAGTACGGATGTCATTATAATTGATATAAAACAAGTTTTTGAGATTATTTCGATTTCCAGGCGCAATAATCGCATCTATATATTTATAGTCTTTTTGCTATTTAGAACACTATATAGTACCTATTTATTTTCTCTTTCAATACTTTTTCGTTTACTCTTCAACTGATTGAATTATCGTACTTCAAAAAATGTTTTAGGACACACCTCATGGTTATCCAACTTAAAAAAAGAGATATTTCTTATAAGCTATTAGGCTGATTTTTAGTATAATTTTGTAATCTTCAAAATAATACGGTTCTTCATTACGTCTGCTTGTCAACCAATGGTCATTCTTGACTAATCCAAACCAAACAAAATCAATACAATTGTTAAAAATAGCAGTATTGATATACTTGTACAGGAATTAAATGTTTCAGTATTGATTAAATGATTTAGTAACACGCGCACACATACACAAATTATCTTACTAGTCTGGTTATAAAAATATTAGGAATTTGAACAGTAATTTTGAAAATTCGATCTAACGAAAAAGCTACAGTAAAAAGAGATAAAAATAAGATTTAGCCTGCATGAGAATGAGATAGTGTTGTGGGCCTTCGTATTACCCAACCAAACCGAGAGAAAAGGCGTCGTATATGCCTAATACTAGCTTCGGCCCAAGCGCTCTACTTATATATGTTTGTACGTATGCTATCACGTGTCTTTGTGCCTACTACGAAGCCGTCGCAAAATGTGTCATAAACAACTTGTTGTATTCACTTGTTTTATTTTTTGCTTTTGCGTATTAAAATTTGTTGTTTAACTAATTTATGTTATTTTTTTAAAACATCCTTGTTGATTTGACCAATAATGTTTATTTAAATTATCTAAAATAAACTTTATTAACCTTTGTAAATTATTTGCATTAATTTTACACACAATAATATTTGCGTGTAAAAAATATTTTGAGAGTGTGAATATTTTTATCTTTTATTTAATAAAATATTTACCGGAAATGCCGAAAACTAATGCTGAAAATTGTCGTGAATATCGGCAGAAAAAAGAAGAGAATAAGGTGAAAAAAGTCGCAAAAATAATGTGTGTTATAAAATATCTTAAACATGTAAATATATGAAAAGCAATATTTTACATTAAAATATAAAATAATTTTTAATCTTGGAATAAATATAATTAACCTTTTAATTATCCTAATACTCCTGATACTCTATATTTATTTAATTCTCTTGTAGGCTACTTTTCTGAAGTTTGACTTCTGCTGTGTGTGAATTGCACACACTCATTTTATCTTTTATTTTCCTTTTTTCTGAATTTGTAGATTCACTTTTTAAAATGAATCGTGGATTTTCCAGCAAGAATTAGCTTCTGGTCACAAGACAGGAACAACTCAAATCTGGCTGAAGAACAATGTTCCGGACTTCATAAAGGTGAAGAATGGAATCAAATCCAAATTTTAACCCGTTGGAAATTGTACTCAGTACTAGAAGACACTACTACTCAAACCGATACTCCGCCCTTGAGTTGCTCTTTTAGAGCTAGCAGTTGTTAAATTCCCAATGGTGACAGTGCGTAAATCCATAAATTCGTGGCCAGACAGATTAAAAGCCTGTATCAAAGGCAAAACAAACATGGAATAAAATTGTTTTAAATTAACCTCTTAGACTTTGATAAATGTGTTCATATAAGATTTATTATTATTACATTGTTTCTTTTAAATTATATGCATTTTAATCTGTAACAGAACTTATGGTTATACTGGGAAATATTACTGATATTAAGCATTTAAATCAAGGAAATCGATATTTTACAACGAAAAAGTATAGTACATAAAATGAAACAAAAACAACTTGAAAAAAAACGGCATGACACAACTTTCAGGGCACGGTTTCAATTGACTTATTGTAATTTTATGTTGGTAACCAATTCGTTAACTTATGTTTTATAAGTAAAATACTTTCAAGAAGGAACGCACAGAGCACAAACTACTTAGATGAAGCGGAGCATACAATCGGGGTAACATATTTGCTAAAGAGTATATTGCATACATTTATTTGCCTGAAGACCTCGTAGTCAGTGCCATAGTAAATATTAAAAATGACTCGACTTCAATCAATACCTAACTTTATTTCTACTTTCGTTCTCTTCTTCGTTCATTTCTTTTATTCGTTTCATTCATTCCCATTCATTCATTTATTGTCATATGGTGCGCGAAGGACGTGAATTTTTATCGTTAACTATATTTATACAACCATAGGAGAAAGTGAAAGCTCTGTTTCTTATCGTTTTTCAACTTGTTTTAAGTATATCAATTTATCATGTCGGAGCCCAGGAAAAATCATCTTACAATAGATGGCGGTCAAGGACGGGATGATGACGAGCACGTCGTTGCTTCTTATAAAGCTATACCAGAAACTGATGCAGGTAGCTATTGTAAAATGATTATTTTTTGATTTATTACTCCATTTGTAGGGCTTTATGATTATTGGCGTTAAGTTTAGTTCACTTGTAATAATCATAATAACCTTGAAAATCTTTCAATACGTAATTGTTGTTAGGTTTTCTTTGTCAAACTCAAATATTCGTGATCCAGTCTTTGTTGGAGATACACCTTTAATTATAAGCTTTTAAGTAGCGTTATCAGCGTTATCAATTTGAACATTGACATAATGTCAGTACTAATTATGTCAGCGACCCATGAAATGTCAAATATTATGCGATATTTTGGCATGATTTTGACTTTTTCTGATTATGTAGTATATGTGACTATTCAATTAACGAAAGGACGTTTTTCTATTTGTTATGTTTTAAATGTACTACACGTGTGCATACTGTATAGTTTTCAATTTACGGAAGTTATAGAATACAAATCACGGTTTCCGAGTTACTCACTAAATATAATGCCTTTATAACTTGGTCGGATAATAAAGCGCTTTCATTGGACGACGTTGCTTCAGACAGCGCCATTTTGTAGCTCGATTGCTGACTGATGCAATCTGCGAATTTGTTTGCGCCAAACTTTTATCTAATATTACTTACTTTCATAATGTTTGTATAAACGGATACTTACTTTTTTGTATGAGATTTACACTACGTTTATGGTTGTCATGAGCAATAAATTGTAAGTGGTAATAATTTGCCAATAAATATTTTTCTACTTAACTTAGTTGAAAACAAGTGATAAAACTGTACAATCAGTAAACTGTACTACCCACTTACGCGGAATTGGATGAAATTACAAATTTAATAAATGGTCTCGTCGGTGCAAAGGGCATGAATTTGTTCAATTGTCATTTAAGTGGTTTATGTCTGGATATGAGACTGGATATCAATAGATATGGATGTCACTGGAATCTGCTAAGACTGGATGGTGACTGAAGATTTTATTTTCAGCACACGAAATTGAATATATTGAGGCTGACACTGAATACATGCAGACAGAAACAATGGATGGTGAACTAGCTGACGATGCTGATGATCATTGGGATCATAAGAGTATCAGAATAATGTTAAATTTATATCTACAGAACATAGATAAATTCAGAAATCCAAAGATAAGAAAGAAAAACGTATGGATTAACATTTCCAATGCAGTAGGTAAAGGTCCTGACTGCTGCAACAAAAAGTTTAGAAATTTAAAGCAGACATACATTAGATTACTTAAAAAGAAGAATATAGACAGCTCAGCGACTGTTAAATGGCCATATTATGATATTTTCGAAGAGATCTATAGTATTGATGGAGAGTATCAGCCTGAAATACAGCAAAAATTGCAAGAAGGTTCCAATGAAAGCATAGCAAAGGCTTTGCTTTCAATAAGTACACAATCAAAGTTTGAAGATAGCAATGATAACGGGGAAACATCAGGAGGGCAGAGTGATGAAGTGAAAAGGAGAATGACAAGAAAACGTAATGCTGAATTTAGAAAAGCAACTTTAGAAATAAGAGATAGACAGAGAGTAGTAGAAGAGAAGTTAGATAGGTTAATTAATATAGTTGAAGAATCAAATAATATTCAAAGAGAAAGAAATAAACTCTTTCAGGAGTTTTTGGAGAAACTAAATCAATCACAAGGATGTTGACATTAGATTAAATTGTTATATGTAATAAATGAATGACCCTCTTAGAAATCAGAGGAAGGTTTTGCCCAGCAGTGTAGCTGCTATTTGCTATGAAATTCGTAATAACTTTATTAGGTTTATTTTTTATCATGGAAAAGGAGTGGTTAACTAACACCGAGTGGTTAATTGTGTCATTAAGTGAAAGACCTCAAATATAATTTTAATTTATTAAGTGTTGTAAATAGTGTTATAATAAATTGATTTCTAATTGTATGATTGTTTTAACAAGCAAAGAATTATCTTTAGGTAACAAATAAAATTAAGGGAAATGGCAGGACCAAAGTGGTCACTGCACAACAGTAAATCTGCTGTTCCCTTTTTACCTATAGGTGATGTAAGAGTTGATTAAGGGATAATTGGTGGCATAACTCTTCAGATGTGGTGAAGCCAAGCAGAGGCTGCTCTAATGGTCCAGCTTGACAGGGGTAGTACCACTATGTTGCAGAATACCGGAGAGAAACTGGAGGCCCACTCTGCCTTTCAATCCCTCCAGTCTCCAAAATACCCATAAAAGCCGGCAACCCACTTGCAACACCTCTGGTGTTGCAGATGTATTTTTGGCGAGGGATATCACTTAAACCGCTTGTACGGCATACTCGTAAATGGTTGCAATCTGTTTCTACCTTACTGTAATGGTAACACTACAGGTATATATATAAGCAGGATAAGGCAGGCTAAGAAAGGAAGTGATTTATGGTATTCAGAATGTTTTTACAATTATGTTACAATCAGCACTTTCGAGAAATGTTATAACACGTCACTTGTCATATTGTCTGCGAACACAGTGAGTGGGACATTAATTTTATAATTGGTGGGTGACGAGGGTTGCTTCACAGATTCTAAGTGTAATAATAAAAATAACTCTAAATGTTACTGTAGTAAATGGTGACATTTGTGTGGAATTTATTACATATTCCTTTCATTCTATATAGAAAATGATTAGAGTGGTCTATTCATCGGCTCTATGCACAACTTTATATTTCATTCATAGTAAAATATAATTTTTTTTGTATGTATGTCTGTATGAACGGATATAACTTGAGAACTTGTAGAGCTACATATTGACATGAATTCGACACATGTTATAGATTTTCTGGGCTTTTTCTTTAATAGCCTTTACCGACAGAAACCAAAGGACATTCAGTTAGGCCACTATCATATGGCAAAAAAGTGTTCTAATGTTTACAAAACAATAATTCTATATACAAATATAACAAATATATTTTTCGTTGACAGTTGAGCTGTCCAAATAAAAGTATCGACAATCAAAGTTTGAATTACTATGATTTGATAATAACGTAAAGTAATAATTTTTTTGTACCACCCCTAGCCAACGCTTAAGGTTAATCGAGCATTTGTAGTGTAGCTCCGATTGGTGACCGTTTATCTTGTATTGTATCTTTATTTCGTAAATAAGTCGAGTTGCTTATGGTACCACCACTAGCTAACGCTTATGCTTAATCGAGCATTTGTAGTGTCGCTCCGATCGGTGAACAGTTTATTTTCCCCTTTTTTTGTTTTGTGGCGTACAATAAAGTACATTTACCATCATTGGTGTCGAAGGGACGTAATATGCGTTCCCTTAACTCAGGCCGTTTGGGTGCTATCGTGATACATGTTCGAAGAAACACTTACATACAAAAAATTGGACCGGGATCGCCACATTGCAAGCATCCAGATAATACGAGAACTCCTAATTGCGGTAAAACTTTGGTGTTATTTTTGGATTTTCGTAAAACTGTTTTTTATTCACAAAATATTTTTAGTCACCGGCCACTGGAGCAGGCAGGGACCGTTTATGTGGAGATCAGCATTTAGTGTGAGATAAGCTGTTGGCTCGACGGCTTTAACACCTTCGGCGGAAGAGACTCGCGAGCAGAAGGCTATCTCTAGGCAGACCCCTGTTAAAAAGCAGCAACCCAAAGGTCCCTTTTTAGGAGATACGCGACCTACGGTTGGGTAACCGTCGATAAGGGAGAAATAGGTCGATTTTCAAAACCATCTTGCACAGGTTGGCAAGCGCAGTGCCGCTTACCTCGCACTTGTGGGGTCTTGCTTCCATCACTAATTAAGTGTATTTTACGCTTACGATACCTACGGATCGAATATAGAATCTCTCAAGTTGGTCAAAACCCTTTAAGATTTTTGTCAGCACCATTAGAATATTTAAAACCTATCTCGTCTCATTCCGAAGTGCAGCTGGAGGTTCCATAAGGCAAATAGGGGATGCCGCTTTAAACTTGAATCTTGACGTATCAATTAGAAATCAGCATCCCCTAATCACCCATTTCTGAGAAATTAATCTTTACAGACAGACTTTGCAAAGTCTTCTCGAGTACTTTCTTTATTGACGTCCAATACTCGACATCGTTTATTTGTCATTTGCGAAGATTAATGAAATACTACGTGGTTAGTAAATGATTTCGGTAGTTCGGTAGTAACTAGCATTCCTCGTTATCCTGTTGACACTAAATGTCTGCGACCTCGTTTTAATGAATCAACGTTTGGCTTGTTTATCTTAAAGCGCTTAATTGCTAAATGTGTTCATGTAGCCAACGCATATGAAGGGTAAGAAGAGAATGTGTCTGTTTTGTCCTTGGGAGGAAGGTTCAGATGTGAATATATACCCAGTCGCTTGTACGGACTCGACCGACCTCAGTTCAAGTAATAAGAATTATTTGTCAGGCGTGGTTGATTGATGACAGAATGTCCGTGCGTCGGTGCCGGCACTGTGTATGGGACAAACCTTTCACAAAAAAATGCATGCCGGCTTTAGCTGACGTTTTCTTGGATAGGCCTATGTTCGGCAGTGGAGGTTATTCAGGTAGCTGAAAAAATAAACGTTTTTTCCAAAAATAATCGTTTTGTGTTTTCGGCGAGGACAACATTTTATTCACGTGTATCATAAAGAACCATGGCCCGTAGTATGTTCTAAAAAACTGTACCTATAAAAACTGCTACTTTTTGCTTCCGCTGCTATAGGCCCGCTTCTCAGAACTCATTTAAATGTAATTAAATGCATAGCTCTGTAATGAAATAAATACAGAGTTGTCGAAGTCGATGGGGATCTAACTACGAATCAGGAGACTCGAGTTCGATCCCCTGCTTGGAGGGCTCGTACTAATGCAGTTTTAGAAACTTATGTACGAATATTATCGTTGGCATGAACACTAAGAAGGCGACAGGCTCACCGCCTGTCACTTTGTTCCAAATAAGCTCTGGTGAAACATCAGAACACCCCTATATTGGGTATACGGTCGCGAGAGTTTATTTCTTGTCAAAATTATTTTGAGAAAAAGATTATGAGTTTCATTATTATTTTTGTGGGACATGATAAAAAAGCTATATTATATACTCCTTAGATCTAGCCGATGTAGTTGTTAAACAAGTTTACAGAACTACATAACAAAACTACAGGTACCTTTCACAGAGACATCATAGAACTGAAATGGATTGATGTCATTAAAGGTTTAATTACCTTTATGTTAATACAACTATTAACGAAGGTAGGAACCATACCTCGCACACAGCTTGATATTCTTTGCAATCTTGGAACCCCAGCTGAGAGTCGGATTTTAACGTTTTTCGACGTATGATTTCGTGTTTCCGTGATGGAATTTGCGCAATCCCCGCGGCGTCTCATGTAATTATGGCCATTGAATAATGAAAAAAATTGGGACACTAATTTTATTACATCAGAATATCAAAAAAATTTGTAGTGTGATATTTAAATCGCTAAATTTATTAATAGGAACAACGACGAAAATACCTTATTAAAGCCTCTAATCAGTCCATTGCGGTAATATTATCTGGAGAGGCCTCTCCCAACGGGATATTTTGGCTGTAACCGCCGCGCTTAGCCTAAGTGTTATATAACACGAGTTATTGATTTGACTCTCGATCTCCGATATGGCCGAAAATTTATAAACTAAAACAATTGACAGTGCGTTACGTGACATGCTGAAGGCCAAAAGTTTCCTGATATTTCGCGCAGTCGACACAACCACTCTGCCTTTTATATGTTTTCGATAAAATATGTTTAACTACGTGATGTGTGAATTATTGTGTTTTTGCTTCATGTGTTTGTAAGTGCATAAAGATATATAACTTTGTCTTCTCTTCTATGTACATATCGGGATTATCCATCATCATCCTGAAAATCTGGTTACTTGATTGCACTCCCGACGTGCTTCCAGGAACACTGTTATTTATTACAGCCCGTCCTGTTATGCCTTGTCTTGTTCTTATGTTGTTAAAGTAGGTTTACATATCCTGCGCGGTTGGCAAAATGTTATATTAATGTATCTCGTATAACGTATGATAATGGAAGTCGCTATGTTCTAGAAGCGAATAGAAATGATTACAATAATGTTATTGTAGTAGTTTCAATCGTCTATCACATCCTTCGTGGGTATACCACGTTTAAGACAGGTTTGAAACAACATTTACCTTTATTTCTCTTATTCTGTAATCGACGTGATCCTTTTTGTTAGTAAGGGTAGTGTATAGTGATGTCTGTCAAATTAGCGTAAAAATATTATTGTTCCACAACCTGGTACGAACCCATTTGGAATACGCGAGTTCGATACGGAACCCATCACACGCAGTGCACTCGCTAAGAGTAGAAGGTAACCAGAGAGCCTTCACGAGACATATTGCCTACCCTGAGCAATCGCAGGGAAGTTCACGATCTCACGTAAAATAGTGAACGAAAGCACTTCCTGCTGTGGACTATTATATAATTTCTCCATAACTGTATCATACAATGTGCCTTGTCGCCCAATAACAAAATTATTACGCGGTCCTCAATCCAAAACTAGCCTTGGGTCACGCGCGCCGGTGTCACGAATGTGTAACACCTATAATTCACTTTGTGGTATGTTGCCCAGTGTTGACATTTTTCATGATTTTTACCCCAAATTTAAACAAAAATTGATGATGATGATTGATTTATGATAAATTTAACTACTTATAATAATCCTCCCGTATTGTAATTGTTATATTCAAAGTTAGTTTGGACTTTGTCTCATTCATTTGTTTTATGTAATTATTATGGTTTTATAGCAATTTTTATTAACAGTATCGCTATTGTGGTTTAATTTACTTTCACGGTATTATTTTGTAATTATGTATCACCTACAATGGCGCATACATAATCCTTACTGTACGAATCTATTTATATGAAAATGTATTTGCTGTATTCACCAGTACAGACATTCTAATTTTCAATGAAACGAGATATAATTTTATAGAATCGTTGCTAGTAACACTCGCTACATGAGACTTGGCGGTCTTATTGATATTCTGATAGGACGTTGCCTTTGTCGTGTCGAGCTCACTTGGTCTTGGGCTCTATCAAGTAGAAAGTGTTCATTTTCTAGGGTTCAAGTTAAACATTCCATTTTAGCCCTCAAGGGTGACAACGAATCTGTTAACTTCTTCGATTAAAGTTGTTTACAAATATCCATGGTCTGCAGTAACCACTTCCAGGCAGGTGATATGTTAATTCGCTTATCACGAAGGATATTAAAAAAAAACAAATTGCTTTTTAACGTATAGTTACAGTCGAGCTGCATGTATGTCTGCTCTGCGACAGGGGAGCTGCAGGTGCGTTGACGCCCTTTAAGAATATTTGGTGGACGAGGAGAGGTGATGGCGGAGGGAGCCTATGTTCCAGGCACTCGTCTTCACCTTCCCGTATCCGGTGTAACAAATATGCGATTAGAGCGGAGGTGGAGTCGGAAGCAGTGTCCCAGAACACGACCAGACCTGAAAAAGCAATAATTTGTGTCTAGCACAAATACTGTACTGTCTTTGGCTGGGTTTATAACCAAGTTACAATGGCTCAATTATCCCTGCGCCTACTACGCAATACACATATCACTTAACCAAGCAGTCAACGCGATCATATTACAAGCATGGCCTGATCGTTTACACGGCAATTGATTGATAATAATTGTTTGAAATTGGAATGTGTAGTTAGTAAACACTTGTAACTTATTAAAAAGGTACGTAGAATTTTCTTAATCTTAAATATAAATTCTAAATAATATAAACCTTCGCATGTGAATGCACCTTTACATACGCTTTTCGCTTGCGTTGTTCTGTCCATCTACAGACTTTCCTACCAGTCTTCCAGTGATTCGTCGAAAAGGCCCGGGTCCGGACGCGTTCCACAGTTTCCTAATTATTCTTGATAGGTATGCAATTTTGTTAATGGTTCAGTACGTTCTTTGTATTAATGTTAAGTAACTCCTAATTTAATGTTATTAGTTGTTTGAAGATAAGGTAAATATTATTGTATTTGGAATGGGTTTTGTTATACTTTTACTATCAATTAATACTTATTATTTGGCTGATTTTTTTTTAATATGCAAGGTTTTATTTGTGTAAGTGCACTAAATAAGAATATTTTTAAAATCTTATATTAGGAAAGTTGTGATCGAAGTCGAAATAGTTTTCTAAGTTTCATCATCCTAAAAAAAATAGTGGTTTGGCAACTGGACTAAACCATGTTCCTAATCATTGAGCCTAGCTTCCAGCCTTCATACGTATTTAGTGTTAAGTGGTTGTGTCTGTGAAATCTAGACAAACGGGAGATTCAGGCAGGAGGAAGTAGTGTCGGTTCATATATATTTTCCAACAGCTACCATGGTCGATTGTTACGTCATTCGTGGGATACGGGTGGTGATTGATGCCACATCACGGCCACATGGTTGTCGGCAAGTTGAATTACTATTGCACAGCATTAGCTGCATTTAGTTAACGTTTCCTACTATCACTGTTTGCTTGGTTTTTTTTTTACATATTCTATTCGAATGTACGATGATATGTATGAATACGAATGTAATTATTGTAAAATAGACCGTGTTGCACACAACTCTCAGGTGCGGGATGTATTACTATTGCATGTTTTTATGATGTGAAAGTTTTCTCTTCCGATCAGTCTGTCTCCCCGCGTTAATGAAACGTCTACTCTTCGAATCATAGACAGTAAGCACGCGTTCACACTACGGGGACTGTTCAGTCGGCGCTATTGACTCTTGAGACTGCACAGCAATGTGTGCGTAACACTTAAATTTTATCTAACGTCGCTAACTGTATGTCGACAGGCGTGTTGTAAGTTCGAATGTCATTTGACTATTGTTGCAAACCGATGCTCTGATGTTGGCAGTTGAACACGTGGAGTGGACAATCTTCGTTATATTCCACCGTCCTGCGTTTGTTAGTAAAAGTCAACTGAACACAGGTCTCCCCAAAGATTGGCACAAAGCACGAGCATGTGCTACCTGCAAACATCCACTTCCGACGCAACAAGTCGTCACTCCATACTGTGGGTGATTATCCTACACTATGTTTTGTTACACGAGGCTGCCACTCGAGAACCATCCTTCTCGGGCGATGTGGCCGACCCATTGGCACTTCAACTTGCTGGTCCTTAAGGCTATTTCAGTTGCAAGTTCGCAAGTCACTTTCGTCTCTCCGGGAGACAACGTGACGCGTGGCGTGCATAGTGACCGGTTATGCTCCATGAGATTTCTACGTAACTTCCGGGGTATATTACTTAGTTGTCTTTACGATACCCATAGGCAGAAAGGGGGTTGCAGAATCTTATGCTGCCACACGACAACAGGAATACAACCAAAAAGAACAGGAAATACAAAAAATATGAAAACAAAAGTATAACGTAAACGTAATAAGGTAATTTAAGTAAGAATATTTATTTACCTGATGAGTACGCTGTCGCTGTGTACGGCTGCTGGCGGTGCGCGCGCGCACGGCCCCGCTGCAGCGCGCGAACGGCCCCGCTGCGGCGCGCTCTGCTAACGCGAGCCCTCAATGTCATTAACCACGTGGCGGATAAAGTAGACATTTTTAACGTGCCTTTGAGTACTCACGAGGGTTACATTGTTTATGATTAGTTATAATTAAGTACCTGTTATAATTAAGTCAAATCTCAATAGCATTAGGATATTCCTGTAATGTTAATGGTTGAAATAAATAAATAAATTTAAGTATAAAGTAGCAGCCTGTAAGTCCCCACTGCTGGGCAAAGGCCTCCTTCTCGAATATGAGTAGGTTTTGGAGCCGAGAAGAGCCCACCACGCTGTTCCAGTGCGGGTTGGCGGGCTTCACATGTACTCACTTGTAGGTATCCACACGATGTTACCTTCACCGCCGAGCACGTGGTAAATACATCACTTAAAATTGCTTTTAACAATTTTAGTGGTGGCGGCACTGGGATCGAACTCAGGTCACTCGCGCTATTTGAAACTAAAGTGAGCGCCCTGACCACTAGACTAGCACGGACTTATTATTATAAAACTTGACTTATAGTAGAGGCAGAACTAGAATTTAGAAGAAGTTTAATAATGCAAAGTCAGAATCACATCACAGATACAAAAAAGCGGATATGACCACAAGTTGTACAGATAATTATTAAAAGTGCTTGTTCCCTTTGGACAGAGTAAAAAACAATAACATATTATGTTAGGAACGAACATACCTCGATATTTCAGTACTTAAACATCATATATTTACTCTTCACCTTCACTAGTATGATGTAACGGCCAAGAGCAGAAAGCGAGTGACGTTATCGATATAATATTTTAATTAATGTCAAATGACCGTTACAGACTTTCGTAAGTCTAAGTCGAGCTTGTCCAAGTCCAAAGAGAAGGTGTCGGCGGAAGAAGAGAAGCTTCTGCAGAAGGAGGACGAGGCGAAGATCACGACGCGCGTGGATATGGCCGACGCCAAGTATGTGGTCGGCGACCATAGGAATGGAGACGCCAAGATCGAGCTCGACGCTAACAAGCGGGTGAGTGGCAGAATTATTTCTATTTATTTTAGTGTTTTAGTTCATTCTTGTTATATAAGGGAAACCTATGGTATATTCCTTATTGTACGTTGTATACAATACAATAGGCAATATATCATATCTTTCTCCAAGTGGCAACCTGCACACCAACCCATTACCCGAACCTGGTGAGTATGGTAAAACCTTCTGAAAGCTTACTGGTTTTTGTTTGAGCTTTCTTGGACAGTCCTATGTCACATAAACGTCCTACTGGGGGAGAAACAGTTCATTCATAAAGATCGGCCTCGTCTTGGGTTTGCTATGTATCCTCTGATTGACTGCTGATTACAGTGCCATACTTACTGCTTCTTGCCTCCGGTATGGACAACTTGGGTCTGGTGTATTTGAAAAGGTAATTCTGTCATCAGTTCGAGGTCACAATATTTCGCTGGTACTTCTCTTCGTCTTCTTTTACATCACTTACGAGATAAAGTGGCAGGTTTTCGTATTGCGCTACAAAATGACTTTGATTGTGGTTTTAAAACGTATTTTCCATATAGGGTCCAGGTTCGATAATTGTACAGGACAGAAATTGTGCAGTAAGTTTTAGCGCAAATGTAGAGGCACTCCATCCTCACCTTTTGAGCTCATATAAAGGGCCTGACCCTTTGTTCAGTCCACTATCTTTTTTTTTTAAGTAGGAATGAGATTTCTTTTCTGTGCCCAGAATTCAGCACTGACTGGACCACTAAACTAAACCCCGACAGTCATCTAAAGTATTGAGACAGTTTCTATTTACGCGGTCACTCCTCTTACACCTCCTCCTCCTCTAAGTAGTGGATCACATGCAATATTTAGTTGGTCACTGCTACTAGCTTTATTAAACCGAAAAAAAGTTGTTACTATTTAAGAGTAATTATTGCATTTCTTTCACAGCAATTCTCCGGACTGACGAAGGAGGAGTTGATGAAGTATGCGGATGATCCGTTTTGGGTGCGGCTGCGCTGGTTCATGTTTATCCTGTTCTGGGCCCTTTGGCTGTGCATGCTCGCGGGGGCGATTGCCATCATAGTGCGCGCGCCCAAGTGCGCCCCACCGCCGCCCAAGACCTGGTGAGTGTGGGCACCTCTCTGGACCGAGCGTTAACTTCCTCGAGCTCCGGTGTTTAAACATTTCAAATATTTTGTGTTAAGAAGTCAATGCGTGGCTGTCCCGTAATAATCCAATAACGCTGCACCGTCTTTAACTATTACTTGTTCTTCAGATAAACATCGACTTTTTCTTCACATTTATGTTTTTCAATTTCAAATTAAAAAAAACATGAAAAGTGGAACGCTAAAAGAAAGCATGATGAAAATACTTAGCTTAATATTTGCAATAATAGTCATTATTGCCAACATGTACGTGTTTTATGAAACTCCAGTACATGTCAATCAACAATTCTCTTATTTGTGTAATATCAATTAAAAATAAAATCACTGTAAAAATAAGATTATCTTTTTTATGAGATAGAATGGCAAAAAACACTAATATTTTGCATCATGTAGGTATGAGAAAGGACCCCTGGTGGACATGTCGTCGGTCGACAACTTCGAGAACATAGAGTCTGAACTGCCGAATCTCCAAATCTCTCAAGTGCAGGGCATCTTCACCTATGTCTGTAAAGACACTTACGAAGTTCTGGAAAATCCAGGATGTCTTCAGCAATTTAAAGACTTTGTCTCTAAGGCCAAGAAATACAGCATCAAGTAAGTATGAGATTTGAATAATAATGCATATAAATTACGAGAAGTAGAGAAAAAGCCAATTTGAGGAGAATAGGTTCTGGTTTCTCCAGCACAAAAGCAAAAGTTTATCACTCAAACATCACATTAGTGAAATATTGTAATTTATTTGCTTAGGATTGGTTTGTTTAAAAATTAAACATTCATATTTTTTTTATTAATAAATAAAATTGTACATAAATGATGGCACGCAAGTGGCTTAGCATTGACCTAGCTAGGTAGCAGAAAAAAAATTAACATTTAACTTATCATTCCATGAAGAGATTTATTACTAGTTCTTCAGATATACACTTAGTTAGCATATCCATATCTGCTATCATATGTAGTCTCTCAATATATATATATGACAATGTAATGTATAACCATAAATATATAAATACATTTAATAAGATTAGTGATGTATGTAATGTAAATACTAGGAAAAGACACATGATTGTACTAGTCTAACAACTATCATAGTCGAGTGACTCCATAAAGTAGCTTGTTCATTGGGCAATGAATATGTTTGTACAACAAAATCCCAACAAGTACCCAGAAAAAGTTAAACAAAAACTTTAAAAAGGGTTATTATATAAGGGGGATTGATTGCTCCCACGCTACATCTAAAAGTTGTATTGTAATAATATAACACAGTATTATTATGAAAAAGAGGATATCTACGGAATTACATTCGCCTATTTCTTCTCCGTCAGAGAAACCTCGTTACGAAACGGTGGTAGTTTAAAAAAAAATAGAATATCTTTTGATAAGTGAGCGAATTAAAATTGTGGCGTGGATTTTATAAAATGAATAATTTAGAGCTTCATTCTGATCTGTTTGCTAATCGATCCGTATTCGATTTCGTTCTGGAATGAGAGGTGCTATGTTAACTTCGTGTCTTTCTTTAGGATATGATAAAAGTATTAGCAGTGATACATATCCGTCTTGAGATATGATATCCTATGGTTGAGTTGTATCGGCAGTTGAGTCCAGAGAACTGTTAACTGTAGGAGCGCCCACACCTGTTGTATTGCTGCTGAGAACTTATCGCCAGTAATTAATTCTCTACTTCACTAGCTACAGAGCCACTGTGACAACTCCTGTAATGGTATCATGAATTCAATTAAGTAAATCTTACCGATTCTTTGCAGAGTAATTGTAGACCTGACAGCCAACTTCGTGTCTAAAACTCACTCGTGGTTCGCATTGAGCGAGAATCGCTCATCGATGTATGAAGACTACTTCGTCTGGGCGAAGAACAACGACTTTGACGATGCTGGAAAGCCTAATCTGCCTAACAACTGGGTAAGTAACTACATGCTCGTTTTAATACACAATTTCAAAAGTTTAGTTTTCACCAACCCTTAAGTGATCCTTGAGTCTATCTTCCTTAATAAATTTAAATATTTAGGTAACTTTTTTGATAATAACATATACTAATTATAATAGTAATTAAATATTATTTAGTTATAAATGTCATTCATCTGTAAGCCCCATCATCGACTGACCATTTGATAACAGAGCCCAATGAGTTAGTTTCACCCTAAAGTGGCATCAATCAACCACCATTTAATATTCAAACAAGAATACATAAATTGCATTCCCCACATCATTAACATTTTGTATGGTTTATGGGCAATCCCTAATTTACATACTTCTTCGTTAACAAACTGTCTTATTAGTCATGTAGTAACATTGTACCGTATTACAACCTTAAAGATCTGTAATGGAAATTCAAATAATTAGTTTTGCTTTAGGTATCAACCCGTGACACTCCGGCCTGGACATGGAGTGAAAAGCGGCAGGAGTTTTATTTGCACCAATACGGTGAAGACCAGCCGGACCTCAACTTCACTAATCCAGAGGTTGTGAGGCAATTTGACAAAGTGCTCAAGCTTTGGATGGAGGCCGGCGCAGATGGGATCAGGTATTTATCATTATCAACTAACTTCCGCCCGCGGCTTCGCCCGCGTGGAGAATCTTCTCGCAGATTTCTTGGCATTAAAAGTTGCCTGAGAAAGGCCAAGGGCTTTTAGGTACATCCATACAAAAATTATATATTACATAAACAGCCTCTTAGGGCACAATGGATTTATTGACTTAGCTACAACACTGCGGGGTTATATCAAAGAATGTCTACTATGTTCTATATATGTGTTATGTATATTAATATATGACATGGTTACTTTCTATGTATGTACGTTCGATTGGATCTAAATCATAAGGAATTTCGTTAACTTTGATGTAACTTTTTGAAAGTGCTCCTTGTGATTCCAGAAGCATTACCTGCATTAGGTTCCTTTAGGAACCTAATCCAGAAACCTAATAATATTGTTTGTTGTTTTGTGATTGATGTTAGATGTTCAATCATGAATTAAAGATTGAATGGATATGTATGAAATTTAGGACAGATTTACATTATACCATGATACAGTATACAGGTTGAATGCGACGTTACGGCGTTAAATTTAACGCATTTGTAGGTCTTACACCAAATGCAATTACAGTAGTTTTATCAAAGGAACATTTTAAGTTTTCGTTATTTTAAATCATGTATTTGCACTAATAGTTAATTAGGCCAACGACACCTGGGACCTTAGACCTAGCCCTTATCGACCGTTTCCGTCGGCATCCGTGGCCCGCGTGTGAAGTCTAGGAATCCTGCGAGGTTGTTGTTGCAGAATTCCTAGACCTTATGGTCTCTGGGCGCGGTGACTCAACTATAAGTCTGCGAACAGTGCTTGTGTTTTATTTGGAGATTATTAGACTATTTGATTTGTTGGTTAGAAGGCGCGTTTTCGTATTATAATAGTTCACTTGAAACAAAGTTCATGCCAACGAAGCATATTAAAATAGAACATAAATTCCAAGTAAAATGTTTGTATTTCCTTGTAGGCTACATAATGCGCGTCAACTGGTCGTGAATGCGTCGCTGGCTGACGAAGCACCCGATACGAGTGGAAGTGCACGAGCGTCGACGCATTCGCAGTACGCCTTCTGGCGCCACCGACACACCAGCGACCAGCCCGCGCTGGACTCGCTGCTGGCACACTGGTCGCACCTCGTCGACCACACCGCCCCCGCTGCCGCCGCCGGTAGGTTCCCGTGCTCACACCCGCACCATGTCACCCACATGCGCCACCATGGATCCGTGCGTTCCCATGCACACTGGATATACGCACCCCGTCAGCCACTTCGCCCCTGCCACCATGCACTTTGTCAGCCTTATCCCCTGCAACCGCCTACTGATTCTCCCACAGGAACAGGCACTTCATCGATCGCACCTCCCCAGCCGCTGTACGCAATTTATCTTTTCGCAGGCGAAACAGTGTTCACGTTAGTCGAAGGTCGCCGTCCGGAACTTTTCCTCCTGCGTCCCAATTTGACTTGCCTGCGGCCGCCCTCAGCCGCGCCGCTGACTGTCTCCAACGCGGACGAGCTGGTCGTCCGGCTGAGGAATCTGCTGCCGTATTGGCCTGCTATACAGGTAATTTGAATTATGTAATTATATTCATTATGAGATAGGTATTTGCTTTAACTCATAATCGCAGCGCCTGACAATCGGATTAGCGAGCGCAGTAGCTTAATTTTGGTTTAGCATTTTCCGGAATTTTCCCTTACCGACACCTACGAGAAGAATACAGTGTAAAAATACCAGTTTAGTATCTTGCATTTCTTCTCCATCAGCCTTGTTTCTGCTGGCTGTAAGTCCATGAAAGCTCCGACAAAATCGGATATGCTATGTCTCCATGTTTTTTGACCGTTATGCTGGTACCATGCACTAGGCATGCTGCTCCCCATGACTAGGCTGCAGGTTTTACCTTTCGTTTGTTGCCCAGCCACTTCTGCTAGCTGACTAACGGGGCTCCAGAGACCGAATGATGTCCATCATGATCCATCCATGTCAAAAGACTTGATCATAGTTCGCTTGCTCTGCACTCACCTTT
The DNA here is from genome assembly GCA_029286595.1 of Bhutanitis thaidina. Classification (NCBI taxonomy): domain Eukaryota; kingdom Metazoa; phylum Arthropoda; class Insecta; order Lepidoptera; family Papilionidae; genus Bhutanitis; species Bhutanitis thaidina. The sequence goes on from JAGSMS010000030.1 coordinate 3,566,566, forward strand.
TCGCTTGCCTATCGTGTGGTGAGTATTGGAAGACCTTTCGAGAAATTCATACCTGCTCTTCCTGACGCACTCTTAGAGAGGCTGATGATAAGTGGTGAGGGTAGAGAAAACATTGATTATTCCCATTTATTTTATCTAGTATCTTTTAGTAAATTTCATCGTTAAGTTATAACAAAGACTTTGTTCCAGGGTTGACGTAACTTGTGTGTGGTATATTAAGTTAAATTTTTCTGTCCCTAACAGCTGGTGGACGAAGAGGAGTCGAATGAGGAGCTGTCGTCGCTCGCGCTCGTCCTGCCGGCCGCCCCCGCGCTGGACATCAACCAGCTCGGCGCAGAAAACAACGGCACAGATGTAATGAGTGTTTTTGATTAATTTTGTCTAGGACTTGGATAAGACTTATATTACACTTATTAAGACTTATAGTATGATATTTCAAAGAATGTTGCCATGGTAAGAACTTCCCAGGTGGCATTTTAAAATCTTAAATTGCACATTATATATGACAAGGTACAATTATATGTATGTTATACAAATACATGAAGGAGTTAAATGTGTGAGGAAATCCGGCGTAATAGGCCAGTCACATAGTTTATATCGTAGCCTATTTATGAAGTATGTAGTCTCAGGACGCTAAGTTCTCTATGGTATGTAGTATTGTAACTTTGCCGCTCGGAAACCAAGATTTCAGAGAGGACTAAAGAGATAAAAATTTACAGAGAGTATATAATATATGGAACGATTGATGGAGTAATAGCATTAATAAAATTTAAAAATTAACATTATAACAGTTATGATGTACATTAACAGTACGCCGGTATTCCGCTAGTCCGTGGTATTACCCCGGTCGTGCCCGCCCATTCGGGCAGTAGCAAAAGCCGCCGCTTGGCTCCACCACGTGAGACGACAAGACACAATATTCGAATGGGGGGTTCGAACCTACTAAGTCATGTTCCGCAGTCCATTGGTATTTTCGCACGGTAATTTGATACACTTTTTGCATCGACTGTCTACTGTACGGAACGAGCGGGACATGAGAATTAATCATATAGGTATACGTGCGACAGAGAGATCGCATTACGCACAGTTCTCTCTCCTAAAAATGGCTACTGCGTCGCCGCTAGTTACAAACTTCGAAGAGGCAAAGTTACAAAACGTGGTGCTAGTGCCTTGTTCATGCCCCGGGGTCACAAAGTGTAAATGAAATGTTGTAAATAAAAATGAAGCATGTTCCGTGCAGAGCTCGCGCTTCAAGCAGCTGGCTGCGCTGCGACAGGACGCCAGCATCGAGCACGGCCTCTACAACGTCGCGGCCGTTCCTGCTCAGAACTCTTCTGACAAACTCATTGCCTGCGCTAGGTTTGTTACATCCAATTAAAAATCTTTTGAAAAAAAGAAATATATTTTACAGTATCACCACTGGCGAATCGCACCGGCTTGATGCAGATTGATCTGTAATATTTAAACTAAATCTGAATGTACATACAAACCTTCCTCATGAAATGTTCTAAATAATGGTGAAAAAAGTCTTTCAAGAAGTTTAAAGCTGTAAGCGAATATCCTGACAAACGCGGATTGCGACTATTTTTTATGATAAAGAAGTAGTACCTTTGTACAAACTACATGTTTCTGTGCCTTTTTTGTCTTGTACATAAATAAAAAAAGATAAATAGATTGTAAAAATGTGGATGTCGTAAGTGTCGAGTAAGGGAAGAACCTTCAAGATCTTATATTGTGCGACAGCTGTTGTATGTTTGAAAATGCCAGAACTATACACAGACCAATGACTGGCCACATGCTCTAATAGTGCAAGGCGTCTGCTACTGCAAATGCTAACCTTTTTTATTTTATTGAAATGAGGTGCCAAAGAGCTATCAGTCTGCCTGATGGTAATTGGTTACTGAAGCCAATAAGAACCTCCAAACAATACAATCGAAGGAGGTTACATAGGTGTTCGCACACCTCTAATAGCTCCCAGACTATAATAATAATAGTCCTTTCAAACCGGAATTCAATGCCGTGTGGCGAGTGCGGCTAATCCTTCCATTAGGAGAGACTTATTCGTAACTATTGGGTCGGGCTGATGAAAAATAATGATTGGAATGTACTTTCGCAGATGGAAGGCCGGGCACACGGGCTACGTGGCCGTGTACAACTCCAACCTGGAAGAGGCCCGCGCCAACCTCACCGCGCTGAGCTCCGTGCCCGCCTCGCTCACCGTACATCACATCTCGCTCAGCGTGAAGATGTACACAAAGTTAGTATTGTGATGTATCCATATAAATCAATGTTTCTTTGTTTGTCCCATATAGACTCCCATGCCACTATACCGATTGACCTCAAATTTATGGGTTATATTCGACTAGTCAATGGAAAGGTTAAGAATGAATAAAATAAAATTCAATACTAGTAACCAATAAATATCAAGCTTTGATTTTCAATCTCAACTTTAATATGCGATTTTGATTATATATATAATCGTTGTTAATTTAATGATATCCTTGCCGATTTCGGCTTCTGACTTCTGATTACATGGAATGAATATATTATTGTTTCTCAAATTTATGTGCAAACAGAGGCGCTCGCTTGTCTTTACTAAAATCTTTAATATAATTGTTATCGCTGAAATTGTGATATCATACCACAATTTAAAAGTACCTTAACTTTGCTGTTTTTAGTCCCTGAGACAATCACGCGGATTGCTACTATTTTTATGATAAAGAAGTAGTACCTTTGTACAAACTACATGTTTCTGTGCCTTTTTTGTCTTGTACATAAATAAAAAAAGATAAATAGATTGTAAAAATGTGGATGTCGTAAGTGTCGAGTAAGGGAAGAACCTTCAAGATCTTATATTGTGCGACAGCTGTTGTATGTTTGAAAATGCCAGAACTATACACAGACCAATGACTGGCCACATGCTCTAATAGTGCAAGGCGTCTGCTACTGCAAATGCTAACCTTTTTTATTTTATTGAAATGAGGTGCCAAAGAGCTATCAGTCTGCCTGATGGTAATTGGTTACTGAAGCCAATAAGAACCTCCAAACAATACAATCGAAGAAGGTTACATAGGTGTTCGCACACCTCTAATAGCTCCCAGACTATAATAATAATAGTCCTTTCAAACCGGAATTCAATGCCGTGTGGCGAGTGCGGCTAATCCTTCCATTAGGAGAGACTTATTCGTAACTATTGGGTCGGGCTGATGAAAAATAATGATTGGAATGTACTTTCGCAGATGGAAGGCCGGGCACACGGGCTACGTGGCCGTGTACAACTCCAACCTGGAAGAGGCCCGCGCCAACCTCACCGCGCTGAGCTCCGTGCCCGCCTCGCTCACCGTACATCACATCTCGCTCAGCGTGAAGATGTACACAAAGTTAGTATTGTGATGTATCCATATAAATCAATGTTTCTTTGTTTGTCCCATATAGACTCCCATGCCACTATACCGATTGACCTCAAATTTATGGGTTATATTCGACTAGTCAATGGAAAGGTTAAGAATGAATAAAATAAAATAAAATTCAATACTAGTAACCAATAAATATCAAGCTTTGATTTTCAATCTCAACTTTAATATGCGATTTTGATTATATATATAATCGTTGTTAATTTAATGATATCCTTACCGATTTCGGCTTCTGACTTCTGATTACATGGAATGAATATATTATTGTTTCTCAAGTTTATGTGCAAACAGAGGCGCTCGCTTGTCTTTACTAAAATCTTTAATATAATTGTTATCGCTGAAATTGTGATATCATACCACAATTTAAAAGTACCTTAACTTTGCTGTTTTTTAGTCCCTGAGACAATCACGCGGATTGCTACTATCTATTTTATTATTTAAAGATAAAGATGAGTTTTTAACTTTTAATATCTGATATTTCATTTACTTTTCAGTTACACTAACAACGCGGCGGTCAGCAGCGACGGTGTGCTGGTGCCGCCCAAGTCCACGGTTGTGCTGTCCTACGTACCGAAGACTTCAGTTGAAAACTAAAATTGGAGCAATACTAAACAAAGATCAGAACAGCGATGGAATTACAATTTTTGCTTACGCCGCATTGTACTTGCGGCTTGATTTTTATGTTGCATTTAACTGTTGCATTAACATGTGTATTTAATATTAAAAATGATGGAGCATTATTCGTTACTTTAATTTATTTACAAGATCAAAGGTACCTTTAACCTTTAATGTGTGTCACCCCTACAATAGAATAATTTTCTTACTTTCGACCTTTACCAAAAATGTGCAAAAAACGAAAAACGTTATCCTCTCTATCTCTGACTGTACCAAGCTAAAGAATGTAAAAGAATTGGTATGTCTGATGTACCCTATATGATAGGAAAATTTAAATGAATCTGGAGAGTTATAGTGTTCAATTAAAACATTACACCGGTGTTTTCACCGGGAGTTAGATGAAACACTGGTGAATTTTCTACAGGTAGAAGTCTAACCTGGAACTAACTGGTACTAACACAGGAATCTTCTGTGTTTGTACTATTGTGTTCCGGTTTGAAAGGTATATCGGGAAACCAGTACAATTACAGGCTGAGAGATAAACAAAAAAAAAGTTACCTTCGGAGTTTCATTCGCCTGTTTTTTCTCCGTTACAAAAACCCCATTACGTAACAGTGGTAGATTTCGACAAACGAAATTATCTTTTTACGACGACGACGTAAAAAAGATAATTCCATCTTTTGTCCTCTGTGGTGACAACGCATCTGTAACCTTCAATTAAAGTTTGTTTGCAGGTTTCCATGAGCAGCAGTAATTAACCACCAGTAGGACTGTCAGCTCGGTTTTCATCCAAAATAGTTAATAAAAAAACGATAAAAATTAATATTTTTATTTTCAAAATTGAATTACAAACGCAATGTTAACATTTTAACATTTTAAAAAGCACGTTTGTACAAATATCAATAGTTATTTTTCGTAGATTTCCCTACGTCACTTAGTTTACGTTTAACGTCACAAATATTCCATTACATTATTTCTAAAAAAATATTGACAATTATTGTAAGTAAAGGTTAATACATAATGTAAATTTTCGCGGAATGTATGTAGCTAGTCTATGAAAGCGAAGTACTATAGTAAATTACAGAGGCCGTTCAAAAGTTACCTCGCGAAAACGATGTAAAACAAGTTTTCATTAAAATACTTACGGTTATAATTTAGATGGATAAAAATGTTATATTATTAGGTACATAGATTCAAAAATTGAAATTTCAAAATTATCGCTATTAATGTCGCAGGGAAGTGTAAATTTCGTTAAATCTGCAGGGATACAACGAAATTATTACCTATTATATTTATTATATTAACATATTGATTACGAAAAAATCACTTGATTGTTTTTCGGTTGAACTATTTGACATCATTGGTCATTCGTTCCCTGAGGACTTCATAATTCCAGTGGTCGTTTTCGAAACGTATATTTTGAACGGTGTCCAGAGATTACTTTAGGAATGCCAAAGAAAATACAAGGAAAGGATTCACTAAGTATTTTTTACTGGTAATCCCTAATAATATTATAAGACACATTCATAATAGTCGAAGTTTGTTCATGGCCTGTGGTTTGGCTGCGGGCCAATTAACCATTTCAAGTACCAGTATTCAGAATTCTATGAAGATTTCCCCTTTTTTTTGTAACTAATTTTAATTACCTTTTTTTTGGTAAAAATACACATTGTCATAAAATATATATTTTAAGCAGTAACAGAACTGTATAATATCAAAAGTCAAAATTAGCCACTTAGCTTTAAATGTAAGACTAATAAATATAATATAAAATATACAAAATGTAAGACTGCATAAAGAAAAACCAGTTACCTCGTTAAGATTCCGCCATAAAGAGATTTGAATGAATCACAAATAAAACATAATTTTGGTTTAATATGCATTCGATTGACAAACATTGGTAACATGTGTCAGAAGTTATCCAATAATCAAGTCAAACATTGGAAAACATTAAACGTCAGGAAATAATAATTTTGACAAAGGTCGTGGTTCACAAATCTAATACGATACATATATTTTTTAAGTATAATATATCGCTTCTTTAATATACTAATTTACTACTGGAACAATTGACATATGGTCACGTGTTTCATTAGTTACTATTATTGTAGTTACAATTTGTAAATGGCCACTACTATGATTACATTGAGTACATTGCCGTACTCGTTATGTTTGATTCTATGACTAAAATCGATCGATAAACCATGACCGTCTTACCAATTGTTATTTGATTAAGAAATTGACAAAAGATGGCCACTGTCGCTAATATCAACTAGTGGTCACTTCGGGCAAACATTAGCGTTTGACAAATGGCTACCTTTGCCAATGGTCTGCCACTGTCTGTATTATTGGCAAATGGCCACACGCGAACCACAACGAGCAATTTACCGTCGCTTATTCGTCTTCGATTTGTTAAACTGGAAGTTGGCGCATTTGGGTATGTGTCGTTCGGCCGCCGCCTGGTTGAAACGTCGATTGCAATGTGGACATTGTACGTAATCTGGGTTTTCTGATGGCGGCGGCGGGGGAAGGTCACTGAGTTTACCTGAAATAAAAAAAATATAATTTCAAACATACGATATGTTGCCGACAGCCGAGTGTTTAGGGCATCAGACTTCGGCATGTACAATCTTTGTGCAATTTATATGGTTGGCCTGAACAGTAAGACGGCAAAGCCCCACCACCTGTCACGTCAGTGCGAATAAGCTTTGGTGTTGAATGGGTTTAAAAGCTCGGACCACCTCATCATCGAGTAGGTACAATCTACTGATAAATAAACAGCCTAAATTTGGATGACAAATTTTGAAAATCGAATAACGCACTAAGATTAAATGCGAAACTCACCGCCAGCTTTCAGATGCGCCTGCACCTGCTTAGCAGCTCGGATGGCTTGGATGAACTCATTGTGCTTCTGCCGCCAGCTGCTGTTCAGTTGCTTGCCCGCTTTGTTGGAATTCTGCGTCGTGCTCTTGCGCAGCTTTCCGATGAACGGTTCCGCTTCCGTTCCCTGTTGTAATTTATTATAAGATAATAGAAAGAAAAAAAAAACACGTTTATATGCGGTCTAAGCACGAAATAATAAACCATAGGCACTTCCCGGACCACTCCTAGGCAGAATCTATATATATATATATGTATACACAGATGCGTTACATGGGATACGGGAAGGTAAAGGCGAGTGAGTGCCTTCGTTTTATGCTCACTTGAACAGTTGTGGCACTGTAACATATCCTGCACAGTTGTCAACTGCCGACGGTGGGGCTTTACTTAACTAAGGTTAACTGCAGGATCTAAACGGAACAAAGACCTTGTTTCATTTAGAGGAGACATCGTTAAAGATTTAGGTATCTTCAACGATGTTTCAGCGTAAATAAACGATCAGCAGCGAATTTACATTGTATATATTAGATTATAAAGTAATTAGTTTTTGTTGAGCATAATGTGATTTGCAGCCATACTTGACTAAGCTGAGTCTCACCGGCAGCTGTGGTAAGTGAATACCGTCGCCCACGTACACGTGCAACACTGCACGTAACGCGGAAGCAAAATAAGCCTTTAATTCACGCCGGTATTCTGCGAGGTCGTGGTACTATCCCGGTCGAGTCGGCCCATTCGAGCAGCAGCAAAAGCCGCCGCTTGGCTGTACCACGAAGTTGCGTTAGAGGTGCACTGAGAAAGGATTCTTTAAAAAGCTCGTACAGACAAACGCAGTGTGGGACGAGCCGCCCACAAGATGCTGCGTCGACCTGCACAGTGTTGATGTAAAATCGATAGACGTAGATGGCTCTGGAAGGTATTTTGTGGTAATTGGTAGCGTAGAATACTAGCTAATATTAAAAGCTTAGTATTCTATGTTTCTGTTTTCTTACGCAGATAACATGACATTTATTATGTAATACTGCGATCCCGGAACACAAAGCGTTTATAGTTCTGTCGACTGTGATTCACTTAAAAATATAATTTGTGTGCTATATATATAGTTATTGTGTTAAAATGATAGTGAGCGCTTGCCTTGTAGCCTTCAGCGCCAGTGCCCTGTTTCATTGTAAGACATACAGTTGGAAAGGTTTTCATTAGTATAGGATTTTATTTATTTCATGCAATTTAATAATAGTATAACCTCTTTTTACTAGTCGTATCGGACGTTGAACGGATACGTATGGCCGTGCATATGTGAGCAATGTCAGAAGAGGGGAGATGGCCTGATAATGTCAAGTTTTGTTAAGAGCCGGAGCTACAACTTTGTAGTTTGTGTCACGTGAAAATATATTGAGAACCTCATTAGGTTTCAACGTGAGCGCGATCGCGAAGGGACACCATGAACCTTTTATAATGAACACAGTGACGAACATAGACTACTCATAAATACGTTTAAAAAACTATGACCCGACTAAGGAAAAGCACAAATTCAAGTTGATCCCACCATAAGAAGTGACTATAGTGACATCACATATCTTAGGACAGGCGGGGCTTCTTAAAGCTCTAACGACACCTCATTTATCAAGATGGGATAAGTAGATTAGGAGCTACACGGGAACAGATGAACATACAAACAAACATACGACTACTAAACCCATAACCCGCCTCGTCGGGTCGGGCACATGCGGCTTGGCACGACGAACGCAATGAGATTCATCAGCATTTGCTTCACTTTGCATGTTTCTTCTTTACTTAAACGAGTAGGTAATTATTCGTGGATACGGTCGCACACGGCGTTCGAACTCGGACACACTCGGTTCCTCGCGACGTTTCATTCACCACCGAGCACAGTAAATACAGTATTTTAAATTGCAATTAACGGCAGCGGGCTATGAACCCAGGTCGCTCTCATTGACAGGAAATTAAAGTAAGCGACCTGACATTTGAGCTATCACGATTCTCTCGGAGTCATGTTTACGAGTAAGACTTTCGTCGTTGAAGTATGAATTCACCGAATTAGCAACTGGCTAGTTAAGTATATTTTGTCATTACTACTAGATAACATTACTCGCGGAAAACAACCCCAAATTTTTTTCTTAAAGAAGCTTTCTTTGAACCAAATGGATAATTTTTTTTGACAAAACTCTCATAATTCACTTACGGCCAGTCGATGCTTGAGCACGTCGAACGGCTTCCGTTTCTTCGCATGCGACTTCTTGCAGATGTCCTGGTGCTTCGCCAGCCGGTCGGGGGCGAAGCGCCGTCCGCAGACGGTGCAAGCCTCGCCCTCCGCCCCGTTCGTGGACGCCGATGTCGCGGCCATCGAACGCGTCTTGGCGGTGGGCGTCTGAAAGATGTTTCGCTTAGAGATAAACGTAAGGTTGATATTGAAAACTTGTCGAGGACAGGAGATGTGATAATTTATTACTAAATAGTAGGGGTGTCAGTGGGAATATAGCATCTCTTTCTCCAAATACCAGCCTCACCTGCAAATGGTGCACCATTTTGGCTAACAAACGTGGCTCTGGTGACCGAATAATGGTAGAATATCCATCGGAATTCGTCGAACCCAAATCCCACAGACTAGTGGTGCGGAGCAGCATCATAAAAGGGTATAGAGAACCACTACAATAACAGACTGCGAGGCGTTCCATCTTGTAACGTAGAGGTGTCAACGATCCGTAAAATTCTTCGATTGAAGTTGTCCGTTTGCATGGGCTGCAGTAGTGCAGCACATACCATCAGATGAACTGTCACCACGTCTGTCACTCCACTCCATTAAAAAAAAATATAGAAGGGAGAAAAAGAAAGTAAAGACGAAAAGAATATGTAAGCATCAAAGAATAAACAATCGTTTTGTCGTACGAAGCCAAGGAGAAGACTGAATGCAGAGACACAGCTGGGGAGAGTACAATGATCAGCTGTGGGCGGTTTAGAAGCTTATAATCCTGATGATGACATCTATACGCAGTTAGTATGTAAAACCATTAGTTAATAATAAAAAAAAAACAACGCACCAGTGGTGTTTTCTTGATTACCTGTAAAAAATGAAAATATAAATAAATAAAAAAAAACTTAAAAAATGTTTTGTACTATCAAAGCTTTTAAGTTGAAGAACGTTTTGTGTTTAATAGTTAACATCTATTGGTAGAGTAAGTGTACGTTATTTGTTCCCCGCTTATCGAAACAGGGAAAAACAAAATAAATACGCATAATTAGAGGTTTTAACAGTAGTCATAAATTAAATCTGCTTACTAAAGTTAAAAGCGCATGTGTGCAAGTTACTCATTTCAAACATTCAACGCATAAAGTAATAAAACACTTCTTAAACTTATTTCCGACGGTTCTGACAACGTTTTATGTCAACCTCAGGGGAACGTACCATCTATTTCTACCAATGCCAACCTCAACTGCACAACACAAACAAACGAGGCTCTGGCGATCAAACGATGGCAGTTTGCCGAAACTATGGCCCACCGACTCGAGAGTATCGGCATTGGACTCACCATCGCCTTTCCCAGCGGGGTGAGCGTGCACACCTTCCAACATACGTCGGGGTGCATATAGCTCTTAATAGCGCTCTCTTAGAGAGGCCTATGTCGAAGAGGGGGCTAAAATAGGCTCAGATCCTGTACCTTGTACGAATTTACCCACACACCTTTCTCCGGGGAGTGTAGCAATAGGTGACAAAGAGGAAAGCCTTGAATATCTCACGGCAATCTCCTGGAATATACCTGTTTTATTATAGCGATTCGTTGAAAGATTTTCTCTTTAACGTTCATTTCTATTTAATGATATATATATAGCATAGTGCATGCTTATTTGATGTCTCGACTCGGTGGCACAGTGGCTATGAGTGTGGATGCGACATTACGGCTAGCGGGTTCGATTTCCGCACGGGACTAGTATTTTTATGGGATACAAATAACTGTTCCAGGTCTGGGAGTTTGCCCATGTTCAATTCACGAAGACGCTTCTTGACGTTTCCGTTGGTCGACCTACTCAATTATAATAATACACAAAATAAATAACTCACAGTGTTCGAGCTCCGCTGCATGGCTGCCCGTGGTTTGCTGATCTCCGGCACCTTAGCGGTAAATACACGAAATTTAATTATTTAGAGCATTGCTAAAAACTTTACCGAAGAAATTTAGACATGTTTGACAGGACTGTCCGGGATGGTCGTTTATCCCGTCAATGTCAAAAAAACGTCGTGTTATATGCTCTTTGGTCAATGTTACTTGATTTTAGTCACTTTCTAATCCTATATTCTAAAGAGGTGTTTTGTATTTAGAGGTGCCAACGATCCGTAAAATTCTTCGATTGAAGTTGTCCGTTTGCATGGGCTGCAGTAGTGCAGCACATACCATCAGATGAACTGTCACCACGTCTGTCACTCTACATTAAAAAAAAAATATAGAAGGGAGAAAAAGAAAGTAAGGACGAAAAGAATATGTAAGCATCAAAGAATAAACAATCGTTTTGTCGTACGAAGCCAAGGAGAAGACTGAATGCAGAGACACAGCTGGGGAGAGTACAATGATCAGCTGTGGGCGGTTCAGAAGCTTATAATCCTGATGATAACATCTATACGCAGTTAGTATGTAAAACCATTAGTTAATAATAAAAAAAAACAACGCACCAGTGGTGTTTTCTTGATTACCTGTAAAAAATGAAAATATAAATAAATAAAAAAAAACTTAAAAAATGTTTTGTACTATCAAAGCTTTTAAGTTGAAGAACGTTTTGTGTCTTAATAGTTAACATCTATTGGTAGAGTAAGTGTACGTTATTTGTTCCCCGCTTATCGAAACAGGGGAAAAACAAAATAAATACGCATAATTAGAGGTTTTAACGGTAGTCATAAATTAAATCTGCTTACTAAAGGTAAAAGCGCATGTGTGCAAGTTACTCATTTCAAACATTCAACGCATAAAGTAATAAAACACTTCTTTGTTATTTCCGACGGTTCTGACAACGTTTTATGTCAACCTCAGGGGAACGTACCATCTATTTCTACCAATGCCAACCTCAACTGCACAACACAAACAAACGAGGCTCTGGCGATCAAACGATGGCAGTTTGCCGAAACTATGGCCCACCGACTCGAGAGTATCGGCATTGGACTCACCATCGCCTTTCCCAGCGGGGTGAGCGGGCACACCTTCCAACATACGTCGGGGTGCATATAGCTCTTAATAGCGCTCTCTTAGAGAGGCCTATGTCGAGGAAGGGGCTAAAATAGGCTCAGATCCTGTACCTTGTACGAATTTACCCACACACCTTTCTCCGGGGAGTGTAGCAATAGGTGACAAAGAGGAAAGCCTTGAATATCTCACGTTAATCTCCTGGAATATACACCTGTTTTATTATAGCGATTTGTTGAAAGATTTTCTCTTCAACGTTCATTTCTATTTAATGATATATATATAGCATAGTGCATGCTTATTTGATGTCTCGACTCGGTGGCACAGTGGCTATGAGTATGGATGCGACATTACGGCTAGCGGGTTCGATTTCCGCACGGGACTAGTATTTTTATGGGATACAAATAACTGTTCCAGGTCTGGGAGTTTGCCCATGTTCAATTCACGAAGACGCTTCTTGGCGTTTCCGTTGGTCGACCTACTCAATTATAATAATACAACACAGAATAAAAAACTCACAGTGTTCGAGCTCCGCTGCATGGCTGCCCGTGGTTTGCTGATCTCCGGCACCTTAGCAGTAAATACACGAAATTTAATTATTTAGACCATTGCTAAAAACTTTACCGAAGAAATTTCGACATGTTTGACAGGACTGTCCGGGATGGTCGTTTATCCCGTCATTGTCAAAAATACGTCGTGTTGTATGCTCTTTGGTCAATGTTACTTGATTTTAGTTATTTTCTAATCCTATATTCTAAAGAGGTGTTTTGTATTTAAAAAAAATATATATATAGGTACTTAATGATTTACAGCCTATAACTGGATAGGATAATATAGGAACTTATTACTATATACTATTCCTGGCAAGTAGAATAATAATATATATCTATATTCATCTAAAACCGGCATTAATTTCCTGCATAGTCTGCTCACCACGCTGGGCAAGCGAGTTGGTGAGCGCGTTGCCGGCACCCGCCCACTAGTGGTACCGATCCCCATCACTAGTCTGTGGGATTTGGGTTCGGCGAACTCGAAAGGATTTCCCGCCATCATTCGGTCGCCAGATTCACGTTTAGTAACCAAAATTCTTAGTAATTAGTAACCTAAAAGTGAATCAGGCGACCGACTCACGTTTAGTATAGCAGGATGCACCAGGTGAGGTTGGCGTTTAGAGAAAGAGATGATAAATTATATTCGCCCTTTCATGCCTCGTGACAATCTCACCACTGTGCACCGTATCCTATCACAATGAGAGGTAATCTGCGTTTATTCATAGAACATAATCCTTGACGGATTCACTGAAATTTCACTTGGTTTAAAGCTGAGACGGGTACAAGATGCTGAGCACGATAACCTAGCCTTACCCATTTCTGCCGCCAATGAACACGAAATTGAAAATTAAAAATCTTTATTTGACATAAGAAATTCAGACTTCGTTTGCAGTTTTCATGTTTTTTCTTTAAACCTACCACCGTTTCGTAATGAGGTTCCTCTGACGGAGAAGTAACCGGCTAAAGAAACTCCATAGGTATGCAATTTGTTAATTATTTTTTAAATTAAATATTATAATGAATACCACATCAAATAAAGAAGCAACGAATAGTCTCACAGGCAATCGGCAGTACAACTGCTTCGTACTCCATCTAAGTGGTCGGGGGTGACACATTTCACATTTCGAACCCTCTTCGATTGAAATTGTTTGCAGGTGTGCGTTGGGAGCGATAGCCATTTACAATCACGTGAACTGTTAGCTCGTTTTTCACCCCAATTTTTATTATACGACAGAAAAACAATGGTCCATTCATTCTGATCATCATTTATCGTCTTCAGGGCGTCTCCTAGAAAGTGCCATCAAAAGCCGGTTTATATTTCGACGAGGGTGAGCCCACTGTCACCACTATGGAAAGGCGAGATTCTGCTTCCCATCAATCTCTTGGATTTTGGATACGACATATCGCCTCCTTCTTTCTTTCCGTGGCTGTCGTAAGAGGCGACTAATGGAAAAGCCTTGAATATCTCACGGCAATCTCCTGGAATATACCTGTTTTATTATAGCGATTCGTTGAAAGATTTTCTCTTTAACGTTCATTTCTATTTAATGATATATATATAGCATAGTGCATGCTTATTTGATGTCTCGACTCGGTGGCACAGTGGCTATGAGTATGGATGCGACATTACGGCTAGCGGGTTCGATTTCCGCACGGGACTAGTATTTTTATGGGATACAAATAACTGTTCCAGGTCTGGGAGTTTGCCCATGTTCAATTCACGAAGACGCTTCTTGGCGTTTCCGTTGGTCGACCTACTCAATTATAATAATACAACACAGAATAAAAAACTCACAGTGTTCGAGCTCCGCTGCATGGCTGCCCGTGGTTTGCTGATCTCCGGCACCTTAGCAGTAAATACACGAAATTTAATTATTTAGACCATTGCTAAAAACTTTACCGAAGAAATTTCGACATGTTTGACAGGACTGTCCGGGATGGTCGTTTATCCCGTCATTGTCAAAAAACGTCGTGTTGTATGCTCTTTGGTCAATGTTACTTGATTTTAGTCACTTTCTAATCCTATATTCTAAAGAGGTGTTTTGTATTTTAAAAAAAATATATATAGGTACTTAATGATTTACAGCCTATAACTGGATAGGATAATATAGGACCTTATTACTATATACTATTCCTGGCAAGTAGAATAATAATATATATCTAAATTCATCTAAAACCGGCATTAATTTCCTGCATAGTCTGCTCACCACGCTGGGCAAGCGAGTTGGTGAGCGCGTTGCCGGCACCCGCCCACTAGTGGTACCGATCCCCATCACTAGTCTGTGGGATTTGGGTTCGGCGAACTCGAAAGGATTTCCCGCCATCATTCGGTCGCCAGATTCACGTTTAGTAACCAAAATTCTTAGTAATTAGTAACCTAAAAGTGAATCAGGCGACCGACTCACGTTTAGTATAGCAGGATGCACCAGGTGAGGTTGGCGTTTAGAGAAAGAGATGATAAATTATATTCGCCCTTTCATGCCTCGTGACAATCTCACCACTGTGCACCGTGTCCTATCACAATGAGAGGTAATCTGCGTTTATTCATAGAACATAATCCTTGACGGATTCACTGAAATTTCACTTGGTTTAAAGCTGAGACGGTTACAAGATGCTGAGCACGATAACCTGGCCTTACCCATTTCTGCCGCCAATGAACATGAAATTGAAAATTAAAAATCTTTATTTGACATAAGAAATTCAGACTTCGTTTGCAGTTTTCATGTTTTTTCTTTAAACCTACCACCGTTTCGTAATGAGGTTCCTCTGACGGAGAAGTAACCGACTAAAGAAACTCCATAGGTATGCAATTTGTTAATTATTTTTTAAATTAAATATTATAATGAATACCACATCAAATAAAGAAGAAACGAATAGTCTCACAGGCAATCGGCAGTACAACTGCTTTGTACTCCATCTAAGTAGTCGGGGGTGACACATTTCACATTTCGAACCCTCTTCGATTGAAATTGTTTGCAGGTGTGCGTTGGGAGCGATAGCCATTTACAATCACGTGAACTGTTAGCTCGTTTTTCACCCCAATTTTTATTATACGACAGAAAAACAATGGTCCATTCATTCTGATCATCATTTATCGTCTTCAGGGCGTCTCCTAGAAAGTGCCATCAAAAGCCGGTTTATATTTCGACGAGGGTGAGCCCACTGTCACCACTATGGAAAGGCGAGATTCTACTTCCCATCAATCTCTTGGATTTTTGGATACGACATATCGCCTCCTTCTTTCTTTCCGTGGCTGTCGTAAGAGGCGACTAATGGAAAAGCCTTGAAAATGGCCACCAATAACCATCTCGAATCGCCAATCCGCTTATCGAGCGTAGCGTTTATGGTAAATCCTCCTAATGAGAGAGGATTATTATTTACAGTTGATTATTCACAGGCTGTCAAGGTAGAGTAAGCCGAGTCTGGCAGCTGGGCGTACCGCTTACTCTTAATTGTGTAATGAAACTTTCAACGATACTTACCGTGTTTTCTGTGCCGCCACGTCTTGTGGGCGTAACCGACGCCGGCTGTGGCCTTGGCTTTGTAGGACTGCTCGCACGTTTCTGTATGGAATGTCTGTGGCAGAGGAGAAAAAATAAATAAACGTTAGACATGTGCCTTCTGGTGATTGTTCCACGAATATCTTTCTTACTTGCCGTGGCTGTGGTGAGGGAAAAGTTGAAGTAAGTTAAAAGAGAGCAAGTGTGTCTAATCACGTAAAAGTTATGTACCCCCGAACTCATACACAATGTATTGTTATGCTTATAACCAAAAAGTGCTGTGTGATATCGGCGTAAGAATCAGAACCCTAGCTTCCCGTGAGGGTAAAGACTTGATAATCGTAATAGGTACCGATTGATGACGGGATAAATACCAGACCGAAGACGGGCAGCAGCGTCTATGGTGCGAGGTGTCTGATACTGAGATCGCCAATCCCATGCCGAGCGTGGCGTTTATTGCAAATCTCCCCGACATCGGTCTCCTTCATTGTTGCTAACTAAACTTAAACTATGTTCAATTTACATTTGTAATTTTATTATCTTTGGTCAACATTTTATTTAATTTACACAGAAAACTAATTTTAAATAAGTTGAACACTAATCGCTTACCTTTGTGTTAATTTTTTAACCTCTGGTTTAGGTTCGGGAGATCTGGGTGTGGGTGTGGGCGCCAACGCTTCCGGAAACGTCTCGTCCTCCAGAAGACAGTTGTTCTCTGCTTTGTCCACCTCGTCGGAGGGCGTCAAGTCGCCGTTGACTTGACTCTGCTAGAAACTCGACTTCTAAATACAATGTTTTTACCAGCACACGCACAGCTTATAAAATCTTCAGCAGTGCAGTAATGGGTTACGCCGACCCGCCGAATCGAGTGAAGAAAATTGAGTTTATATCATCGAACGACGCACATTGAAACATTCACATTCTAATATAAATCATAACATAACATACTATGTCACTTCAAGAGTGATGAGGAATATTTAAAAAAAACCATCAGGATCCATCAATCTAGAGATATTAAAATATAAATTAAGCTTACCGATTTTTGAACTGAATTAATATCCAACTCGTGGTTGTGGTTAACGTCGCCGGAGACGTTCACGATGGTTGAGGATTTATGTACCTGGGAGAAAAAAAAAACGGAATCGTACAGTTTTTGGAAGTATAACAGATTAAAAAACGAGAAAAAAAAAACGTTTCACTTTAGGTTTATTTTTACCTCATCATCACCACCCACTAACCAGTCGGTAAAATTGGTATGATTTAACACAAACGTATCGTGTAACAGGAGGAATGCTCCCGCACTAGGGGTAGTATAATATGTTGTTAACCCAGTCATTTTACCCACGGATTTTGGGTTTCGTCAAATTTGGACGAACTTTCAGCCATCAATCGGCCGCTAGAGCCTCGTTTTGTTAGTAAGCAGGGTCCACCAGGTGCAGGTAAGCATGGCGTTTTGAAAAAGAGACCGAATCCTCTACACAGTCTCTTTAAATATATTCCTCCTTCGTTAGGACAATTACATGTCTAATAAATTCGCCAAGTAAAGTCCGCCAACACGCATTGGAGCAGCTTTGCCCGGAACTGGCATATTTAATTGCTTTTGCTTTTTACTAATGACAGTTATCTTGACTAATTAAACGAATTACGAATTAACATCATAAGCATATCATGACGAAGACATTTATATTCTTCAAAAAAAAAATTTAAAAAGACTATTCGAAATAACTTACAATTTGTTTCTTTATACTATGCGTGCTGTTAGCGTGCGCTCTGACTGTCTTCTTTTCGACGGTGACCCGCGAGTTGGTGGTGACCTTCGAAAAGCCATTGGGCAAGGGATTCCGTGGCTTCGCTCGCTCCGTATTATGAATCGGTTGGAGAGGATAGCTCTTGTCGATCCCGGCTTTGGTTCTGCGCTCTTCGAACATTTGCCGCACCTGAGGCAGTAAACATATTGTTTAGGTTACCTGGAAATAGACAATAACAGGCAGCCACTTTAATTACTTCTACGATTGGTATGGCGCAGGTCATTACTGCTGTAGGAGTCTACGCATATACAGGTACACTGAGGCCCATCCATCTTCACGTATTTAATGAAAAGCTCAAGCAACACGACAGGATGAAGGTGGATGAAAATGTTTGGCACCCCCTTGGATTCGAACATAGATTACAAGTACGCGACGTAGCCGTCTGTCACTGAGCCCACGTAGCCGTCGTACGTAGTTCATACTGCACAAATGATAGAGTTCTCTGTTAGTTCTGTTTTAATAGTAGCAGCTGTGTTGTGTTGCCATCGGTGTCTCGGAAACTGCATCAGGCCATTCCTCCGATTCCAATCTTATTAAATAAACGTGCCTCTGTGTCCGCGTGAACACTGCTCGCCTCCACATCTCCTGCGCAGTAGACAACTGCCGTTAGTATTCTAATTTCTACTGCTGGGGTAAAATCATCACCACTGCGTTCCACACTCATAACTTGTCAGGTTAGCGTTCCTATAATTAAATAAACAGTGGTGGACATTGCGCTTACCTTTCCTGGATGGTGGGGAGCCGGTTGTGTGGTTGAGCTGGCGGTGCTGACGGTACTGGGCGAGAGGCGGACTTTGTCAAGTGCCCGCGCCTGCTGAGCCTCATAGAGCGACGCAATTTTCAGCTCCTTTTCCTGAAGCTGCTTCTGTTGGAACCGTGCCTGAGAAAAAAGGCATTTGTTAATAACAAGCTAATGGGTAATGACTTATAGGGGAAGGGAAGAAAGATTTCCCGCGTGGCAACCTCGCACAGGCGAGCGCAGTGTCGGGCGTACCCTTACAAGGTGAAGTGAGGACCTGCACAGTGTTGTGTCTGTAGTATGTCGATAGATGCAGGTGGGTAGAGACCCCTAAACGTATGTGGGGTAAATTTTGTTACTTACCTTAACTTAATAGCCTGTAATTATCATTTTATTAATTAACTGCGGGACTTAAGCCTCTGCCATAAGATAGATTTGCCATAATCGCTACACAGGGCAAGCGGATCACCTGAGACCGTGCTGCCCTTCATCAGTCCTTCAATTTTTGTATGGTATTTTTCGAGATGTATATCCCGCCATCGATCGGTAGCCATTTCAATTTTCAGTCGCCTCTAACCACACCCGGAGACAGAAAGGGTGCGGCAAATTCTTACGCCGATATCACACGCCAAAACTTTGGTACTACTAAATTTATTTCAAAAATTATTTCACTGTTTAAAAGCAATATTACTCTCGATAATCCAGGTCATAGGCTACATACCAACATAATAAACTGCACAAATCTCAGACCACAGGTCGTGGGTTTGGTTCTTGAGAGCGCAGTTAACTTTCCTTATACGTCGAGTTGTCAATGTGAATGCTTTAGGTTCCGTATATAGAAATACGGATGTAGATAATTATTATCCATACATTCACAAAATGTTAATGATAAAAAATTTCATTGGAATTGTGCCACAATTTTAATTTCAAGAGTAAATTTTTCTCTTTGGTTTATTACGAAATAGTCTATAAACAAAATAAGTTACTATCTACCTGTAAATTTAAATTAAACCAGTGAGTATTAAGAAGTATTTATCTTAGAAATATAACAAAGGATTTTTTTTGGATTTTCTGTAGATTTCAACTTGAAGTATTGAGATCCTTATGGTATGGTATAGGTCATTGACTGCAATACAACGTAGTAGATATGGGCCCGCATGCGCATATTATTGCCGTGACTATCTTCTAAGTTCATTGAAATTGTTGTTAGGAATTCCGGTAAGGTAACCTGGATACTACTGGGCCGATTTTAAAAAGTTACATTACTCCAGATAATCTTGGTTGTTTGATTCCGATAAAAATTGGTATCTTTGAATATTCAAGAACGTAAATTTAGTGATATTTATCTATCCGAGCCCGAAATTTCTGTTTTATAATTTTTTAAGTTCTAGAATTCGATAGTATGATGAAGCAAACACTAAACAGATTTCATAACAAAGATTTGTTTTCTTTTCGTCTAAGTTTAAGTAATTTTTTTTATTCTCTACCTTTCCAGTGTATGTGCTCAACCAATCGAGTGGTTTGCTACTCTATAGAGGTCAAACAAACAAACGTATATTTTTATGTGTATAGTTTCACCCTGTAAATGTATGTCCTGAGCCGGGTAGACTTCGGCACGCTGCTATAGCTCTACTCGTCCTCGAAATATGAAAATTAGATGCGAATAGCTTGATTGGTTTGTTACTTAAATAATTTCAAATAGGCGAATGCAAATTTTTTAAAGGCAATATTTTGAACTACTTTTAACAAAGAAGATGGTACTGTGGGATCCGATAATAAATAAAATTAAATCCAAAGCTAAGCATAACACTGCATGACTTCAAGATACTGTGAGGTCATGCCGCGTAGATTAGACCTAAAATTTATAACTACAAAGCTGACGGTAGCCGTGTTAACTATCAGATCAGGATCCGAAATGTCGGGAACATAAAAATAAAAATGAAAGGCGACGACATCCGTAAACAATAGTTTCATTACACACGATGATATCGGTGTAAAAAAGTAAGTTCGCTTCGCTTATGCACGACGCCACACCTTTCTGTAGTGGCGGTAACAGGAGGCCGGCGCCTACACGGCGCTCGCACTCGGAGACAACCTGCCAAACGACCGCTAATTTCATTGTTCTATAGAGTCGAACGCTTCCGTCAGTTCGGATCGCGTCCTACAAGGCCACCACGGTGTTGAAAGGTAAACAATGATATTGTTCTGTTTGATCTGTTCGATTAACGATTGAGTTACGTCGAAATTTGAGTCTAATGGTTTCAGGGTGCGGTCTGAGATACAAGACGTCGCAGGTACAAGCTCTAGTGCTTAGTTGGAGCTTTAGCTGTAATTTCATTGCTAGTATTTCTTTTTTCACCGAGTCTTCCACTCATCTCATTAGGAAACAAAAATCAAAATCGATAGGAACGTAAATTTCACTTGTCAAAAGTTATACCTTTTTTTTAATCTAACACCGTTTCGTAATGATATTCCTCTGACGAAGAGTCTTCGTATTAGAAAAATCAACACATTATTACAATGCAAGTTTAAAAAGCAGCTTGAGAGTAATCAACACATTCCCTTTATATTATAATGTACGTATGTATCTATTACTATTTCATGTATTTATACTGACATTGTTTTATAAATTTCCTACCGATAGGGAGAGACTTAGGAGTATGTGCAGGACTTTAGAGTGTGTGAGTGACGAAGGCATTCACTCGTATTCATATGCCTGTATAATTTGCGATAAGGATTATGCGGTATCAGACCGGTACCCATATTTGCGTGTTAGACATATGTTAACTTAGGCAGTTTTCGAATTTGAACCCAAGTGAATCAGCAGGTGGGTTACTGACCGCAGAACCATGCGGTCGTCGTAGCTATAGCTGCGTGAAATTCGTAACAATCTGCAATCATTTACAAGTCGAAGCCAGTTTGCTACAATTAGTATTCCCGGTGCATCACCGCGACATGTTGCACGCTCGCTGCTATCGTCTCGTGTATTGCAACGAAAGCCTGCACTTTGAGCCAAATAGCATTGGTCTCTTAACGAAGCTTGTCGTGTTAATTAATTTTAAATTTGCACATAAATCATTGTGAAATGTAGAAACAAACTTTCACAAAAAAATACTTAAAGGAAATGCCCAAAGAGAAATTGTTATTGCACATAATTTCACAGATGTTTTTCGTAATCGATGTAAAAATATCACTACAGTGAACTTAAATTGTTATCTGGTAATAAAGTGAAAGGAATATCGGGCAATAACATTATTTAAGCGATATAACTCACTCGTTATAACCATGGCGTGGGCGGATAACCGATCGCCTATTCTCATTTGGATATGGATATCTACATGTAGCCCATATTCACGGAATAACTAATTATGGCGAATTAGTCGCATGCAAAACTGATTCTTAACTGAACCTTTTTATTGACACATCTAGTATGTATAGGGAAGTATATAAATTGTGGTGGTTGCGGTGAAAAATAATTCAATACCTGTTCTACTGCGTGACTCTGTGGTTCGCGTACCTGACTACTGAGGGATGGGTTTAAAACGTGATAGAGCCAAGCGGCGGCTTTAGCTGCTGCTCGAATGGGCCGGCTCGACCGGATTAATACCACGACTTCGCAGAATACCGGAGTGAAGTAGAGGCATCTTGTGCTTCTGCGTTTCGTTCGGTGAGTGAGGTAACCGGAGGCCCACTCCCTTTCCCTATTCCATTCCTTATCCTTCCTCCCATCTCCCAAATACCCTTAAAGGACGGCAACGCACCTGTAGCTCCTCTGGTGTTGCAGATGTATGTGGGCAATGGTAATCACTTACCATCAGGTGAACCTATTGCTCGTTTGCCGCCTTACCCATAAAAAAACATGGGTCCTTCGCTTGAATGCCATCTAGTTTAAAAGTTTTCGGGACGGTTTCGTTGTATTATGTATCGTTCCGTATCTCTCACATTGCATGTGATCATTTCTCCGATCTTAACTTACAAGCGTTGCAGGGGATACGAGATGGCAAATATTCATAGCGTATATTTTTGCGGTGCTAAAGTATCTCCTGCACAGATTCCAACTACCAATAGCATTCGAACGTCGACGAAAGTTTTAATTGTAATTGAAAAACAACAAACAGCGAAAATGTCCTTCTAAATTGTATAAGCAATCTGCGTTTCCTCATACACTCGCTTAGCTTGATCCAAAGATGTTCAATGACCATTTGCATACGCGACACTCAAGGCGAACCGGCTGTAAATCTATGACCATGCGGCCTATAATTCCCTTACACGGCGCTCGCAGTCTGACTCAACAGTCATCGACCTTAGTCCGCTATGAAGATAAAGAACGTTTTTACTTCCTTCGTTAATAAGAGATAATTATTTTTATGGTTCAAAGAATGAATATTTCAAACCGACT
This sequence comes from Bhutanitis thaidina, assembly GCA_029286595.1. NCBI lineage: Eukaryota > Metazoa > Arthropoda > Insecta > Lepidoptera > Papilionidae > Bhutanitis > Bhutanitis thaidina. The sequence continues at coordinate 3,589,657 of JAGSMS010000030.1, forward strand.
ACTAAAAAGGAGAAGCTTTTCGTCTATTTATGCGATATCTTCACCGATTTTGTCGCATCGAAGGAGGTTCCATTTAAATTTAAATTCTATTTAATTTGAAGAAACCTTTCTACCCCGAAGAGATAAACAGTCGGTTGTTTCACTAAGACTTTGTTTTAAATTCACTTCAAAAATCCAAATCATCATACGTGTAAACGTAACATTCCCTTAAAAGAAAAAAAAAAGTGACTACTACTGCAGCCCTTGGACACCAGCAAACAACTTCAATCGAGCAAGGTTACAGATGCGTTGCCGCCCCTGAGGACAAAGATGAAATGCCTCACCGCCCGTGATTATACTGGCTCTCTAAACCCTTCAAACTGGAACATAAGAGAAGTTGAATTGCTGAATAGGGCAGAAATAGGTAAGAGGGAAAATATAACTATACTCCTACCTAGAAGGCTCCTACCTACAAGGCAGAAAATTAGTCCAACCACTTAGTATTCATTATCGTTATTATGATGCCCCGTTAGGGATTATTTATGATTATGAATAATTCCCTACAGGGAATAGATATCTTCCGTTCTGTGCAGATTTTCCTTAGTCATCCCGCTAGATAGTAGGGTTGGCGATTGCTGCCTTGAATTGAAATCAATATCCCAACTTAGACATAGCCCTGAACTTTACCAACAAAGTAAGACAGAATCTGTATTAAAGTATAAAAGCATCCAAACATTAGTAGTAAATAATGACTCAAAGCTAACTGTCTATCTTACATGCCAACACAATTGTCTTTTAAATAACATGAATTTTCGATAGATAAGAAACTTATCAATAGATTTTATTATTACAGTTTAGTAAAGAATTTTTTCTAATAATGCTTTACATCAAATATGACACCCATAGAGGGGTAGCAGATATTCGGTAACTAACTTTTCGCCTCTATGGGGATATACAATGTGGCAGAAGGTAACATTTTCAAGGCTTTTCCCACAGTCGCCTCTTACTACACCCACGGGAAGAATTGGCAATTTCTTACACCGATACTACACTTTTGTCTTATTTAATTCAAGTAAAAGCTAACAGTTTTCTTTCTTACATGGAAACAAAATATTTTAATGCACTCCTTTGTTTCCTTTTAATGTTTTATTATCAAAACATTAGCCGTTAATAACACAACGTACCCAAAAAATTAAAGGGACTTTTGGCGCGAAATCAAGATGTCAGTGACGTTTATTTTTTGTATAACACAGAAAAAAAAATATATGTTTACCACTTTACTTTCTAAATGCGGGAATAACGCTGTCGGTCTGTTTGTTACTTTTTCACGGCTACACCGCTGAACGGACATTGATGAAATTTAGTATGAAAGATACCATGAACCCTGTTAATAAACGGTTATTTTTTGTTGCAAGAAAGCCGCGGGATTTTTTTTCCACGCAGACGAAGTAGCGAGCAAAAGCTAGTACAATAAAATATTAGGAGTTTGTTAATTTTATGTACCTTAATCCACCTAAATACCTCCCACGCATGTTACGTCTAGTATAGTACTTGGACACATTCAGTGATAATATTATAAAAAGCATCATGAGTATCATATTTGTAACCTAAACATTAATCAAAGTATATATCCTTTACAATATTTAGTGTGGACCATTTCTCCTTCCTTATTCCTTTTATATCGCGTCAATCCAGCAAAATTCTAAAATTCATTCGACCTTCTTAAATGAGCGCGTGGCTTAATAGTTAGCGTACCTAAGTCAGTAGACTATTGAGCCATGGGTTGTTTTTTATGAGAAAAAGAGCAAACAAGCAAGCGGCTCTCCCGATGGTAAGTAATTACCCACTCCCACGTACATCTGCACCAATGGAGGTGCGTTGCCGGGCTTTAAGGATACGTGGTGAGGAAGGACTGGTCCTCCGGTTACCTCACTCACCGAACAAAACGCAGAAGCACAAGATGCCCCTACTTCACGCTGCTATACTGCGAGGCCGTGATATAAACGCGGTCGTGCCGGCCCATTCGAGCAGGAGCAAAAATCATCACTTGGAAATCACAACTTGTTGTTTTCGTTTATTGCTAACCATGTCTTGGATGAACGAAAGAAATGTTTTAAAAAAATGTCACTAAGAATTTGTGTTTTTTGTGGCATACTACAAATTCTCTATAAATGTAAAGAAATAAAATTCAAATACGATCTTGTTCAAATGTTAGTTTGTGTACAGCAGTGCAACCATTGTTGTGTTCCGATTTGAAGGATATAGTAAAAAGTAAAGTAAGGGCAAAGGGCCTCCTTTTCAAATATCTGAGAGGGTTTTTGAAGGAGCTGGAGCTGGTGAGCTCCAGTGCGGGCTGACGGACTTCACATGTAATCGAAGTAGTATTTTTTTTATCATTTCTCAGATATGCAGGTTTCCTCACGATGTTTTCCTTAACCGCCGAGCACGTAGTAAATGCGCTGTGAGGCATTCCATCTTTGTCGTCAGGGGTGACGACGCATGTATAATCTTCTTCTATAGAAGTTATTTGACATAGACACTCGCTATGGGCTGCAAAAGCCCACATACCAGGTGAGCTATTAGCTCTTTCGTCACGCATGTTATGACAAAAAAAAACTAGCTGTACATTGAGAACACAAAAAAAATCCGTCCATACCGGTGAGTCATGCGAGGCTGTATGCAAAACTGTGTGATGTAACGAAGGTCACGAATGCCCACCAGCGTCGTGACTAATCCGTGAAAAGAACCGACTGCACGACCGTCGTATCGAATGCATGATAGCGTCTCGATATTAAGCACCCGATTTATTAAAACGCGATGTAGGTTGACGACCTTACTCGTTTTCCTATATTAGATTATAGATTAAGTAATGTATTCTTTAGCTGACCAAACCGGACAAGCGTGAATTGCACTCCGTCGTTATATTATCATAAGGTATTGTAAATAAGTGCCAAGTGTAGGTAGATATATGCATATAGTGGCTGTGCTCGTATGTAAAGCTCTATTTACGCTGGTCATTAATTTTTATTCTGGGATTACAAATTTCACTTTTGTTCTTTTACTTTTAAGCATTATAATAATTACTCTCATGTTCGTTTACAAGGTAACATTTTTCACGATTCTAGATCTAGGAGATTGATGTAGCATCGTTAGGTCTAAGGGGGGATGGTGACGTCTTCCAAATGTTGATAAAGGATTCACCCTCACCTGCACGCGGTGACTGGATACTGGACGACGAACCGGCGAACGACCGATGGTGGAAAATCAATTCAACCATCTACAACTCAAATCCCACAGACTATAGACAGTAGCAGTATGATACAATGAGCACACAAACTCCCCCATCCATCGTGACAAGTATAGGTAAATGCATGCATTGCAAGGTCTGTGCGAAAACTTTTGTCATATACTAGAATAAAACATAGATTAGAATAAAACACAAATTTCAACTTGTTACGTTAAACTGTTCCTGTCAAAAAGTGTATTCCTAGACAGACTGACGGATAGACTACAAAGTGAACGTAAATGAAGTTAAATCAAATAAAGTATTATCCTAATGATTTATTAACATTTAATTTGAAGAAAAATGAGGCAGGAAGAATATTATTCATATTTTATCCGCACCTGGTGTTCTGGAAGCGTCAGCCAACCATTTCTAATATCAGCGGGACCAACTCCCTCTAAAGATATCGAGGAGACACTTCTGGGTCCACGCACTGTCCAATGTTCAGGTTGCCACCAATGCACTTGCTCCATTGGCCTATGGAAATTATGAGCCCCCATAGATCCTTATTTATTAAAAAAACGCTTATTTTTTGTACTTTTAAAATAGTAATTTATATTTCAAAACATATTAATTAACTTTAACACTAACAATCAGTTTCAGTTTTATATCAGCTTGATATTTACATTTGAACAGTTCTTTCGACACTCATTTCGAATTATGAATGAAATCTAAAAGTCCTGTAGACGGAATGGATTATTTGTTTATTTTCCCGTCGCTTAGCAACGCGTCCACGTGGAGGTCAATGTCACTACACACTTGACCTTTGATAATAACGCTAACTTACCTGCGGGCTTAAGTTAAACAAGCTAAATTACTTCCTTGTTGCTTAGCCATAGAGTTGAGGCGTGTATAAGTTAAAGTGTAAACATAAACGTAATTTGATCATTAATGTGTACGTATTTGAGATAAAATTCAAAGCATTTAGGTTTGTGTGAACCAACAAAATAGCTTCATTATTCATAAAATACATACGTCCCGGGTTTCTGTAGCTATTTCATATGGGATAATTTTACTAAACCAATACAAAATAGGTGATGGTGATAAACACACTATATAAAAATTCATAAAAGTTCATTTAAGTTCAAAATTAAGCCCAATGATAAGGTAATTGTCATCATTAACAGTCCGTAAAATGTCCACAGCTGGACACACAGGGCACACTGTGAGAGCCCATTATCCGTATTGGCTTCTACGTTTGGCTAAAACGGACTAAAACAGACAAACAATCACACTGACAGACAAGAAAGCGTGTTGTTCAGAGACATGTTGAAAGTTTTCTAGCTCGTCGGGAGTTAGTTTAACATCAATTACAAAATTTGTACCGAACAGGCAGACAGAAAAGAAAGCGAGTAAATATAAACGTGGTCTATAAAAAAATATTAAAAAACGTTTAAAATTTTTATACACGTTGCGCTGCATTCTGAATGAGCATTTAGCTTAACGATATTTGCGACTTATATAACGATTCTACGATTTTGGGGTATGGATGCTTTTGGGGTATGTGACGTGACGGGTCAATGAACTGTCTAATAATTACAATTAGAGTTCTATATATTTCTAATGCGTAGAACTATTAATTCTGTTCTTCAGACAATTTAAGTCCACTGCTGAACATAGGCCTCTCCAAGAGAGCGTGCACATCTTGAAAGAATATATATATATATATTCACGCCTTGTTCCAAACGGGCTAGGCAGAGACAATCTTCTTCCACTTGCTACGGTCCTGACATACGTCTTTCGCTTCTCCCACTTTCATCAATCTTCGCATGCATGCTCTTTGGTTTAGAGTACTCTTGACCTGGCCTTTTTTCAGAACGTCGGGTTGGTGAGCGCAGTGCAGTAGTGACGGTCACCTCGCGCTAGTGATGCTCCTCCCCGTCACCAGAGGTATTTGAATTCGCTGAATCCGAACGGGTTCTCCGCAATCATTCGCTTATTTGGAACTATTTATTAATCTGTGTTAAAAACAAAGCGTATATCTGTTGGAAATGCCTCGTTTGGACTTTAGCCGAGCGATTTTAGGCGAGGGGACGATAAGTGACCGGATACGGGGAGTAAATGAGTAAGTTTATTGACCTGTGTTAAGAACAACTTGCATTCTCCACAGAGTACCGTAATTTTTTATATTATTTTAAGTAAATATAGTTAATTGTGATTTTCCTTTGAGGGCTTGAAAAATAACAGTCTTCGGAAGTTAATATGTTAGATTTTCATTTGGCTACGCTGCAATTCACTTTTCCGCGAGAAAGAACGCGACGAGTGGCGAGCCTTATTGCTCCAGGAAATTGCGTGTGTATTTCAAGGCGTTTTCCTTGCCACACCTACGGGAAGAAATAAGGTAGCAGATTCTTTTAAGCCGTCACCACACAGCCGTTAACAATGTGCATAGGTAGAGTTAAATATTCAACACCATAGAGAACCCGAGGGAAAAATGCAAGCCCGCAGTGTACGGCGTCACTTTAGTGTAGGCACTGGTTCAATGCAATTTCAAAAGAAGTCGCTTAATTATGGAATAAATTAGAGCTGCACAAAGCCCGTTGCTTGTCGGCAGTTGCCGATATAACGACATTTTCAATGCATCCATTTTAAGTTGATCTTCATATATTCCGTTTGTATATTTGAAAACTAAAGAAGAAAAACCTTATTTTTGGCATCTATAATACATACTATATTATGAATGAATAAATGAAATATACTTTATACACACAAAGATTTAACATACAAAGATTATTTAAAGAAACACAAAAAAAAGTACAATATCCTTATCGGTAAGAAGCGATTTCTTCCAGGCAACCCAGAAAGGAAAAGGAAATATTAAAATAAGTTTCGGGTTCGGGTGTACACTAAAGTGAACATAAAATACATACACATAATATGCAAATACAATAAATACATAATATGAATATTTGAAAGCGCCAATAGCCTAATGGGTTAGGGTGCGGACTGCGAAACATGACGTCGCAGGTTCGAGCCCACCATTCGACTGTTATCGTGAACCACTCCTGCTTAGTTGGAGGGTTAAAAAGAAATAAATACATATACATGTACATACTATTACAGAGATATAAGTCAACGACGTCAAGGAACAGGAAACAAAGATTAAGGATTATGGTAACTATCCAACCTTTATGTCTACAATTGTAGAAAATTTGCAATTAGATAACAATCTATGTTCTGCACACTAGGCCTGCCCGTATCGTGAAAATAAAACAATTGTCTACATCATTCTCATTATTTAACTATATAATCCTTTATGCTTTATAAGTAAGCTCAAAGTTGCTCAACGCGCTATAGAACGGGCAATGCTCGGTGCTCTCCTGCGTTGACGATATCCGCAGCAGAAATAGGGTAACCGACATACCCGTAAGGATCGGTAAGCTGAAGCGACTATTAGCCGGCCAGATAGTTCGCAGAACTTTTATATAACCATGGGGAATAAAGTATCGAACGAACGAACTGCACAGTGTTGCTGGCAGTCGATAGACGCAGGTGGCTCAGGATCCAGTTTTGTGGTAATTTTTGGAGACAGCCTATGTTCAGCATTGGACTTATGACTGACTGGAATGATGGTTTACGGCCAGATAAAAGTATAGAATGAGATGCACAATAACCCCGAACCATATGATGTCTTTTATCGGCGTAAGAATCTGCCACCATTGAAACTCACAGTGGCTACCGACAAATGGCCTGATTTTACGGTTAAGCACGTAGTAAATACGTAAGAACTTACTTTGAAAAAATCCGGCACAGGAAAGTAAACCCAGGTCTCTCGCGTACTGTGAAACTTGTAGGCGGTCGGGCGCTAATTTCATAGCAGTATAGTTAAGTAGGTACCAAAAATATTTGACGACCTTACGACTTGTCGAAGACGTAGACGCCGTATTGGCATATTTTAAATCTGAAACTTTTATCTTCTGTTCAATTTTAGTGCGAACCACCATTTTGAAGCTTGGCTGTCAAACTAAATATGTCCATGCATTGACACCTTTGCCACGAAACTATAGGCATGAGGTTTATGTTAGCGTAATATATTTTCCGAAATGCAAATTTATGCCAAAATAATAGAATAAAACGGCAAGGAATAGTTTAAAAGAACAGAACAAAAATGTATGAAGAAAAGAGAAAAATATCATAGATATTGTGCCCAAGACAGGTGCGAGTCTCACTCAGTGCAGTAAATTACAGCCACAAAACAATAGTTAGTTGCGTATAGAAAGTATTAGTTTCCAATTAAAAGTCATTATGTCAAAGAAAACCTAATTCAAATTAGGTTTTCTTTAAATATTCATTGAGGCCCGTTGAACCAGTCGGATGCATCAATAACAGTTAATCTTTACCACTGCCGCTTTCACTGTCAACAAGGTCAGATTACTTACCTGTACATAAGTTAGTGTTTACTTTAATCTTAGCATTGGCTCTAACCTCTTTAATGCGTTTTACAACGCTGAATCATTCGTCATCCTTACTTTCTAACTTTCCTGCGTTAATCAACCTCGCGAGTTGCGATCGAGTTTAGCTAAGTGCATTGTCGCGAAAATGTAATCGAGATTTTTATCTTTATGATCTTTGATTAAGGTCGAATGTGGGTCGAGTGTAACGCCCCCACATGCCTTGAACAGTTCAGACCATAAATGCGCAGCCCGGTTGCTGAGTCAACGCTGCTTCCTTGTAGGGTGCAGTTAGATGACGCCAGCACTTTCGTTAGTCAATTTATTTTGATTGTTTCATTTCACAAAAGCGATGTGTTGCCAGTATTTGTCCAACGCAAATGATTAATTGGTACCATGGTTATCGAAATATGCGTCTAAGGGTAAATCGTTGATATCTCTTGGAACAAAACCCGGTTGTTATTTCCTAAATCTTATTCCTTCTCTTATTACTCCACCTGGAATTCCTGAGAGCCCGTAATTATGCAGGCTTTCCATACCTTTCCAACCGGAATAGAACAGTTAATACACTGCTGTGTGGTAGTAGAAAAAGGGTATGAGGAAGAGTGGTACCTTCCCAGACGCCCCTAGGTGATGAAGGAGCCTACCACCTCGTACAACATTCTTTATTCCGGAGAGACCTTTGCGTCCTTATGTTCTAAATTTTAATCAATTTCTGCTTCAGATTTCCACTGCTTGGTTCCATTGCAAACAATAGATCGCTTTAAAGATTACTTTATTTACTCATAAAGACAATATACAATGTCACTTACACGATTACATTAACACAACAATACACAGTGCAATATAATTCAAACACAAATTAGTAGCATCAATCATATTTATCATTTACTTAACGCTTCAATTTTGTGGAAACGATCGACACGGCTATGGACTGAGTCAAGGCTAAATGGGGCCAGTGTAAGATCACTGCTAAATTTGTACTTAATCTTGTTGTCGGCTTAAGTGCTTTGGCTGTTTTTCGGCAAACGTGCGACTCTTTAGCGGACTGTGTTTCCCGGCTTAGGTGGCTATTTATTGATTAATTTTATTTGACACACTTAGTTATAGGTTACCAATATTGATCTTAAGGCTGTTCAAATTCTCTGTCTGTCGATCCTGGCCGATCGCGATAATGATTATGACGATTTAAAACTTCTTTATATATTTTTCATCATTAGTTCACCGCTGAAAATATTATATTTCATGAAAGTTCCAACAAAAGCTGACACGAATCCATGTAAGATTTGCACGCGGGACAGGTTGCTTAGGGAGCGCAGCATTCATACTCACACGGAGTAGACATGCCATTTCCCGTCATTGCTTTGTAGGCTTTGTGTGCGATTGGTCTGCAGGCTGCAGCACCAGCACTTGGTGAAAACGATTGTATGTCTTGAAAATAATTATATTCTCTTTTTCACTTTAGGCAGACGCAAAATGTTGAACAAAAAAATAAGTAACAATGTATTTTTTTTTCCGGGAAATACGAGGTGACAGTTCACCTGATGGCAAGTGGCTACAGCAGCACATGCAAACAATTTCAACCGAAGAATGACTGATGCGTTGTTACCCCTGAGGACTAAAATGGAATGCCTCACCACCGCCCGAAATTATGATGGCTCCCTATATCTTTGAAACCGGCACACACCTCTGGTTGCACTGTTGATTGAAGGCAGAAATGGGTGAGAGTTTGACGCCTACCCAAACGACTCCCAGACAGAGAAGGAGTCGACCACCAAAAACAAATGACTAAGCAATTTCAATTGCTCCATAGGTTGCGTAAGAGTATTAATTTTTAATTAATTTTGCATTCATGGTTATTAAATATTTTATCAGTTAATAATGGAACAGAAGATAGGACTCAGCAGTACAGCATGCGGTGACAGTGCTTAATGCCTGGCGTTAATGTCAAATCTCCTCTATGGGAGAGGTATATAGTCCAAGAGCTTTAAAAGACTTTCTTGGCTTCCAAGTGGACCAGATTGTTTATAGATTACTAAAGAAGAAAGTACGGAATGTCTATTTTAAGTCTAATTGATATTTGATAAGTTTAGATTTAAATATGTTCCACTCACCATGCGTTTATTTCTTTCTTTCTGTGGAAGAATAGAAATTTAAAAAAAAATACTTGCTTTCTTTATGGATAATGAACTAAACAAACTGAATAATTTTCTAAGGATTTGTGATTACTTGCCATGCAAAGTGCGGTTGGTATTCCACGACCTCGTCAGAGGGTGCACTGTATGCTGGTAAGGTTGCCATTTTGTGGAAAAGTTACACTAGGTTACACTCCCCCCAAAATTTTATTTGTTTCTCCGGTGGGCTTATACCCTTACCATGTGTAATTTTCAAAACATCTAGTTACCACGAACGGAGGAAACATGCTCTTTATAATAAACAGGATGTGACCGAGTTTATTCTAATGGCACTGCTAATGGCACTTTAATTTAAATGGTTCTAACTTAAAAGGCATAAAGAAATCTAATCACAGGAAACTACGTGCGTGTATAGACGTGACATATTTACATTAAAGGGGAATTGAAATGGATTATTTGCAAAATGATGGAGATATTGTGCTTGCACAATGCAATCTAGAATGTGAAGTAACGTTAATAAAGTTATGAGAGTGACGTGAAGACTTTCTACGCTACTGAACGTATTTAAAATATAAATAAGCTTTCATAACCTCTGACCACCCAATACTGGGGTGGTCAGAGGTCTAATGATTGCAGAATCAGTGCCTACAATGATACAAATATGTTTTATCCTGCTTCATATTACAAATGTGAAAGATTGTGAGTTTGTCGTTCGATAACGCTTTAAGTACTGAATGAAAAAACGGCAGATGGCAGAGGGAAATAGGATATATTTTTATCTTAATTAAGAGTTTTCTTAGTGGAGAAATTGAGGACGCAGGCAAAGCCGTTACTTCATACGTGTAAGTATGACAAACGCAGAGGTTTGTCGTATCGAAGTAAGCATTAGACTCTATAATTAGGTTGCCTGTCGTGTAATAAACATGTGCGAAGCCAGAAGTACCAGTTACTGTAGAGACTGGTGCTATAAGTTACCTGTGGTGACACAACGAAGTTATGACGGTAATACTGTTACGTAGTGAATGGACAGTGATGTAACTTTACGCTGAAGTTTAAATTTGTTTTTTTAAATAGTTTCATTTTTATTTATTTATTTATTTAACTTCATATACATGAAAATGTATATAGGCGGACTTAATGCCAGAAGCATTCTCTATCAGTCAACCTTTGGACGATGCAGAGATGAAATGAAGTAGGTGTAGGTGATAGAATAGAGAGAACTAAAGAGAGGAAAAAAAATATATAATAAATGTAATTCTATTTAAAAACTGGGCAATACATTGAAAAAAAAAGTAATTTTGCCCCAATAAAGGGCTATGTGTAGCACATATCTTAGAAGGCTTACCCATACTCACCACGCCGGGCCAGCGGGTTGGTGAGCACAGTGCCGGTACCCTCAGTAATAATGCCGCTACCCATCCCAAGTGTATGGAATTTGGGTTCGGTAAATTCGGATAGATATCCCGTCATAATACCATCGCTAGAGCCTCGATGGTTTGTTAGCCCGGTTTCTCAGTACAGGTGAGGATGGCATTTGGAGAAAGATGGTATATACCGTCGTTACAATTTCGAGGTTTCCGACGGGTAATATGAATTTCTTGCAAGCTTGTTGATTACGGCATACTCTTTCTATGTGAGAAGCCTACAGAAGTGTAGGCCGCTCTATTTACAAGCTTTCTATAAATTTTAAAAAATGGAACGATTTCAATTTTGTAGTCAACAGCCGTGTCAAAAAATGGAAGGAGTCCTGGGTTAAGCAATGAGACATTTTGTAGCCAAAGTTGTGTCAGAAGAAGAGTCCTGTATTAAAATGTGATATTTTGTACCCATAAAATATAATTTGCACACCACGTAACCCAGTGAAGCAAGATGATGACTTGAGTACCGGGTACTGCCTGGGTTTAAATGCCAGCCATTGGGTTAAAATTCCTCGGCGGAGTGTGTCTTCTACTTCATTAGCATATTTACATCAATTTTTAAACATACGCCTCTCCAAAAAACTCACTAGTCTGTGAAATTTGTGTTCATGCCATCATCGGTCGCCATAACCTAGGTGGTTACCACCCTTGCACCCCCACCGAATGGGTTCCCGCCTTGTCGTGGCGGGGATGGCGGGCCCGAGGTGGCCGCTCCGAGTGGGCTTGGTGAGCCCACTTCGAATGCGTGTTGGTGGTCACACAGTCAAGGTGGAGTCGCGGGGGAAAAGGAGTATTGGTATTACGTTTCGTTATACGTTATAACACGTCCTTGCCCCCGACAGGGCGGGTATCCTTTAGGTATTTCACCAAGCAGAAATAAAAAAAGGAGGTTACCTTGCAGGATGCATCGCGTAAAGTTTAGTTGTACATTTAAAGAAAAAGACGTATAATAATTAGTTTTATTCTTTCTATTAGCATTTATATTGACTGTATCTAATTCAGTTGGTTTCACGTAGCCCTTCTGATTATTAAATTCCTGTGGACATGGCGCTTGAACACACAAATTGCAGTTGCGATGCTGTGGCGACGGGGAATGTTCATTGCGACGTACAGAAATAGCTACGGGTGTATAAAGAGAGTATCATTTTGTTGAAAAAAAGATATTAAACTTCGTGATATTGTTATAAATAACTTTTCCATTGTCATTTTGATAGTTACATTGTGTTTTATGTATAGTTTGGCCTGCAAGTGCCCACTTCAAAAAATAAAAAATATTATTTCGAGGACATGTGATGTCCACCAACCCGCATTTGAACAGCGTGGCGCTCCTGTCACGGCTCCCTCTCGGTACCTTTCAAAATTTAAAAACAGAGAAGAGAAAGGCGACCTTTGCCCAGCTGTGGGCATTTACAAGCACTTTACTTTTCTTTACGTTTCCTTCATCATCCGACGGCACGAATACCGCAAGTGGTTGTAGTAATATACTAGGAATGTTTTTGTCTACATCATTTACCACCCCACTAGTACTATTATCCTTATATTTATTTACTATGTCATTATTATTGTGCAGTTTATGTACTACTTTATAAGGAATTGAATGTATAAATGTGTATGTATATAAATATGTACTTTTATTTATTTAAATTAGACAACGTATAGTGTCCAATTTAAATAAATACAAGTACCATTTGACAACCTACCGTTATCTCCATCAACCAGAGTTGTCTGGTGGAGAATGCCGCAGGGCATTACGTCTGCTCATTGTATCCTCATAGCGTAAGATGTAGACAATGCAATATAAATTGTGAAAAGGTACAAAATATTCCATTAAAGGTAATAAATATTATCAAACATTTACGGAATGTCTGTACGTCACTTAATGCAAGTACGTCACATGGTCCAGATAGCCTAATGTGCGCGACACCACAGATTAAGGTAACAGTTACTACGAGACACCGTCACATTAATGATGCTGCTTCCAGTCACTATCGCGTCGTTGGCATTTGAATAAGCAATAAGCATTAAAGGCAGCGCCACGTCCAGGCGAAGATCGTTGGACACACATGCTGGTATTTTCTCCCTTACACCGTTATCTGTTTTATATCAACCACTTGAAATAAAGGTAAGATTCCCACAAAGGGCTCTATCTTGCATGTCGCTCATATTTAAATACAAAAACCGGTGTAATACAATCGCATCGTGTACAAATACAATGAATTGTTGCGCATGCGTAACGAAGGAGCATGTTTGCATACAGATAGTTGTGGAGTAAAATTTTCTTTGATTTTGTAATTGTTGTTTTTTTCAATGATCTGATAGAAAAAGTTTTTATGTGCGAAGTAAGCACTTCGCAAGTATCGCAAATAACTATTAGATGTTGTGGCACATTTACTCAACTAATAATTAATATAATTAAGATAATGATTATTATTTAGAATTTAGGAGCGAATTCACTCCTGTCACCTCAATGAGTAGGCAAGACAAAAGTCATTGCCTTGATGCGTTATACAAAAACCGAACAATGCGGGTCGAATTCGCGCACCAGGTTTCCATACAACCACAAAATATTTGCAGTATAATCATTATTAGATAGTCTGGTCTACGACCAGGTTAACTGATCGTACCCATTATCCCATTATTAGAGCCGTGGTAGCCTAGTAGAGCCGTGGTAGCCTAGTGGTCAGGACGCTCACTTTAGTTTCATAGAGCGCGAGTGACCTGGGTTCGATCCCCGGTGCCGGCACACCTAAAATTCTTAATAGCAATTTTAAGTGCTGCATTTACCACGTGCTCGGCGGTGAAGGAAAACATCGTAACGAAACCTGCATGTCTGAGAAATAATAACAATATTATTTCGAGGATATGTGAAGCCCGCCAACCCGCACTGGAGCAGCGTGGCGGGCCTTTCCCGGCTCCTAAACCCTCTCTGATACTCGTATTTGAGAAGGAGGCCTTTGCCCAGCAGTGAGCACTTATAGGCTGCTACTTTACTTTTTTTTTTACCCATTATCTGGCTAGGAGTAGTCTGGGTAGGTACTGGGTAGTACCACACTCTTGCCCGTTTCTGCCGTCAATCAGCGGTGCAACTACTGTTGTGTTCCGGTTTAAAAAGGAATAGAGAACTGATATAATTACGGGCTATGAGGCATTCTATCTTAGTCCTCAGGGGTGACCACCCAGATGGGACATTCATCGATTGAGGTTGTTTGCAGGTGTCCATAGGCTGCAGTAGCCACTTACCATCAGGTGGACTGTTCGCACGTTTATCCCCCATTAAAAAGAAAACAACTAAGCACGGACGGATGGACGGACGGACTGACAGAGTGTGTTTAGTAATATAATATGCCCCCGTACGGAGCCCTAAAAATAAAATTTGGTCCAAAAACGAATTGTGAATTATAATAAAATGTGATCTTTTTAATGCATTCTCTAGTTTCAAGCAAATATTCAAGAAAGCTTAAAGATGTAATGAAATATAAGACAAAAGTATGAAACCAAAGAATATCTATTCAGCTCAAAGAAATTTCAAACGGAAAAGTTTAGTCACAACACCTCTCTATTTCATAGCCTTGATATTGACTCAAGTGGCCCATTACATTACGCTGCATTCCTCAATTAGTCAGAATGGTCTGTTACTATTTGATTAGCCAACACACGCATTATAGCGCTACAGGGAACAGCGCGTTATAAATAGGCTGTTTATCACGAGCACGTACAATTGAGGACAATGAATGCATAAATCGGAATTGGATATAAACAATTTAGTATTGCTAAATACTAAATTGTGGTAATTTTGAATTTTGACAACGTAGGTGTAATTCATGTCATAACACGCTTGACGCTGCATGTCGGTGTGTGAAATAAATAAAAGACAGGATAGTTTTAGCCTCCGGTTGATAAAAAAATAATTATTATAAGTGAACTTAATCTAAAATACCTGTAACTGTGAAGGTAAGTAAGGGTAAGGGTTCAAGGTGCAATGCGACGGGTGCTGCGTTTGCTGATTCGCTTACCTGGCGTCGCAATCACTACATAAGAGGAGTTGTTTTTTAATTAGCAGTTGTTGTCTATTTCTGGTCTTTTTATGACGATGCTATAAATGTATAGTATACATAAGCATATTTACATACATATACGTAAATATATGTATATATATATAAAAATATACATATATATTTACGTTTAACCGTACAGCGTGGAAATGCAGCCAGCCTCAGATTGCAATTATTGGAAATATAAATGTTATATAATAATTTGTAGTAAAAGTTAAGATGTTATGTTGAATTGGTGATATTTTATTAATCTTTATATTCATCTAAACAAAAATTATGGCATTAGAGGACAGTTAGTGAAAATATATTATTAACTGTGGACGCTATCTTTTTGTTCCATCGCTTTCGAACAGATTATGTATTGTCGGGAATTGAAGAATAAACGAACGAAGTCGCGCGAACAACTTATACCAAATAATGTCAACAACACCAGGCCGCCGCCACTTGATCATTAGCAATTGTCTCGTTCGAAACTTTTAATGACGTCTGAGACTGCATTAATGGATGGTAGGAGCGACGCAGCAGTGACGTCCGTGCGCTTGACTCATGGAGGCAACCGACGTAAATGGGACTTAAAGCGCCAACAGTCTCGATGGCCATTTAAGAGTATGTACAGTCAAGAACAAAAGCAGATAATGATTAGATAGAGGCGTTTCATAATTGAAAACCACGGTAAGGTATAGCAAATAATACTTCAAAAACATATAAGCAAATATTACAAGGATTTATGATTGAAGTTTTCATTAATAAAACGCTATTGTAACCTTGGGCAATAGACATACTCTTGTTACTACTACTTAGTTACTAGTTGGTTACAAAATTTTGAATTAGTTTTCATCAATCAAAAGATTCTGTTCTGACACTATTCCGTTATTCCCATTTCCTTTGCCTTTAGGGATTTTAGAAATTATGATGTAAGGTGAGCTAACTATGCGTTCCTTTTTGCTCATGTTTATCGAATTCGAACTATACATAATATACTAAGCACTCACGCCCGTCATCCACAGGGATAGTCAGATATTACGGACTTCCAATTAGCACGACTCAGCGTAACTTCCACAATTCACATTTCGCCTCTTCTGAAGATATAACGTTAAGGGTGGCGATCCTTGAGCCTTTGCTCTTGGAGACATCAATAAAATTTAGTCTGGCTTACATCGGACCCTTTCCGTAAATAGCCTCCGATAATATACTACGTATAAAAATAAACAAACAATAACCAAGCAACTTGTAGCAAGGTGCGTGGGTGACCCAGTTTCTGCAACCTTACAAAAGTGGCATAACTTGATCTCGCAGAACTCCGCCCACGATAAATGGCATTATGTTCCACATGGTCATTTTTGGATGGCATAACCTTAAATTTGGCCAGTCGACTATTAAACGTCAGTCTTTTGCCCACGTGATCTGTGGATGCGGTATTTAGGTAGCATACGTGAGCGGTGGAATGTATTTCGCGATGCATAAGTTTTCGTTTGACGTTGAAGACGTTCCCTGTCCATTCCTCGTTAGGACTGAGGTCGTTATACTTAGTAACAAAGCAATAGAATTCAAGGACATTAGATATCTATTCGATTAGGCGAATGTTGACCCACTTTTGCAGCCTTTTAATCTATCTTCTATCTATACGTAGTTTAAAATTCATTCACCTTGTTTAGGGGTAAGTGTAACTGACTGCTGAGGTACAGGGTTCGAATCCCTGTCGAAGCCAATATTTGTGCAAAACACAAACTATCAGTCTGGTTGTTTTATATGGCATCTCGTGTCTCTGAATATACCCGATCTTATCGCATAAGCGCTACATCGGATATGGGAAGGTAAAGAATAGTGAGTGCTTCTGTATTTGTGCGTACACTTACGGCACTATAATATCTCCTACGCAATTGATAGTATACGGCATATTTATTTATTTTGATCTTTTTTATTTTTTGATAATAAATAATAAAATGGGATGGACAAAACATTACAAACCTTTAATGCAATGCTTTAAGATAAAAAAAAATACCGCAGCAGACTGACGCAATGCAGTCAGTTCGGATGCAGTAGAATCGCTTTGAGAGAATAAATAAAAGATAGCTATCTAGAGAAGCTGAACATCAAGGTAACAAATTGTTTTTTCTAGTCATGAAGTATTCTTGTTTGCTCTTTCAAATTATTTGTTTGATATTCCGTTTGTTTAAGGCGTAAAGGCGCACATACAGAGTTCTTATAAGAATGTCAACCTGGACACGGTGCAACCTGCTGATTAAAGAACGCCCAACTGATGGACAAAAATCAATCTAATATATCCGTACCCGAACACCTCGGAGCAGTGATGGGGAACGGCAAGGTGCGAGCACACCGGCACTGCGCTCGCCTACACGCTCGTCCAGTGAAACAAGAAACCATTTATTTGGTACACATATTTAAATGATAATATTATTAGTTTACACGTTTTAGCCGTGTACAGGCAAACGTAGTGTAGGACGACCCCCCACAAGATGGAGTGACGACCTGCGCAGTGTTGCGGGAAGTCGATGGATGCAGGTGGCTCAGGACCGAGCTTCGTGGCAATCTTTGGGGGAGGCCTATGTTCAGCAGTGGACTTCAGATAGGCTGAAATGATGATGATGATTATTAGTTTATTATAATATTAACAGTGCATTTAGTTATTTAAAAAATAACTAAATACTTAGATTTAAGATATAATAATATAAAAAAAGCATTTAACACAAGGAGCAAGAAACCTCATTCATTCTTTAATAATAGAAACCTAAACAATGGAGGTAGGTCGGGACTGACAGACAGGCCACATCAACATCATTGAATTGGCAATAGTCTCCACATATTTTTCCCAAAATATTAGAATTCAAGAAATTCGCTTTTCTACAGATTTATTGTGCTCTTATAAATAGATCAGACAATAGTCAGGAAAAAAGTTTTTTCGTTATTTATACACTAATTCAAGATATTTTTTATCATAGTTTATTTACATTTGATTATAATATGTGCCCCATTTTGTAGGTATGGTATACAAGTAATACAACCAAAAAGATT
The DNA here is from genome assembly GCA_029286595.1 of Bhutanitis thaidina. NCBI lineage: Eukaryota > Metazoa > Arthropoda > Insecta > Lepidoptera > Papilionidae > Bhutanitis > Bhutanitis thaidina. Next base: position 3,607,948 of record JAGSMS010000030.1, read on the forward strand.
TTACTGCAACTTTTACTTATAAAATACGAAAAAACTTTTCCCCGACCTAATATAACTAAATAGAGATACAGTAAATCCCAAGAGTCGGGAAATGTCGGTTTCTACCGAAAATATTTCTTTCAGACAGAAAACTTTTGCAAAAGAAATAAGATTTATTAGTTTACAAAAAACCTAATATCATTCGAATTCTAGACCTTTCTTTCTTTAACCAGTCTATTGTTGTAAATGGGTCTCTTATAATGAAAGGAGCTTTATGGTATATCTAATTGTTTGTTTATAGGATTATCTTGAAAGTTTATGATAAATAGGAAATCTTTATATTTAAGACTTAGTTATGTGTTTTCTGATTTAAATAATATATCCGTTTTTTGGATTTGAAATCGATGCCGAAATCCGTTTTAAGAAATCGTAGCGTATTGCTACTGAAATCGATTTTCAATTGATCCCACAAGTTTCAATTCATAGCGCATTGTTTTGGTTTTATTCGCGAAAGATATAGGTTAACCCCAAACCCCATTAGTTGGATTTAGATTTTGGTTGGATTCGTATCGGCTTTCATGTTTGCGTTCGTCGTATCGACTTTTCATGAGGTCGATTAATTTTTACGGTGATATAATAGGCTTTGTGAAATCGATTTTCTTAGTCTGAATTATAGATACGAAACGATTCTTGATTAATTTTAGATTCAGATTTCAAGACTTAACGCAATTGGATATTTCACTTTCTGCAAAGTATTCGAGAAACGTTGGGAAGTTAAAAGTTTAAAATAAACGTAAATATAACTTTCATTTCAATGGCCAGTGTTCGCGTAAATATAGAGTTATGCGGCGTTTATTCAAAAAGATGCAATATAACGTTCACCATCTGAGTTATCACATAATATCTATGATAGAAGGTGAGATAGGTCGCACATGGCGTCCGTTGGCGACACTCGGTATCGATCGGCAGCACCCGCTAACTGCCGATAACGCTCTGGGATAATCGGTGTCTGTATGTAGGTCAGATCATAGCTTTGTATTATTTTTGAAATTATATCCATAAACTTAAATCTTATGTGACAAGCAAGTTATATAATATGAAATATGATTGTTATGTTGTTGATATGATTATGTCAATCCACCATATATCGGACTTGATAAGATTTTGATGAACTTTTTTCTCCAAGCCGACTCTTACGACAACCGTGGGGAAGGAGGTTGTTCTTACGACACCACCAAATGGTGATTCACATTCTCTCTTTATAATATAAAGGATTCATAATCACGAAGTACACCATTTGATCGATCAAACTATTGCAATGCAGTCATGATTGAGCCCTGGCCTTAATCTACAATCCAATTAAAATATCTGTATTTTAACAATACAGAAAAAAAAGGTTCTCATGACTGTTTAACCAATTGGGGTGGACAGAGATTTGAGAAGTATTAGTCTTTCCAACCCACTTTTCACTATAGCTCATTTGGTACAACATGACATACTTTATAGAACACATAATAGACATTGCTTCAATACACCCAAAAAATAATATGGTATATTATTTCACGACTGCGTGCCTTAGTAGTGAGGCTAGATACAAAACTGTGGAGCCATAGGTCCTGGGTTTGAATTACAGCCGGAGCCATTATTTGTGAGCCTACTACAATACCAATACTTTGGTTTTCGGTTCAGATTGTGTTATGTTGGGTTTCGGGGCTCTGTCACTTACTGCATTGGCCACACCGGATACGAGAGCGAGTATGGGTGAGTGAAGGTTTGAGTTTTTTTTTAATTGGATTGGTGTGACGAACGAGCTAACAGTCCACCTAATGGTAAGTGGTTACAGCAGCCCATGGACACCTCCAAACAACTTCTAGCGAAGAGCGTTACCCATGCGTTGAGGATTGGAATGAGATATGGAATGCCTCATAGCTTGTAATTATACTGGCTCTCTATACCTTTCAAACCGGAACAGAACAGCTGTTACACTGCGGATTGACGACAGAAATGGTTATATAGAGTGAGTTATGGTGAGTGGAGTGGTGGAAATCGACCAGGAGGACATAAACATCCGTGGCACGTGCACCGCATGACATTGACATTTGAAGAACATATTACTAAAGTGTTCTTTATTCCTTCATATTACGCTTACGTGTGAATCATAATTATTCATAAATATTAAACATATTTAAATGTAACTCAAGTCTGCCATAAAATTATCATTTAACATCTCATTAAAAACAACAAATTTAATTACATTCAATTGGTTTACGGTCAACAAAACTTACGGGTTGCCAACCGTACTTTTGGAAGTGTATTTTATTTCGTGTTACACTTTATTTATTTATGCTTTGTTGCATTTGCCTTAATAATAAGGAAAACTAAGGACGGAATTTATGCCTTTTGGCATTCTAGAATTCTCGATGGTCTGACGAAACCAAAAATACTTACACAATGAAAGTTATTGTAAACATCGCGTTCTGCATCTCGCGGTAGTTTTGCTCAGGCATGCGGGTCTACTATAATGGTTCGTGGGATAATCTCAGTTATGCAATGATAGAGATTTCCAGGTTTTTTTAGGTTGAAAGTCGAGGGCTAGACCTTCGTTTGTGTCAATCAATAATATGCACCACAATATATAGATTTTGTATTTTTTGCGTTGTTTATGGTATCTTTGTCACAATAAACCCACGAACATGTCTTTGTCACAAAAATTCACGGCATTTATTTCGCACGGAACAGGCAGCATAACTCACGAAAATAATAGTATCTTTTGATACTGCATAAAAAACGTAAATGTGTTATTTATCTATACCATTTATCACCATCTAGCACACTCATGGCGGCTATGTAAACTTACAGGATTTGCTGAAGAGGGAGGGAAAAGGCGGAAGTTTAAGTGTCTGGGTAAGTAATGATTATTGGTCGAATTTGGACAAAAGTAAAGATGCAACGACAGACTTTGTATTATTTATTGCCTTCACCTCTACCTGGATTGCTAGACACTGAAGTCAATAGTAGCCAGGAGGAGTCAGGTTGTCTCGCAAACTTGTACTACCACAGTCTATTTAAGCCCAATGTTGAACATAGGACTCTCCCCGAAAGTGTCAAGCAATCCGGCAAGCAGGTGAGGCTGGCGACAGGCTGGTGAGCGCAGTACCGCTATCCCCTTCTACTTCTTGCTTCCCATCACTAGTCTGTATAATTTATGTTCGGCAAATTTGGATGGATATTCCATCATCATTCGGTCAACAAAGCCTGGTTGACGAAAGAGATGTTATACACTCCACATTAGTTGTTGGGCAGTTGTAGTTTTGGGTAAACACTGGCTGGTTGCTGCTTAATAATTCAAAATAGGCAACCCTACTGCATCCTGTTTATCGGCAGCTTCATTATACGTCCTCAAATTTAATTCCCTAACCACGACAGTCGTGCGAAACGGAGTGAAAGCACCAGAAAGTGTGTCGCAGTACCTGTATTTTATATCTTTATAACGTCGCTCGTCGAGAATTATTACCATGTCACAGAGAATCATAAACAATCGTGTATTTTTTCGTTTATTTCGAGCTCTTAAAATGTAGATATGAAAGTGGGCGTCACAAGAAGTGTTTTTGAAAGTAGCTACCAAGCTACTGCAATTATATTACGACTAGCTTTCGCCCATGACGTCTCTGAATGAATAGTAGCCTATGCCCTTCCCTAGGGTTCAAAGTCTCCATACTAAAGTTCATCGAAAATCAGTTCAGCAGTTTTCCGTGAAAACGTAACAGACGTAGTTTTTTACCTGTCTATAGTAGAATGGAAGAAGTAAAAAGAAATTATTATCAAACGAATAATGTAGGAAGAGATTAATATAGAGATGATAAAGAGACTAATTTAATGTAACTATAACTGTCACTATTTGAGGAGCTCATCTCTACCGCAGATATAATAATGTCTTTGGTCCTTCATCGGAATGTATGGTATGCTCATCACTATTGTGGGAAGTCAGAATGTAGTCCCAACGTTAATGTATGGTTGTGAAAGATGGGCATAGCAGAAGAAGCCTCCCCTCTTACCAGGAAATAAATAGTTCCATAAAGATTATTTGCTACATCGTCTCGCTTCACAAGCGGATTGGTGATCGCAGTACGAGATACCTGGCACCGCAGACGCTGCTGCCCGTCATCGGTCTGCTTGATGTTCCGGTCTGGTCATTTTTCGAGATGACTTTCCCGCCATCTGTCGGTAGCCATGGCGACTTTCAAGGATTTTCCCTTAGTCGCTTCTTACGCCACCCACGGTAAGAGAGGCAGAGGATGAAGCAGATGCTTTCACCGATACCACATGGCTAGCAGGTTTTTATTTCGTAAATTTCGTTGTATTTGCGTATTTACACAAATTACTTGTGTAGGTAGTAATGAAGATTCCGTCTTTATTTATCCATTTTTGTAGATAAAATCAATATGCCTATGCGAAACAATAAAAACCAGTTGTTTCTCTGTAAACTTAGGGCGGGTCGGGCTGTGTCGGGTGTTGTCGATACATGACCTGAATAAAAAGTTTCAATAAATTTGTTTGGTCATCATTGTAGAGTTAGTATTTATTTAGATAGAACAATTACAAATATTCTCTATTTTTATAAATATTACCTTAAGAATACCTTTTGAAAGATTTGTATTAAAAACTGTAAAAATGTATGCGGATTTCATACTTAACATATTATAACATTACATTGAAACGAACACTTTAATTTAGTATGAGTTTCACGCAAAGCCACGCCTGATTCTCTTAATTGTGTTTTGTCACGTTCGTAAATTACCCTATTATATATTAGTTAAACTACAGTGACGAACAAACGACGGCGAATTTGTATAGAAAACTTACAATTTGGAAAACTTTTCGTCACAGTTCCTTTTTTCTTATTTAACTAATTACTCAACCGCGACAAAAGAAGTTTCACTTCAAAAAATTTAGTCTCGTTTAAATATTTAGTAATTATTTGACGTCCCCATCTATACATTTCTATGGTCTACAACTACAACGATACACTAAAACTGGAACAGTTCTATGTAAACCCGCAGTGACATGGTCTTTCCCGTAACCGGTATTCACGAACTATTATTACGGTTAATGTAATTATTGTTGATATAATTTTCCTAATTAAATTTTGACAATAAAAAAGGCGCAATAGAGGCTAGCCTTTTTTGACATGCCTCTGGTGAGTCTTATTATACTTAGGTTCTGGTATTCAATTCCAAATGTTTATCCCTTAGTCGTACCTACTTCGGATGGGAGTATAAATCTAGACAATAAATGAAAAAAATTAGAAGGTTTTACAAATATCAATGCCCTACAGCTGAGCAATGGACCTCTGATTTTCGGAGCCTGTCCATTATATTTTTGTGTTTCTCAAAAATATTTCTCTTCGAGCACGTGGTAAATTTCGAGCTTAAATTGGAATTAACCATTTTAGGGCTGGGAATCGAACTCGGGTGCTATGAAATTAAAAATGAATGCCGTGTTCCGAAGCTCCTACGGCTAAGACTATAATTTATTATAATAATACTGATAGATTGATAGCTGATCATCATCATTATAGTCAATGGATGTTATTATGTACATTGCTCGATTCTGTCCGAAAAACAATGTCCGACGGCTGGTCGTGTTTCTCTGTGCCACCGAAGCTTTAACACTGCTATGGGGCGCACGGTACTTCACTCAACGAACGAAACAGAAGCACAAGATGCCTCTACTTCACGTCCGCATTCTGCGAGATCGCGGTACCACGCCGGTCGAGCCGGCTCATTCCAGCAGCAGCCAAATGCCGCCGCTCGGCTCTGCCACGTAGAAATACTTGAATGAGTCTTGTACTTTTGCTATTATAATTATTAAAAAAAAATCTTTTCTTTCTTTCTTTCAATCCTTAACTTAGCGAGGGACATTTGGACGGATTGAAAGCGACATGGAACGATAACGATCAAATCGATAACCGATATTAGTTAATACTTTATCAGCCCGGTAAAAGCCTCCCGCTTGCCATGGGCCTCTTCATAAAAGCACCAACAAATGCCAATGCCGGCATGCATATCGATGAAAGATTTAGCCATCCTCACCACGCTGGGCAGGGTTGGAGTTCCGCGTCAGTTAATCAGCATAAAGGTTGACATTTGGAGAAAGAAATGGTATATTCCCACTTACAGCCCAGAATTAGCAAATCGGTATTGCGATGTAAATACAATGGTCACGTTGACGTCCTGGATTCGAAGTTCATAACTCAGTCGGCGGGCAGGTTTGCTGATAAGATATCAAAAAAAAAAAACTGTGATTACACCTACGTATTGATTCATTTATACATACACTTGAACGCATTCTCGTTATGGAATATAGTAAACTATATTCTAGAATAAAACAACTACTTATGTTGTGAGAAAATTTCGTCCGACTGTTACGTCTTCGAACACGTGTCGCGATTCTCACGCTGCCTACTCTTCCTTTTGTCCTCAGGAGCAGCAATGTGCAGCTTTGTCCTTATGTTTGATTAATTCTTGTTTTCCACTAAGTTACATATGTATTAAATATATATTCACACAGTTAATTTAAAAAAAAAACATGTAGCTCTGCTTGAGATGTGATAGAGCGTTTAATCTTTGTTCCTTCCTTTTCACTACTTGAATCTCCATTGAATAACGTAAATATATAAGTTAGGTATTTTAAATTTTTTTTTATTAACTACTCGTTATATTTGCACAGCCTTCACCTAATATCAATGGAAAGGGAAAGGAGCGAACAATTATTTCCAGAAATTCATATCAAATGCATGTGAATACAAAATTCCAAATTCGTTGTTGCAAAGATACAAAATTTATATTCAAATTCTTTCATTTTATAGCAAGGTGAACTAATAATTTTCTCCGAATGTTCAGTTGTTATGCGCTGTTATAATTAAGATGCTGATGAAATTAGTTGTAAATCTGAAATATATTACCCTAATAAAATTGCAATAACGACATCCTTTATGGAATTTCAAATTAATGCTTTCTAAGGACTCCTAAATATTTTTTTATTTTCCGATGGTATTAAAACTAAAGGACGTCTTAAATTTTGTACAGCATTCTTAGAAAATCTTATGGTTTTCGATAAATGAGGTATTAACCATCTGAAAAATTAAAGATTTTTTTTTTGGCTAAGGCGGTAAACGATAAAGTGGCTAAAGTCTTATGGTAAATAATTACCGTCGCCCACGTACATCTACAATACCAGAGGAGCTGTAGGTTTCCACACGATGTTTTACTTCACCGCCGAGCACGTGGTAAACACAGCAATTAAACATTTTTGGTACCGGCATCGAAGAACGAACGTACTATAAAAATACAGCGAAAGTCCTGTCCACTGGACTACCCCGGCTCATCTGAAATATCCTCTATATTGCTGCTTAAGAAGAGATATGTTATTAGTATAATTTTAGCTCAACAAAGTTATAGTTTACTTCAAAGTTATCACGCGTTAATACTTTTCAAGAGTTAACGTTTCGGCGCAGTTCCATTGACTGAGCGTAATAACGGCCAAGAAGAGGTCAAGGTTCAAGTCGCGAGCATCGTTAACTAAAACAAAACCCCGTCGCTCTACGGGTTTCTCTTTCACACCATCGACATATTGCAATAGATGGAAGGAGATGGTTGATAAAGATGAAATTGCAAACGACGACGCCACAGACATTTGGTGAGTTTGAAATACCAACAAGCGTTGTTGATTCATCAACCGGTAATATATTTAAATGAGGAATCTCAACTGTTACAGTAAATTAACGGTGAAAATTAATGCAATAAGACTTATATTATGCCCGTAAAGGTTAAAAGGTTGAGAGGCAGTGCAAAAGCAGTACAATTTTGAAATTCGAGACAATAAATCGGCGTTTAGGTAAATAGTTTTAAACAATAAAATACCTGTATAAGAGATTTTAGAAAGCAACCCTTCATAGGTGAATAGTACCTGAACTTTCCTGTTTGACCTGGCTCGACCGGGGCAGTACCACGGCCTCGCAGAATACCCGTGTGAAGCAGAGACATCTTGTGCTTCTGCGTTTTGTTCGGTTCGTTGAGCGAGGTAACCGGAGACCCACACCCACCTGCCGCTCCTCCCATTCCTCTCCCCAAATATTCTTAAACGCCGGCAACACACCATCAACTCCTCTGATTGATGATGTACGTGGGCGTTGGTAATAATGTACCATCGAGGTAGACGTTTGCTATACCATAAGTAAAAGGAAAAAAGAATATTAAGAATTTAATATAAATTATACTATGCAAACACCGATCACGAATTGAATTCAGGTTTTGAAGAAAAAATCGAAGGTCTTTGACGTATCTATGGGTAATCGGCGTGTGTGCTTATTTACGTAACTATTCACCGACGTACAAACTCCCCAAATAGTTTAATTCTAGAATTCAATTGACTTATTTAGATTGTTACCTGCGTGAAAGGGATTTTTGCGCATATACCTAACGATAATTACACGAGATTTAAGATTAAAGTTTAAAAATAGGCATCAGCACTGTGAAAACGGCGTCAAACTCAGTTAAGTAGCTTCCGTGGATCCTTGATACTGACAAACATAGAAAAATTCATCAAAATCTCTACGTCTTGAATTAAACATTCAAATGTCTTTGACGTACAGACACAATTGCAGTTTTAATAGTATATAACTTCAGTTATTATTTTAGCGTAATGCACCAAGATGCAGTATGCTGATACCCTGCAGTCTAAAGCCGAACGGAAACCCGATGTGTCGTTAGGAGGAGCGGATGCGACTTGCTTATCCACTCGAATGTTTCAATAAAGGTTTTGGACCCTCTTAATACTTGTCGATTACAATTGTCAAAGGCCATTGTCATAATTTTGTAAACCCTTACAGTCTTAAATAGCGGCATAATATGATATCTTGAGTGATTGCTCAATATAAACCAATAAATGATACAGGTTCGGACGCGTATCACCTTAGTCCTATCACGACATCGAATCTGCATCACTATTTATAATCTAGGATAGACGCAGGTGTCTATGACCACTTTCCATCAGGTGGACAATGTGCTCGATAATAATAAAAATAAAAAATCTATGCAGCGTCACTCTACCACGCATAAAAATTTCTCGTCAATTTTATTATTTATTTTGCCGCGCCCTCGCTCATTAAAATCGTCCGTCTGTCTAGACTGGCGGAAACACGGTGCGGTTTTATTTTTTTTCAACGAACCTGCGAATATTTCCATAATGCCTGTTCCTGAGTGCATTTTTTTTATTCTATTTATCCAGACATCTGTATTGAGATTTTCAGCCTACGGAATATTTTTTATCAACTCTTTGAATAGATCACGAATGTTAAGTTGTGGTTTAATATTTTGTACGAATAAATTAAATGTTATTTTTAAATTTTTATTTACTTTATGTAGGTACGTCATGCGAATTTTACTAGTTTAAGGATGATCTTCTGGGCTATTTGCGAGTACGTGCATGAGCTTTGTAAAACGCCCTGGTCATATATATATATATATTTATACACATATATAATGTGCAGTACTTTGTATAAATAAATCAAATATAGATCTTGTATAAAATTCAGAATTAAAAATAGCTCACAAGTCACTAAATGGAAAATGATATAAGAAAATAAGAATACTTTAGAGAGACTAGGGAATTCTTTACATCCAAGCACCATGCGAGAAATAGTTTTTGTTTTTATAGAAAACTTCAACGACGAAGCTTCGCACGGACATATCTGTAATATATAATCTAAATATGGTGCAAACCTATCAATGAACAAAACCCGGTATGCGACTTTGTTTTTTATAATTTAACGATCTTTGTCCATTGTAATACATCGATACCGTGCGGTAGCTTCAAACGAAAACCACCACGCCCTCTCTTCCAGCGGATGTCATAAGAGCAGACAAAAGGGCCCTCAAAATGACTTGTCATCTGACAGTTGGCGGATTAAGCATCTCAAAATACCAGACCGATGACGGCCAGCAGTTTCTGCGACGCGAGAGTGTAAGACTGTGGGCGCATACCCGCCTGCCAACTGCCAAGCGTAACTATTATGGTCCATTGATAAGAGGAATACAAAGATTATTCTAAGATACAATCCATTTCTGATAAATGATTTGAAAGTTATAAAATATGCTCTCTCGACCGTATACCCAATACTGGGGTGGTTATAGGTTCTAACATTTTTAACCTTTCAACCCAATACTGAGGGAATATAGCATCTTTTTCTTTAAATGCCAACTTCCCCTGCATGTCATGCATCATGCTTAATAACAAACGTGACTCTGGTGACCGAATGATGAGATGGTAAAATCCATCTATATTTGCCAAACCTTAGCCCCATGGGTGATGGGAAGCCGCATCATTAGTGCTCTGGTATCGGTACTGCCCTCACCGACCCGCTGGCCTTGCGTGATGAGTACGGGCCAAAAGTTTCAAGAAATGCATGCTGGCTTTTGTTGGCGTTTTCTTGAAAAGGTCGACACCGTAACAGAACACTAGGGTCTTTCACCATCTTAGTGTGCAAGGGTACGATAAAAATCGTACATTAATTCCAAAACACAGTCTCCTGATTCCGAGAGATGTACACATATATAATGGCTTTATGAAAATAAATAATGTTTGATAAAGATAATACATGATTATTAAACATTCCACTTCTTAATATATAAATAGCAGCTATATATAGCCGTATGTGCCCATGGCTGGGCAAGGGCTTGCTCGCAAATAACTGAGAGGGTTTTGGAGCCGGGAAGGGCCCGACACTCTGCTTCAGTGCGGGTTGGCGGGCTTCACATATCCTCGAAGTAATTTTTATTATTTCTCAAACATGCATGTTTCCTCGCTATGTTTTCCTTCACCGCCGAGCACGTGGTAAATACAGCACTTAAAATTGCTATTAACAATTTTAGTGGTGCCGGCACTGGGTTCGAACCTAGATCACCCGCGCTTTGTGAAACTAAAGTGAGCGCCCTGACCATTAGGCTACCTCTGCTTCTTAATATAATCTTTGTCTATTGTGTGATCTTCATGGGAGGTAAATGGCCTTATCTTTATCTTAAGCAAACCGGTTCTCTAAGGTAGTTCGCACTGCCCGTTTCCCACAGCCATCCTATACCTATGACTACATAAAGTTTACGCTCATACCTCTGTACTGTTTTTCGTAATTTCATTTTTAAAGTGACCACTTTGTACATGAAAGAAATTTAATTTGTCCATCGTGTACTAGACTAGACTATAGAAATATATCATTGACAGTTATTATTACCAAGTTTCACAACGCATTTTATTTAACCGAACGGCTTCGCCTTAGCCTCTCCAGTTTAAGTCTTCAGTGCAAGAGGTAATAATAATTGGCAGTATGATGAGGTTTTTCACCAAGTGACAACAATCGCATGTATGAACTATAAAATATAATATGTTCGAGATCCTGATATATTTCATCTATATGGATCCCACAGCTGGACGAAGAGCTCAAAAATGTTTAATTTCCATTCATATATTTATCATTTACATAGGACTATAGATCGCGACTTCGCACGCGTGGAGTTCAGAATTTGCATATGACTTTTAATATATTCGAAATGAAATGTTTTCATTTTTATTAGCGTGATCTGTATGCAAGTACGTATGTATCGATGTAATGGAATCTCTAATACAATAATCTGGTACAGTCGAACTGTTCTGATGATGGACCTGGAAGGTGTGTAACGGAACACTGGACTGGCTTCTAATAAACCCATCGAATTTGGGCTCATTAGATTTGCCTTAACGAGCCCTAGTCATTCACCTGCTGACGCGAGGACCTGACGAAAGAGAAAGAGAAACGTATTTTTTTAATATGAAATGAACTGTTATTTAAGTACAAATTTTATCACTTTTAATTTAACTTTAAAATCTCGACATTTCGGGAGCTTTGGAGCATAGTCCCGTGGGGTCTGACTTATTTGATGTCCTGTTTTCACAGTTGACACCGGCTGCCGTCAGCTTTCTAATTCGCGGTAATTAATTTTTGTTCCGATCTTTCCAGAATAAGCTTACAGTAAATAATAATTTAATTTTAAATGTAAATACGAAAAATCTTCATATAAATACTTTCTTAGTCGAAAGTATTTTGAAGAGTTAGTTTTATTTTAAGCTTTTTCTTCTAATGTCAACCTCTCCTGCTTCCGGTTCACCCTGCTGATAAAGGAACGAGCGAACGAAAGGACGAAAGGCTGTTGACGCACTGCACGTGCAAACCCGCCCGCCCAGCCTTGTGAGTTTGGGCAAATATTCTGTGCATACTTTATAGCACCAGTGACGACTTACGGAACTGAGACTTGGTTCTTCACTGCAGGTCCTAAGAGGAAGCTCAAAGTTTCTCAGCGCGCTATGGAAAGGGCTATGCTCGGTATTTCTCTGCGCGATAGAGTCGGCAACGATGATATCCGTAGCAGAGTAACCGACATAGCCGTAAGGATCAGCAAGCTGAAGTGGCAATGGGCCGGCCACATAGCTCGCAGAACTGACAACCGTCCCTCCACAAGATGGAGTGACGCCCCCCACAAGATGGTGTGACGGCCTGCGCAGTGTTGCGAGAAGTCGGTGGATGCAGGTGGCTCAGGACCGAGCATTATGTCAATCTTTAGGGGAGGCCTATGTTCAGCAGTGGACTTCTGATAGGCTGAAATGATGATGATGATGACAGTCTCATGGACAGGTCTATGTCCTGCAGTGGACCTTCGCAGCTGATAAAGTAAGTAAAGTTAGTAATACATAATACCGTCTATCCATCTGGAACGATGCAGCTTTCTAACATTTATTAATTTTAAAAATATTACTAATTTAAAACTAGCATTAGCTATCTAAAGTCAACCATTACAGTGTATAACTATGAACAAACAATGCAAACTCTTCTTATGTAATGTGGAGGGTGCTCCACTTTCCGTAAACTTCTAGGGGCACTTGAATTACCCGTTACACATCCCAGCATCCTGGCACTGCGATGGGCAAGCCGTTTGGCAAATGCGGCAACGCGGTACAGCAAATGTGGAAGAATTTTTGAAGAAAAAGTACCCAAAGAGAAGGAGGCAGAGGTTTTCTGTGGAATACTTATACGATGTTTATGTGATTATTACGATAGTAGTATAGTCATTAAAATAAATCGAAATATAAAAGTGAAAAAAGTGAAAAATAACAAAAATTACCTACTTATTTAAGAAATTATTATCGTTGAAGAATTAAAGCTCATAGCTTCGTATCGAAGTTAAAAAATAAACCTTAATATTTTTCGCCTTGGGTTCAAAGAATAACCTCAAAAATAATATCACACAGTAGGTAGTAATTTTGTAATAAAATCGATGACATTAGGTAGCTACTTCATTAAGGACCTAATACACTATTCCGAGGAACTGAAACGTATCAGAAAATAAAGTTACTTTTGCTATTATGGGTATACGAGTATATATTGAATTAGTCACAGCGGGAAAACAACAACTGTACAGGCTAAACATGAATTATTTAAATTTTAACTATTTGTATTATTCCTTGAAATAATAACAAAATTTTACCTGCATCTGAAGAAGTCGAGATCCTCCACCCTTCTCCATTTTCTTATCACAATTCGCAACAACAAATGGAATGCGCGAACCTATCACAGATTTAATAAACAATTAATTTGGTAGTAAACAGTCTACGGTACCGCTATAATAAAATTAATACACACGATTTATTAAAATAACACAATAATCACAAAATTTGACACATAAAATGACAAAAAACGTCAAAAAAGTCGTTCCCGCGTTTATAGTCGAATGTAGAACGACTGCAGATAACCGAAGCACGCTTTTGTAATTATTATTTATTGCTCTAACGATAAAACGACGCAACGGTCGCCGAGCGACTCGGCTGCTGTTGTGTTGTGACGAGCCGTGGCGAATTACCGCGAGATGGCGGGGCACTCGCCCTGCATGACTGTGGGCTGAGCAATCGACTGGCTGCACCTACAACGCCTGTAAGTTCTTTGCTATTTGCAGACGAATGGAAGTATCTTTAACTTTATCGCGAAGGAATTAGGCGTACATCGACATAAATTAACGCACGAAACAAATTCGTTAATTTGGCAAGGATAACGTATTAACATATTGTTGAAGTACGCAAAACATTGCTTTCGATGTATATGCATTATTCTCGTTCGTTGAACAAGCCCGCAGCCAAATTCAGTGAAAGCAACGCAATATTATCGCCATACGTAACGTACCTTTTATTAACCTTTGGCGGGAAAATATCAAGGGAAATAAACATGGAATGGCAAAAGTTTAAATCAGTTTGTTTGAAAACAGTATGAATAAACTTTTTTCTCAAACACTTAAAAAAAAACACCGAGCAACTGCTCTGGTAACAGCATCAGGTGAAGGTTACCAAATAATGGTAGGTCCACGAGGGACACCACTCGAAGGGGTCAATTAATTATTGCGAAACACGAAAACTATCTCAGGTCCGCAGAGGCTGGTTCATTTATGTCTTTTGTATTCACTAGATTTGCGTGCTAGCACATTATCCAGCAGTTCTTAGGTTCACTTGTATATTGTCACATTAGTGAGATGCAAAAAGAGCACTGCATCAAGCGACTGAGGCGAGAGGTCGGCCGCGCGCTGATGTTCGCTCACAACCACTGTAACATTGTAGTGTCATCTCATTAACATAGTGTGCCTAATATCAAGTTAATTTAAAAAAATCATAGAAGGAAAAGAGATGATTGTTGATTTGTTGATCTTTAATCGGCTGAACAGGTTTTCATCAAGCTTATCTGAGAACCATCCCTAAAAAACCAGCTTTGAAATTAAAACCGGTCCTTTTGTTTGGCAACTACGAGAGCACAGATAGACAAATAAAGTTTTAAAACTTATAACAAAATGATATAATGAGAGGAGTTTTGGCTCAACATGTAGCAAAAGTTATTTCGCCGCACAGAGGAATTACTAGAGCACCCACAAAGGATTCGTACAAATTTGCCAGTGAGATAAAACATCTACGTCTTACTTACAATGAAATCATGATCAGTTTTGATGTACAGTCACTATTCACATGTCCACCTGTTGAAGATTGCATCTCAATTGTTACTTGGAAGCTAGCAGAGAATAATATGACAGCGGAATATGGCAGAATATCTGGCTGTCTGTTGTTGAAGAATTCTACGTAGACGGCGAGTCGATGGGCTTCTACAGTCGCTGACATATTCCTGGAAGACTTTGAGTAGAAAACCCTTCATACTTGTCCTGTGAATCCAAGATTCTACAAGCGGTATGTAGATGACGCTTTCACAATTTTACCATCAGACAAATTTACTGCATTTCAAGATCACCTTAACTACATAAACCCCAAAATTAAATAATTACATTCGGAGGTAAATAATTCATTAGCTTTTCTAAGTGTATGCGTAATTTTGAATCCTTATTACAAGACCACACCATGAATAAGTGAAAGACCCATACAAACAGATATTTAAATGGTGAATCTCACCACCATACATCTTAGTTATATACTCGGGTAAAATATTTGTTACAGAAAGGGATCTGTGACAGTAAACTCTTGGGCAACGAGCTTTAAAGCTCGTTATCGGGCTCGAGCTTTAAGCCGTGCTTAAACACGGCAAAAAAGTGCTGCATGACAACAAGCTGAGGGTTCCACGCCTCCGTCACGGTGATCGAGTGAAGCCGGCCATATGTCAGAGGCGTTACGGGCAAGATTGGCTATATCTTGAAGAGGGTTTTCATAAATACACTCAGAACGTTCTATTGTTTCCTACATTATCCTTATTATCTGTTTACAGCAGTTTTCTGCAGCATGGACCTTCTTATCTTCTGGCGGAGCTTTCTACTAGGACTTCATTGAAAACCAATTACCATTAAGACCATCGCGCTACCCAAGTACCGGTTTAAAATTGTACTTCAAATAACTTAAGCTTTTTTAACCTTTTTATGATAGGAGCGACATCAAACGGAGACACTTGAAATTAAAATGATAAATAATTATGTTGAAGCGTTGAGTTGCAAAGCAAGGTAGATAGATGGCATCTTATAAAAGCTTTCACTGAGTAACTGAAAAATCTGTCTCTATTTTAGTTAGTTGCGATTTAAATCATTTTAAAATGTTCTGTGAATGCATAGAGAAGCCTTAGTTATGAGCTTCAAGACCGTAAAACTTTATTAAGCAGTTCGAGTAATGTCCCACATCGGATAATTTCTAATGTTATCTGATTTGGATTGCATCATCATAGAGTCATCTCTATCTATAACCAGATTAGCTTAGTTTTGTAATATCTAAAGATATTATATTGAAATAGCAGCTGCCTACGGCTTCACTCGCTTGGTGACACATTTTTGGTCAAGAGTATTCTTAAGTGAGGTAGAAAAAAGGTATATTATTCCCGTGCTATAATCTAAATCTCTGCCAAAAATTTCATTCATACCAGTGAAAACTTTTCCCGGAAACATCATACCGCTTGATAAACCAAGGTGCAAGTGTCTTTGACTTAGATCCCAGAAATCTCTGTCAATTCCAAGCTTCTACGACGACTTTCATGCAATTACTGCATCATTTTACCTTCCTCCTTCGACTGAACCCCAAAGCCTCAATATGAATTTCAAGTTTCCACTGACCCTCACTCAAGCTGTGTCACTGTTTCCTTATTTCAAAAATTAAACTAGGCCTGTGGCTTAGTAGTGGGAATTTTATTATCACTTCAGGTATTTATTTATAAACTTAGAGACTAAAACAAATGAAACAAGAATCACCCATAGGTTCTTTATTTTATAAAAGTTACATAGAAACATTCATAATTCTGTATTGCGAACGGCGCTAGAGCTCGTACGTTCAATTTGACACGGACATACGGCTGTGACGTCACTCCTTACTACGCACATCTACGCATTTTGACAAATTCTTCACTTCGGATATGCACACACTGCGACTTAGCGAACTTAGCTTTTATTTAATCTAAAAAGTCTACTTAGACTTTGCTCGGAATCAGTGGTTCCTAATCCTCTGTGAAAAACATCACTCACGTTTCTCCCCTCTTTCTTTACTGGAATTAATTTATCCCGTTCAATAAATATTCAAATAAAGCCATACATTTGTTCAAGGCCCTGAAAAATTTGATATTCTTTTCGTAAATAACAAGAAACCTCATTAGATAACGGTCATTGTTAAATGAATGTCGAATAAAATAAATATAATTTCACGTGTCTCTGAACCTGCATCTGACCCTTAGCCCGATTGGAACAATGATGATTTAGTGCCTGTGTTCGCGTGTACACTTGCGGCTCTCTGCGCAGTTAATTACATCCGTAACAAGAAGTCGCCGATACAAGTAACTGGCCAGGAGGATAACATCATTTTTGGTCGACGCTAGGCCCCAATATAGACTGGCGCGGTCATTTTCGAGCACCACCTCCGGCGAGTACTTATAGTAAGGCAGTCTCCGATCCACGAGACCGTAATTCAGAGCGAGCTCCTGGTGTAGAACCCTGGCTACTAGATTGTGTCCGTGCAGATAGACAAAGTTAGAAAGCGCCGAACAATCGGAGATGACAAGCCGAAGAGACTCCACGGAACGGCGACAAGCTCGACAAATGTCGACAGTTTCATCCCTTAGGATGTATCTCCGATAGTTGTAAGCCGATAAACATATTATTTTTGGAGTATTTACATATATTCTCATATGGTTGGGTTGTATATATATATAGATACATAGAATACCATAAATAAATAATATTCAATGAAATATATTATAAATAAAATTGAATAAATAAATGTAACCCAACCTGACGGATGCCCTATATATTATTATTATTATTAAAGGTATTATTATTAATATATATTATTATATGTTGGAACTCAAGTTTAAAAATAGAATTAAATTCTAGGCGAGCAAAGTTTAGGTAGAGCTAAACAGATGTCGCTGTTATTTCACACATTTCATTTTAATTCTTTATTCAGAATGTACACCTAAAGGTATCTAAGGCGAAGAATACTTTAGTGTAATCTATGGCAGTTTCGAATTAGAAAGAGATACTATGCATATAGCTCTTCATATATTTCCCTTTCTCTAAATATCGTGGTAGATAATTTTTTTACTCCGCGTTTCCCGCCTAAAACCAACCAGTTAATATGAAGCAGATTAAAAATTATAAAGTTGGTAAACAAGCGATTTGTTTTTTCACTAAAATATTCTGGCCTTAATCGCAGTGCGTGCTTGGTCTCTATCGGCTAAATAATCAATGAAACATCGATGTTTGAATCACTGGTATTGTTTCTATTAAGTTGTATGTATTTCAATTACATGCTTGGAGTTAACTTTCAAACTGAATGGTACAAATTTAATGAAGCATAATTATAATTTAGCATAGTACCACGGCCTCGCAGAGTGCCGGCTTGAAGTAGCGGCCATCTTGTGCGTCTTGAGTTTTGGTTAGTGAGGTAACCGGCAAAATACCAGTGATTACAAAAATTGCTCACACAGCTTTTAATCTAAAATAGGCATATATTTTTTTTTCAAATTCAACATGACAATTAAAACAAAACTATAAAAACTGAACTAATTTCTTTGTGAAGCATTGACCATAACAAATCTATACTGCCACGAAAATAGAAATGAATTCTGGTTCCTTTTTCAGTTTTTAAATCAGATCATGCTTGCTGAATTTTGTTATATTAGTTTATACATTTAAAAATATGTAATAAGCTGTGCGAACAATCAAAAACAAAATGAATTAACAATGTTTTATAAATGGCACGAACGAACACATCGGGGATTTTATGTAAAAATAAATATGCATGCGTGCCATACAAAAATATGTCAATCTATCTCACTTCTCGACGTATCCAGCGTCTAAACTCTTTACTGCTGCCTAACATTACTTTTAAGTGTTCTTAACGGTATAAATTTTTATAAAAACTAAAAATGTTATAATTAATTCCGTGCAAGTCACTAAAAACAAAAATCTTTACTTGCTATTAAAAGTAATGAATGAACTGTTTGTAATGTGTGCTTGTGTCATATCTCACTTTCCATCTTTCGGACGCATACTCTGTACAATTAAACTTGACTCTGATTACAATGAAATAAGTTTGCGTCGAGTTTGTTAAAACAAAATGACCCTGTTGTCAAGTGGCAGGTTAGCTATATCAACTGTCAAAGTACAGAACACACATCTAAAAAAAAATATTAATATTATAACATCGATGTATTTCAAGAAATTATTAAATAACCCTATAATTATTATTCTACTAGATGCAACACATTGAAAATGCACTGAAATTTTCAAAATTTACCCCCTCACTAAATGTTTACTTACGTCTTCTAAATACCTAACGTAGTTGTAATTTACACAATTATCTACAACATCTATCGTTACAATGCAAGATTCTATTTTTAAATTATCTAAATATACTATTGCATTATCCATGCAAATAAAATTTGCCTATCAAACATTTTGTTGCATTAACACCGCGGGAATGACGGAGACCCGGCAGGCCCTACGTTTTGCGGCCGCAGTGCGTACGCAAAACACACATCTACTGAATTTTTTATTTAATATCTGTATATGAAGAAAATAGTTTACTAGCTTCCAGTCAGCGTAACGTTATTTGAACATTAATTTCTTTAAAACTTGTAATAAAAAAAATACCTACGTAATACTGCGTACTATATAAATTTAATAAAGAGTATGTGCATGTGATAATCAACACTCCCATATTCTATAATTGTTATATTTTAAAGCAACTCTGTCTGTCTGTTATGTTTACAGCTAAACCGCTGAACTGATATTGATGAAATTTGCTATGGAAATACTTAAAATCCCGTGGAGGGACATTAACTACTTTTCCTACCAGAAAAACCGCGATATAATTTTACACGCGGATGAAGTTGCGGTCGGAAGCTAGTAAAATACGTTAAAATTAATAAATGTTAAATTAATCGGTGCACATGACTTAGGAATCTTACATTGTAGCTTTTTTGGCAGGACCGGGGACTATGATCGCGTTAACCTTGCCTAGGTACCACACTACATAGGTATTAGGTAATATAATTTTAGGCAGTCTTTGGGTAGGTCGGAAGATTTTGTAGCGATTACATATACATATATTTATATATTAAATAACTGTACTAATGAACGACAACCACACCTAACTATACCGACCGGTTCTAAGTCGACACGCATGCAAATTGGACGACTGGAGACCTTTCAAAAATGTACACAGATAATGAAGGCAATGAATGGTTTTTATAATATGTCTTGTTAATATGGCTGAAAACCTAGCGAAAGTATACACCCAGTGAGTGTTGCCAGTGATTACTTACGGTCTTGTATATCCCTGCAGGCCGTACGAGGAAGCTCCGAGTCGCTCAAAGGCTACGGAAATTACTATACTTAGTGTTTATCTGTGACAGGATATGCAATGACAATATCCGCAGGAGAACTGTTGTAACCCACATAGCATTAAGGATCAGGAAGCTTAAGTGGCAATGGGCCAGCCACATAGCTCGCAGAACTGATAACCATTGGCGAAGAAAGGTTCCCGAGTGGCAACCTCGTGCAGGCGAACGCAGTGGAGGACGATAAATTCATTCGAGTTCTGATACATTATTGTAAGGTCTCCATTCAGTGAGTTGTTTTTAATATCTACCGACCACGTTAACTAAGTACTAACATCAATACTTACACCTAAAATACGAATTTATTTACGCTTTTATTTGGGTAAATATAATTAAATAATTATCCTCGGCAATTGGTGTTATTAAGGATAAGCAGAGTACTTACTCTAGTTAATAAAAAAAAAATGTTCCGTTGAACGCTCGGGTTATAATCGGTGTTTTGTGCGATCTTTCGTTATCTTTCCTTACTGTGCACAATTTAAAAACTTCGAGACGTGAATACAACAAGAAACATTACCCTGGTATCGTGGCACGTAAAATATTCAAAAAGTTTGTTTTAAACGTTGATTCGAAAATGTATTACGTTAACTCGGTATTTAATAACAAATAATCTAAATTTTCCGCACAATTAAAAAAAAAGTTAATAGAATAAGGAGTAGAAAGCGCTTTTTAAATGTTTACAGAGTAAGTACTAAAGGTTGTCCGTTTATGCATATGGGTTTAGAGGACTTTGAACATTGGCCGCTTAAGCTGTAGGCCGTAGATAAGTAGACTCTAAACTCATGGCTACACACATCTTTTTCTATGACGAACACAGTACAACTACAGAGCATGCAACTACAAGTACAGACAGAATCTGAATTTTTATTTCAGTATATTTGAAGATGTGACCGACCTCTAGAGGGCATTTCAATCCTTGTAAATTGTCAAGTTACAAAATTCATAAGATGAGTGGAGTTGACACTCCGTTATTCTCACAATTGGTACAAGAGTTCATTAATTTTTTTCGTGACCAGCACATTTGGTTTACATTTGAGCAATGAATTTCCCACTCGCAATGACATAGAAATGGGGAGAAGTCAAGTAAATTCTGGTTTGTTTAATATTATAGATACATTATCTTTCTTTACATGTACCTGAACATCTATTGCGTAACTCTGGTGGTTAGTTACGACAGATTCGACAGTTTGGCTGAACGCGTCGTAGAGACTTGTCTATATTATTCGGGAACAATATTCCACGATACAAAATATTAAACTTACAAAATGTACTAAATGTTATGAAATTTAGGAACAAAAACAATTATTTAATTTTTCAATACTTTTTAAATTTTGTGGGAAACTTTAATTAAGCGTACGTCGCTAATGAAAAAAGTCTGTTAATTGGTAAGAAGAAGCTTTACGTAAATTCTCCCGTTTCATCAGAAATTCCTAATTTGTCGTCATCTCATCATGTCATTAAGACCATGTTAAGACCATGAATGTTACTTCCATAATAAATGTTTTGTAATATCTATTCCCTGAAGTCATTAGAGAGTTAATGTCTCGTTTCACTTGGGCAATGCTAGAGTTTTATCTGGAGGGGCTGCTTACTTGTATTGCCTACATTACCCAAGTTGCTTTAACTTTTTTTTTATCGAACACAAATAGGGTTTACATCATAAAATCACCGCAGTCGACCCCGAAGTCCCAGTCATCGGAGGTGGTGGCGGTGTCGTCATATTCGGCGAGTGCCTGCTCGTATGCCGCAGCCTCGTAAGCTGTCACCCCGTCGAGCACGGAGCACGCCTGCGACACGTTCGTATGGTGCATGATGGGCATCGCGTGGAGTGCGAAATCATCACCCTCCTGGGACCACATGAGACCTGGAAGCAAAGAGAATGAAATACGTGATCATATTATGGGAAGTGCTATAAAGTTTTTTTGTAACGCAACTAAAGCGTTAATAATTTCCCACTAGAAACGTTTTTATAACCAAAAAATATAAAAAAAAACCCCCTCCAATGTCGTTCTACATCCACGTGTCACCCTGGCCCATTCCAGTTCTTCCGCGATTGTTAGGTTCGGCTATCCTCTCAGCGCTATGAACTAAAATAGTTTAGAAACTTAATTACTCACGTCCAATCCACACACCGTTAGGCTGGGTAGCCCAGCCCCAGCCTTGACCCCACACTAGTTCGTGGTCCAACTGCCCCGCCAACGCTACAAATGGAAGAAGTGGAATGCTATCAGACACTCACGGTTACCCAAATCTAGCCCTTTACCCACTCGAACCTGTAGTCCAGCTATCTCGCCAACACTATAACTAAAGAAATCCGTTACGCAGTACTCACGTCCACTCCATACGCCATTGGGCAAGGTGACCCAGCCCCAGCCTTGTCCCCACGAGAGCTCGTGGTCCAACTGTCCCGCCAACGGCACCTGTCTCTTGATCACAGCCACCAGTCCGCGACCGTCCAGGGCGCTTAAAGCACTTCGGGTGCTCCTCGTGTACATTTCCGATGATGTTGCTGGAAATAGACAAGCGAATTAGTTTATTCTTTCAATTATAAATTTTTTATTAGGGACTATGCGCTCGCTTTCATTTCACAGTACTCGAGTGACCTAGGTTCGAATATAAAAAGGCGTTCTTTTCAAATACCTGAGAGCGTTTAGAAGCCGGGTAGGGTCCACAACGCTGCTCCAGTGCCTCACATATATTATGCTTTTTTTATGTCTCATACCTGTAGGTTTCCTCACTTTCATCGGCAAGTACGTGGTAAATACAGCACATAAAATTGCTATTAACAATTTTAGTGGTGCCGGCACCGGAGATCGAGCCCAGGTCACTCGCGCTCTTCTATTAAACTAAAGCGTGCACCCTGGCCACTGGGCTATTTGTTCGCTGTAAAAAGACCACATCACACAAGTGATACCTGGATTAACCCCAGATACTAAGTTATCATCTCTCCAAGTTTTAGGAAAATTCATCCAGAAGTTTTTGCGTGATTTGTGCACAGACAGAAATACATTTTTAAAATAGGTGTTTCGATGTCTAAATTGATAACTATCTACTCTACCATTACAATTTCCAAAGAAATTATACATGTACAGACACGGTCTCGTTACAATTTATTATATTTATAGATTACAACCTGTATACTGTCACCAATATAGGTGATATTTGGAGTTTTTTTCAAATAAGGAAGTCACCGCAGTAAAGTCGTATAGGACTTAAGTAGTCACATAGTCGATTGAAGTTAGCTATGTCTTGTTGTCATTGTGTAAAATTCATAATTAGATCCTAAACGTTAAAAAAGGAATAGGAAGTTTTACTTTAAATTTGTTGTAACTTTTCTTGGTTGGATAACTGGTTAAATAAGCTGAAAGTTTTAAAGAAGTTTGCCGCTTATTTAATATTCGATCCAAAGAAATGATAAATTCCCATTATCAATAACATCTGCTTATTGTGTCGGCCATAATTTAAAGCCTTCGAGAATTACATAGCACCATTGTTCGTGATTTCGGGAACACGGCTTACCCATTATGAGTTTGCAAACTCTCACCGACAGCTTGCGAAATTTTGAGATGACATTGCTCTTTCTTACTTCTTACGTAACCTATTTAATTGTCTCATTAATTAAGAAGTAATTGAATTTAATTAAACAAAAGGCAGTCAAGTGCGTGAAGGAATTCCGAACAGTTATAATAAAGTTATTTACGGTGTATTGTGTATCTTTTAGACATGTTGAGTTAACTGCGTATACATAGTTAAAATGTTGTCCCCAGTCTCTGTTGAAAGTTCAATGCCTTTTTTCCAGTCTAGAAATGTTAAGACAGAACACGAAATTCGAGTAATCGAGCCGAGTTGATACAAATGTCTAGACCATCAACCCAGCATTGGGTATACGAAGAGACGGTTGAGTTTATTTGCATATATACATATATATATATATATATACGCAAATATATTTTAAACGTGATAGAGCCAAGCGGTGGCTTTTGCTGCTGCTCGAATGGGCCGGCTCGACCGGATTGGTACCACGGCCTCGCAGAATACCGGCGTGAAGTAGAGGCATCTTATGCTTCTTCGTTTCATTCGGTGAATGAGGTAACCGGAGGCCCACTCCCCCTCCCCATCCTCCATCCTCATCCTCCCTTCCAACCCTCAAATATCCTTAAAGGCCAGCAACGCATCTGCAGATCCTTCTGTACGGAACAGGATCCAAGATAATCAGCAGAGATTGGAGACCGTTTGCGACAGTCTGAATACAGAGCCCGGAACTACGAACAGTCGCTAGAGTTCGACATTGTGCGTGATGAGCTTAGTTGTCTGAAAAATATGAATGTCTGATTCTATAATTATATTTATATAATCACCAATAGAATTTATTATGCCCATATCGTTGAAATTACCGAAATTTGTGCTCATTTTCGATCTCTAAAATGGGGAGAGGAGTCTCCAGGAATGTACTAGCCTACCTTTCAAAATGTATCCTTGATGATCACAGCGGTGCGTTAGACATGAGCCCAGTTAGATGACTCTCCGTTCTCTTTTTGCTATTAGTAGTTTTGGCACAACTTCTTTAAGCAACACATTGTTATTTTCCGTAATTGAGGCGGACGAAGTCGCGGGCACAGCTAGTAATGAATACGAGCACAAGCTCAGTGTTCATTTATTTTAGTTATTTGAAGTGGGTTGTGATGCAAAGCAGGGATCTTAAGAAGTATGTATGAGAATTATAATGTAACCGATAATTAAAGAAATTATTGACAATCATGATTGATTCGATTTTTCATTACCTATAAGACTGAAAGCCATGGAATATGTAAGGTACTTATTAATAATAATTAATTTATTTCTTGTATTTACGCGAACACTACACATTTGAGATGAAACTATTATTTACGGATTTTATCGAGTTTAATTTTGTTTTTATATTCCCGAAGTTACGAGTGCTTTACAATAATGAATAATTGTAATGTCTTACGAAACAACTAAAACTTACAATAAATTAGTGTCAGTAATAATAAAAGTAAAATATAAATAGAAACAAAATCTATGCACGAAAATTCAAATTCCTTGTAATATAAAAATAATAAATTAAGCAAAAAATATTATTTTTAAATTAAAAAAAAATCGTTTATGTTTTAGAAGCACTGTTCGATAAGCCAAGATCGGAAAATGAGTTTTAAATGATGACTATTTAATTTTTTCTAACACTAGTAGTTTATTGTATATTTTCATTGCCATTGAAAAACTGTGATTGAAAAGCTGGCTGTCATTGCGGCTCTAGAACTTGGTAAAGGTAGTCTGTGAGGATGATAAAATTATGGTACTTTTTACCTCAATCAAGAGTTCCCTTGGTACACCACCATTCGTGGCCACGCGGGTGAAGCCGCTAGACAGTTTATAATTATGCCAGTATTACATAATTATAAACTGTAAAAACATTAAAAGTATTACCCACAATATGAGAAAGGGAAGTATCTACATTTAATTTGAGCTTCTTTAATACTTAATAAAAGAAAAGTTCCCATTAACTTTTGCATCTCGTAACAGAAATGAATACTTAAGTTGTTTTTATTTCCCTTCATGAGAAATTCTCGTGCGCTTTGATATTGAAAGGACTCATCTAAATTAAGAGATCTCAATTTATTATTTTTTAGCAATTTCAATGACTACATTGAAATTGTACATTTACTTACATTTAATGATCTTGCTTTTTAATTTATTTTAAAGCTGGCTCGAGCTGGCTACCTTTTCTATATCTTTACCTTTATTACGCTTATACCTTATACCGTTATTACTCTTCAATACACTTTGATACTTTTTTTAGGTTGGAGAACAGGGGCTTGTAACCTACCTGCCACTGGCAAGGCTGTCACAGGTTACGTTATATTTATATCAGTATTAAATTACGGAGCGACTACTAGCCCCACGACAAGCGATATGTTGCTTGGTCTGTTCATTGGTCTTTTTCTAAATTTGGCACCCTTTTAGGCTTATATATAAGCATTCACGTGTCTCAGACACAGAGGTAGACGGAGTTTACGAATTTTTAAGTCGCACTATTTAACACACTAAGTATTTTATTTTAATGTGTATATATAGTTTATTTTTTTGAAAGGGAGCAAACGAGCAAGCGGTTCACCTGATCGTAAGTGATTACCGTTGCCCACGTACATCTGCAACACCAGAGGTGCTGCAGGTGCGTTGCCGGCCTTTAAGGGTATTTGGGAGATGGGAGGGAGGATATGGGGGATGGGGAGGGTGAGTGGGCCTCCGGTTACCTCACTCCCTGAACGTAACGCAGTAGCGCAAGATACCTCTACTTCATGCCGGTATTCTGCTAGGCCGCGATTAGATTATGGCAATGTTCAGCAGTGGACTTGTAGTAGGCTGAAACGTGAATAATGATTCCCTTAGGATAACTGCATTTGAGGCGAAGATGTGGTCGAATGCCATAGCCCTTTTTAAATACCTGGTACGGTCATAAATTATGTAACAGATTAAAATTCACACTTTTTTTTAAAAAAAAAACAGTGTATAATTTTAAAACGTATGTATAAATTGTACTGTACACAACGTCGTTGAAACCACACACTGATGTGAGTAACGACCCAAGAGCCAAGCTTATCCGACATTATTTCGATAACATCCCGGACGTCAGTCTGAGCGAGATTAGGATGGCTCTCAAGCAGCTTAAAAACGGCAAGGCGCCGGGTGAGGACGGAATTACAGCTGAGCTTCTGAAAGGGGGTGGAAAACCGATACTTGTTGTCCTTCAGAAGCTGTTTTATTCCGTCATTCATGGCGGTGCTACGCCGAAAGAAGCGTGGTTGTCCTATTCTTCAAGAAAGGGGATAACTGCCTTTTGAAGAATTATAGACCGATATCGCTTCTAAGCCGCGTCTACGTGCTGTTTTCGAGAGTCATCTCAAATCGTCTAGTGAACAGACTTGACGACTTCCAGCCTCCCGAACAAGCGGGATTCCGAAAAAGCTATAGTACCATAGACCACATACATACTTTACGCTAGATTGTACAAAAGGCCGAGAAGTACAATTTGCCATTATGTCTGGCGTATGTGGACTATGAGAAAGCCTTCGATTCAGTCGAAATTTGGGCGGTGCTACAGTCTCTCCAGCGGTGCTAGATAGACTCTCGGTATATCGAAGTGCTGAGGTGTTTGTACAATGAGGCTACGATGTCTATCCGAGTACAGAATCAGAGTACGGAACTAATCCAACTGCAGAAAGGTGATGTCATATCCCCGAAACTCTTCACCGCTGCATTGGAAGATGTTTTCAAACAGCTGAACTGGAAAGGATACGGTATCAACATCAATGGCGAATACATCACTGACCTTCGATTTGCCGACGACATAGTTCTTATGGTAGGATCGCTGGAGGAGCTTAGCAATATGCTCAATGACCTCAATAGTGTCTCCCGACAGGTTGGTCTTAAGATGAACATGGACAAGACGAAGATCATGTCTAACGTCCATGTCACACCAATACCGGTTGCTGTTGGAACCATAGGCTCGAAGTTGTAGACGAGTACGTATACCTGGGACAAATTGTCCGATTAGGTAAGTCGAACTTCGATCCAGAGGTCAATCGACGTATCCAACTCGGCCGGGCTGCGTTCGGAAAACTACGTCATATCTTCTCGTCGAGTATACTACAGAACCTCAAGAGCAAAGTATACAACCAGTACGTGTTGCCAGTGATGACATATGGAACTGAAACATGATCGTTCACTGCAGGCCGTATGAGGAAGCTCAAAGTTAAGTTGCTCAGCGCGCTATGGGCTATGCTCGGTGTTTCTCTGCGTGATAGAGTCTGCAACGATGATATCCGCAGCAGAACTAAGGTTACGCACTAAGCTGGTCTTTTGTAACGAAACTGGTTTTACCACCTTATAAGTCGAATCTAGAAGCCAGTAGACAACAAAGTCGCGGATATACAACCTACCAGGTTGTGGGTTTAGTGAATCCTTAAAATTTTAATATTATAAATATTTTTAAACTATTCAACAAATCGATTTAAACAAAATTAAACGAGATTCATTAACATTGTCCGGGAATTCAAAATAACTGAAGAGGCTTGCGGTATAACCTACAAAACGAAACTTCTTATCTTTTTCGTTATTAAATAGGCCGGTTATTTCTTTTACGCGTTTTATCATCTTTTATTAAAGAAAAGGACCGGTAAAGCGGC
Source organism: Bhutanitis thaidina (assembly GCA_029286595.1). Lineage (NCBI taxonomy): Eukaryota > Metazoa > Arthropoda > Insecta > Lepidoptera > Papilionidae > Bhutanitis > Bhutanitis thaidina. Next base: position 3,636,571 of record JAGSMS010000030.1, read on the forward strand.
AAGAAAAAGAAATTATTTAAAATCAAATTATTGCTTTAGAACGCTTTTATTGTGCGACGGCGACACCAGGTGGCTAAGGTAATATCGAGGCCATTGTAATTCAAGTTCTTTCGAGAAACGACAACTGTCGAGGAGCGTTCATTATTTACGCAATGTTATTACGAAAATGTTATAAACAAGCACTTCATTCTTATCACCCGACTAAAGGTCCACTGCTGAACATAGGCCGGATCTAGCGGGAAGGTGGGGAGGAGTACTTGCCTGCAGTTCATTAAACTTTGAGATTAAGAAGTAGAGTAACAATAATACTATTTTGTAGTAGATGCAGCACATACGCCTACTGGATAGTAAAATATAGCGTATAACCTAGCATGATCCGTTCTTTCCAATCAGCTTTCGTAGACTTATCTCGGGTACGAAGATTTAAGATGTTAATTCTAAAGATGCTATAAAGCTTGAACGTGGTTAAATATAGGCCGTAGACCGTAATCAACGGTTGATAAATAGACCGAGATTAACTTGGGCTCAGTATTATTTAGCCTAGCCGAGATAGGGCTATAGCCTTGTTTCGTAGATCCCATTAAATTGTGAAATAATCTTATTTGAGATTACGTGTGCTTAAAGACAGACATACTCTTAGATATTAAAGTAAATTTTGTTAGTATATTTTTAAAATTAGAAAACTTATATAATTACACAAATACGTTATTAAAATCTAGAGGAATGAATTAAATCCGACTTTTCAGTTTTGGTTTTGCCCCTGCTATTGACATTTATTTTTGTTACAGCTAACTGTTTCTATGGACTATAAATACCTTTACATATTACAATATGGAATTAAATAAAGAGTTTTTTTTTGGTACCTCGTTACGAAACGGTGGTATATTTTAAAAAATGACGTTCGTCAAGTGGAATGTATGTTTCTTATGTTAAATTGACTTGATTCGACTTGATTTGATTTGGGACAGAGGGGCAAACGAGCTACGACGTTAAGTGATTACCGACGCCCACGTTCATCTGCAACAATCGATGAACTGAAGGTGTGTTGCCGACCTGAAAGGATACTTGTAGAGATGGAGAGTGGGCCTCCCCTTACCTCACTCGCTGAACGAAACACAGAGGCCCAAGATGCCTCTTCTTCACGCCGGTTTTCTGCGAGGTCGTTGTTCTACCCCGGTCGAGCCGGTACATTTGAGCAGCAGCAAAATCCGCCGCTTGGCTCCACCGCGTACATAACACGGCAGGTGCAGAGTAGAGCACACATACCACGGTTACCTGATAGATACAGGCATTTTAATACTATATTTTTTTAACCATTTTGTTTTTATTTATTACGAGTGTAGTAAATTAAAAAAAAACCTTTTTCATATTAGCCTTTGTTATTTAAAATACGACAGTACCTATGATGAGACCAAACACCTATCTCGTACCTATGCTAAGAGCCGTGGTAGCCTAGGTGTCGGGGCGCTCGCTTTATTTTCATAGAGCGCGAGTGACTTGGGTTCGATTCTCGGTGCCGGCACCACAAAATTTTTTAACACCAATTTTAAGTGCTGTATTTACCACGTGCTCGTCGGTGAAGGAAAGCATCGTGAAGATGCTTGAGTAATAATAAAAAAAAAAATCGAGGGTATGTGAAGCCCGCCCACCCGCACTGGAGCAGCGTGGCGGGCCTTTCCTGGCTCCGAAAACCCTTTTAGATATTTGAGAAGGCGGCCTTTGAGCAGCGGTGGGCACTGGCACACTGCTTTAACCTTACTTTACTTTTACCTATGGTGAAGTCCGATGGTAGTGAGTGGGTAGTATGGTAGTGAATTAGGCCAATCATCATCATCATAATTTCAGCCTATCAGAAGTCCACTGCTGAACATAGGCCTCCCCCAAAGATCATGGGGGGGGGGGGGGGGGGGGGGCTTCTAGTGAAGAATAGCGCCAACCCTGTCTAACCATGGGTGTCGTAAAAGGCGACTAATGGTAAAAATTATATTAGGAGATGGGCAGCAGCATCTTCCTGCACTAGAACAAAATTAGGCCAAAGCTAAGTAAAATTTTGATTTTCAAATTTCCTCTCATAAGATCATAAGGGGCCACTCATAAGATCGGAAGATACGTCGTATGCAGTTTCAGAGGCACAGGACGCCACGCACAACAATATAACTATAGTCGAAAACCAACAGTTTGTGTGCTGCAAAATGTCTAATTGACACCGGATGTGATAAAAAAATGTGACAATTGCAATTTTAAGTTCAGAATTTAACAGCCAAGGACGGCAGTAAAAGGAGACATCGTGAGAAAACCTGAATGTCGGATAAGTAATAGTAAATATATTTCGAGGACATGCGTCGAAGGCCGCGCGCTGCCCGCCTTTAAAAAATGTCTCTTTAAAAATCTGTTTAAAAACCTACGGAGTTTATTTCGCCGGGTTCTTGTCCGTCAGAGGACCATTACGATACGGTGGCAGATTCAAAAAATCTGAATTTCTTATATCAAATAAAGATTTTTCATTTCATTTTCAAACAATGAAAGACATTTGCCCAGCGCAGCAGTGTGACATTTACAGAATCCTAATTTATTTAGGGAGAATTCTACTTAGATACAAAAATATACAAAAAAAAAGAAAAAACTATAATATATATACGTTAATACGCTTATAATTTTCTTCGTATGTTTCATTTCATCATATCAAAACGTGGACCCAAACAAAAAGTAAAAGAAAAGGAGTTTTCCGCAAAAGCTATTTAATTGATTAGTAAAAGGAAATATTACAAATGTTTTTATTTTATACCTACAACCTTCCTGGAACACCTTCCACGTATTTTTGCTTTGCTTCAGTGAAGTACTTACTCGTATAAGAATCGAACAAGAGTTTTAAAAGTTCTTAAAGGGAAATAACTTGAGTCCGCTCTTTGGAACGAATGAATGAAAAAAGTAAGTTAGGAATTCGAAACTTCTTGGAATTACGGCCACTTGAATTTAAAAAAATAAAAATGGGGCATGAAATATACAACAAAACGGTTTAAAAGTCAATAAAGGTTAATCGATTTAGATAAGATTCTAGTTCAAGTGTAATCACTTTGCAAGAGACTTCATAATAACTCTTTTTTAGCTTTTGTGTGTTGGCTGTTTTCCTTCAGGCTAAAAATTCTTGAAAGCATTTGGTGGGTCCGTGGATTTTGTGTTCGCTACATCCAATATTTTGAAGCAGATATTGGTTTCAGCATAACAATAGGTGTCGACATAAGAAAATGTAGACGAAAGCTGTGGTAGCCTTATGGTCAGGGGGCATGCTTTAATTTTATTTCAGTGATTTGGGATAGATATTTAGGTACTGAATTCTCCACGTGCTCGCTGGTGAAGGAAAGCATCGTAAAGGATCCTTCTAATCTGAGAAATTACTCTCTCTAAAATATTTGAGAGTAGGCCCTTGCCCAGGTGTGGACATTTACAAGTTGCCTCCATATAAGAAAATCTGCCAGCCCGTAAAATGTCGTAGAAGTCGACTTAAAGGACGCCTTGAAAATTTCATAGTGTCGGTAGATTAACCAAGGTAAATCTGGTCATCTTACAAAAATAACATCTTTTGTAAGATGACCAGAGTGAATATTTCTTAAGTGTAAGATTCCTCTTCAATTTAGAAAATTATAATAATACCTAATATGGTACCACTGAAGCCGGGTAGCCTAGTGGTCAGAGCGCTCGCTTTTCTTTCATAGAGAGCGTGTGACCTGGGTGCAATCCCCGTTGCCGGCACCTCTAATATTGTTAATAGCAATTTTAAGGGCTGAATTTGCTTAGCAGAGGACATTTTCAGGCTGCTGATGTACTTTGCCTATTATTATCTCTAGATTTAAGAAGAATCCTGTTTTGTGTTCTAAAGCTCAAAAATATCAGACCGCAAATACAGACAGACTTATAACGTACTGCGACGACTGACATGTGAGGTGTCACACCTGAGAAATGCCAATGTTCAAGACTGAATTATTAATAAAAATAATGACGATGACAATTAGTACTCGTGTGTATGGCTTTTTTTTCCTTTTTAAATTAAAACGTACGGCCACTGTAGGAATTTCTCCTATCTCATGGCCAGTTTACATACATAAAGTTTACATGCACATGGACGAACCCCCAGACCCGGAACTTATTAATTGTAGGCCATACAAATACTAGTCCCGTGCGGGAATCAACCCCAGACCCACAACGCCGCAGCTAAACTCTTAGCCACTACGCCTAAAATCGTTCCTCGTTAACCCTGAATATCAGCCTAAAGAATAAATTTACCTTCCATTACTTTCTCATATTATTTTGTGAAACTACACAGTATCCCTTTATCGTATAACACGCCTCCCTATCGCTCCAACGTAAATTGTACGATGAAAGCTAAGATGGCGCTCCTTATGAAGCGGCTAAGTTAAATTACTGAACACATAAGTAATCACTTAGGTTTTAATTGAAAAGCCGTAGATTGGTTATACCTCTTCTCTTATCTGATCATACGACCGTGTATCAAATATTCGTTTCATTAGATACCCAGATTGACGACCGGAGACAGATTAGGTACTTGGAACCTACGTCCAAAACTTGCTTCTTTGCTAATATTTCGATTTATTGCACCTCGAGTCCGAGGGTCGGTAATTTATGTATGAGATATTCGCAAAGCACAGATAAATCGTAGCATAGACTACTTAGAAATGTTACACTAGTCAAGACGTTGTTTTTTTTCTCTTTGCTTAGTTTTTATTATAACTGTTGTGTTTATTTTTAGTTGATGAAAATAATTTACATACTGTCGTTATTTATGCTTTTAATTTTTTACATACAATATGTTTCTTTTTTCTTTCTATAATAAACATTGTGCTGTACATATACCGTCAATAAATTGTTTTTCTTTCAATCGTCGTTGTTATTATTACTTCACGACATACACTTCAACGCAAAAGTAGGTACGAAAAAAGGCGATGAGCTGATATTGGACAACTTTGAGGTAGGGCAACGGAACCCAAGAGGGCAACAGCTGGCTGACTTCATGGATTCTTTATGATGAAGTCCTATTTCCATAAGCGGCCTCACAGAAATTCGACCTGGATGAGCACGGACGGTGCCACAAAAACGAGATCGACTTCATCATCACGACCAAGCGTCAGATGTTCAGTGATGTCTCTGCGATCACTAGGGTGAAAACCGGGAGTGATCACCGAATGGTAAAAGGTTCACTGAACCTTAACATTAGGCTCGCGGTCTCGTCTGATGAAGTTTACGCTCCGTCCACCACGTGCCCTTATCCAAAACCCCGAGAGCTTTCAGCTCGAACTGCATAATAGTTTTCAGTTCCTAGAAGTTGCGTTACAGTGGACGATTCAAATAGGCTAGTGGAAACTGTCCATGCGGTAGGAGCTAACTTTTGCAGGACCCGCCGCACGAACAAGTCACAACAGCTCTCCGATCACACTCTTAATCTCATGAAAGCCAGGCGTGTAATGAAGCTGCAGTCTATAACTGATGGGTGAGCTTATAACTGAATAAACAGATGTCTAAATGTATGAGGCAAGACACGCAAATTGAATACCGCCTGTATTGAAATTGAGCGGAATAAAGGCTCCAAAGTCTTCGCCAGAGATTTATCTATCTGAAAGAGCCAACTGACCAAGTTGAAGATCGATAGCTGCGCAGTTATTTCCGCTGAAGCAGAGATTTTGAGTGAGATCGAGAGATTTTACGGACAGCTGTACACAACGTCGTTAAAACCACACACTGATGTGAGTAACGACCCAAGAGCCAAGCTTATCTGAGATTATTCCGATAAAATCCCAGGGGTCGGCCTGAGCGGTGTGAGCGAGATTAGGATGGTTCTCATACTGTTTAAAAACGGCAAGGCGCCGGGTGAGGACGGAACTACAGCTGAGCTTTTGAAAGCGGGTGGAAAACCGATCCCTGTAGTCCTTCAAAAGCTGTTTAATTCTGTCATACATTGGGGCGTGGAGTAGAAGCTTGGTTATTCTATTCTTACAGAAAGGGGAGTCTATTGAAGAATTATAGACCGATATCGCTTCTAAGCCGTGTCTACGTGCTGTTTTCGGGAGTCATCTCAAATCGTCTAGCAAACAGACTAGACGACTTCCAGCCTTTCGAACAAATCGGATTCCGAAAAGTCTTTAGTACCATAGATCACACACATACTCTTCGCTAGATTGTACAGAAGACCGAGAAGTACAATTTATCATTATGTCTGGCGTATGTGGACTATGAGAAAGCCTTCGATTCAGTCGAAACTTGGGGGGTACTACAGTCTCTCCAGTGGTGCGAGATAGACTCTCGGTATATCGAAGAGTGCTGAGGTGTTTTATGAGATGAGGCTACAAAGTATATCCGCGTACAGAATCAGAGTATGAAATCAATCCTACTGCAGAAAGGTGTAAGGCAGGGTGATGTCATATCCCCGAAACTCTTCACCGCTGCATTGGAAGATGTTTTCAAGCAGCTGAACTGGAAAGGATACGGTATCAACGTCAATGGCGAATAGATCACTCACCTTCGATTTGCCGACGACATAGTTCTTATGGCAGGATCGCTGGAGGAACTTAGTACAATGCTCAATGATCTCAATAACGTCTCCCAACAGGTTGGTCAAAGATGAACATGGACAAGACGAAGTTCATCTCAAACGTCCAAGTCACACCAATACCGGTCGTTGTTGGGAACAATAGGCTCGAAGTTGTAGACGAGTACGTATACCTGGGACAAATTGTCCGATTAGGTAAGTCCAACTTCGACTCAGAGGTCAATCGACGAATCCAACTCGGCTAGGCTGCGTTCGGAAAACTACGTCATATCTTCCCGTCGAGTATACCGCAAAGCCTCAAGAGCAAAGTATACAACCAGTGCGTGTTGCCAGTGATGACATACGGATCCGAGATTTGGTCCTTCACTGCAGCCCGTATGAAGAAGCTCAAAGTTGCGCAAGTTCAGAGTTAAAGTCAACGCGCTATGGAAATGGCTATGCTCGGTGTTTCTCTGCGTGATAGAGTATGCAAAGATGATATCCGCAGCAGAACTAAGGTAACCGACATAGCCGTAAAGATCAGCAAGCTGAAGTGGCAATGGGCCGACCACATAGCTCGCAGAACTGACAATCGCTGGGGAAAAAAGGTTCTCGAGTGGCAGCCACGTACAGGCAAACGCAGTGTGGGACGACCCCCCACAAGGTGGAGTGACGACCTGTGAAATATTGCAGGAAGTCGATGGATGCAGGTGACTCAGGACCGAGTCATAAAGGCAGTCTTTGGGGGAGGCCTATGTTCGGCAGTGGACTTGTGATAGGCTGAAATGATGATGATGACATATACGAGATGAAGGGTGATGTTATGGTACGATTAGGTTATTATATATGGGTGGGTGGAAGATTTCCTTTTGCCAACAAAAACAACGACAAGCACACAGCTACGGATTGTAAAAATAAATTAAGATGTTCACAATTCGATGAAAAACCAGTCTTTGCAGTAGCAACATAAGATGTAAATTCTAATACCGACTTATCAGAACTTTTACCTCTTTCGAGTCAGCTTTTTTTTATAACTTCGCGTCGAAGGCACAAGCGACGATTAAGACAGTTCTCGATATCGATTCGCCGTTAGTTGAAGCGTAAATTCGATTATTCTTGTTCCGTGTCACTGGTTTCATAAATTGTTATTCGCTTTCTTATTAATTCGACGGAATATTGACTGAGAGGATGGAGCAGGCGAGTCTCAACCGTAATTAATTTGAAGGCTTGAAAATCGTAAAGATTTGATTTTACTGTGAAAAAACTAATCTAAAATATGTCGTGTGGCGGGGGTGTAATAATTCCTGTCACCTTCTTTTTCCCAAAAGTGTGTGTGGGGGTTGTAAGAATTATCTAAGAAGGTCGCCTTTTAAATCGCATGGCATCCGACAGATGGTGAATTAACCTACCACAAACTGATGACGGGCTGCACTGCCAGATGCCCCCCCAAAGTGTATAAGGCATCTACCCCATGTTCGACAGTGGAGGTTGTTGAAGAGCCTCCACTATCGAAAATAATCTTTAGCAAACGAATATGTATAACCCTCTATACTGTTTGTATGAAACGTACATTTTTAAAAAAATGTGTTTTGTATTTGATATTTCAATAATATCATCTTTACTGGAGTGCAGTAATAATAACAGAGGTGAATATAACTTTATTAGCGGAACTAGGATAGCCGACGTATATCCGTAACCTAATCATTGCTGATTAGCTTACGGATATACGTCGTAGTTGAAGGCTTACATAGCTCGCATAATTGACAACCGGTGGAGAGGAAAGGTTCTCGTACAGCATTCTAGTATAGGCAAACGAAGTGTAAGTTGGGTCAACTTACACTTCGAGACCTATACTTCAAGAAGATGTGACCACCTGCACAATGTTGCGGGGAGTTAATGGATACAAGTGCCTCTGGACCATGTTTTGTGGCAATTTTTGGGGGAGGCCTATGTTCAGCAGCGGACTTGGATAGCGATGAATGAATGAAATACGACTTTCTTTTATCCAAACGTTAACGATGCCTGCACATGGTGCATTCAGCTGGCTGAAAACGAGGCGCCTACCGACGGCGGAAAATCCATCCCAATATGTCGAACCCAAATCCTACAGGCTAGTGATTGGGAGAAGCGTCAGTACACTGCGCTTCCCAAGTCGCGTACTTAGTAGCATATAGTTACGTTGAAATCTTTCAAGCTAGGCTAATCGTCGACGTATGCCTGCTTATGTTGGTGCTTTCATGGAATGGCTTATGCTCAACAGCGGACTTACACGAGCTAATAAACAAGAAATATGATGATTTATGAATAAACAACATCATTTGAAGTCGTGTAAGGCAGAACATACCATCACTTTCTCCAAATACCAACCTCACCTGGACGTGGTACACCCTGCTAGCTATTTAACGGAAACCGAATGATGGCAGAATATCATCTCAGAATACTGATTTCCCATCACAGCAGCATCGCTAGTGCGTGGGCACGGCGCTCACCAATCAATCACAATGGGCAAACCGCCAAGAAAATGTACGTCGGCTTTTGTTGGGCCTATGTTCAACAGTGGACTAAAATAGACAGATATAGTAGTAGTAAGCTTATATAAATTTATTACGGCTTTACTCACGTCTGACTCTGACAGTCGGCTTCTTGAAAGCAGTGCGGAGGTACGGCATTGACATTACCAGCTCGATGTGCGGTGGCGGGGTAGCTGCCAAAAATAGAAAATAAAACAATTTTTACGCGTTTAATCAAAAATTATGCATAATTTTTAATGTTCCCTTGTTTGACGTCCTGATGTCATAGTTAACCCGGCTACCACCAGCTGTAATTTTTTTTTCCGATCTAAGCAGAATGAGCACATGGTATCTTGAGGTCCATCAGTAGTATCCTTGGTCATGAATTTAATTTTATTTACTAGCGGATTCTAAGCAGGTAGGTGGTAGCACTCAGCCATCTTCTCTATTGAAATTAGAATGTTTTTCAAAACTTACGAGTATGTATGATTTTTATGATTGGCCTGGACACTATGAAGACGAAAGGCTCACCACCGACCGAAATTTACATTTACTTAAGGAGTACTTATAATTGCTCGGGTCGAACTCGATTTGCTTTCTTACTTTATAGTACAGTTAGTTCTTTATCAATAAATTCAGCATCGTAAATGTGCTCGATACCCTATTGGCACTTAATAAACGCCATTGCACGGAGAGTTACTTTAAGGATTCTGATCATGCGATAGGGTTTATTAGGGTTCGCTTCAATAGACCCCTTACAATTACACCCTCAACAAAATAGCCAGCTGGCCCACACTAATTCGGCAAAGGTAAGTAACTAAAACTATCCCAAAAGAGGTGAAATGGGGGCTGGAAGGCATTATGAAACTCCCATGTATTTAAAGTTAGAGACATTGAAATCTAACAGTACAATACAGATGCGTTGTCACCCCAGAGCACTAAGAAGGAATGCCAGCCTGTTATAATAACTGACAGAAACGGGCAAAAGTGTAGTACCTACAAGGACCGCTTCTGCTTTATCATCCTTGACTCTTACGACACCCAGGGGATGAGACAGGGCCATATATCTTACACCGCCGTCACATACACACGAATTTATATTGTTTTTGTACTCGGCAAAGTCGCAATTTAGTTGTGTTAAGGAAAATATACAATTTAAATACAGGTGATAATGATTTAAACATAGATACTATTACAAAATATAATTGTTACATTAACTCACCGTTTTAGAAATCGCCGCCACCCACTCCCTTTGTAAGCATTGCAAGAAAGACATACATTTAATATTAATGGCTGGGGTAAAAGGAAATGATTGGTAATAATAATATAATAACGTTAAAGGCACAAATAGTTATTGTCACACATCATGATTATGTCTTTCTGTCCGATTTCGACCACAGTGATAACTTCTGGGTACTATTCGCAGTTGTCAACTGTGAAAGATATTTTACACTGCTTTACTCACTACTAGTATTACCAGGCCTCATCTTCGCCTTCCATCAAGCAAGATTGAGGTCAAACGTAAGCCTATTTGTTCATAAAAAAAAATCGCTTTTCTTTACCTTAGTGTATCCGATATAGAGAAGGAAAATGAAGGGTCAGGTGTAATAACACGAGACAAAACACAACCGGATTCGTAAACGACTATCTTGTGTTATTTAATTATTTGCTAACGTCATCCGTACTTAACTATTCGATTTTGTTGTCAATTGAAGATCGGTTTCTATTAATGATAGGGTTAGCAATACAGCGCAGCGTAGCGATGTACCGCTAACAACGTTGTAATATTGGTTGTGAACAGGCACTGCTTGTGGAGGCTGGTCTGCTCGAGTTTGCAGCTCGCTTGAGCTTTAATTTAGTGGATCACTCTATTCTTATAACAGGCTTTCAGTTTCCTGTGGGACCATGCCTTCTATTTTGTGAAATGTTGCATACAATATGCATTACAATTATTGAAAAATTAAGAATAATCAAAAATATAATTGCAAAATCAAAACGCTCATGTTATACTTTGAATAAATAATTTACTTGTTACAATTATAGAAATGAGAGCGTTAAGAAGTATGATTGATGTGAAGATAACTGACAGGGTTCGAAATAATGTGATCAGAGAGCGTTGTGTTGAGTTGAGAAAGAGATGCTGAGCTGGTTTGGACATGTGGAGAAGATGAATAAAAGTAGGTTGACGAAACAAATATATGAGGCGAGTGTAAATGGTAGAGTCGGGAGAGGAAGACCTAGGCGAACATTTCACGATCAAATCGGAGACGTTCTGAAAAAACACGGGACACAGAAGCACAAGATGCCTCTATTTCACGCCGGTATTCTGCAACGCCGTGGCACTACCCCGGTCGGCCCGCCCCATTTGAGCATCAGCAAATGCCACTGCTTGGCTCTACCACGCAAGACTAAGGCTTAATAGCCTGTATATAGTCCAACTAACAATTGCTCAACTTGTCATATATGATGGAGGTACTTGATGACCGATTACAATAGAGGATAATATTTAAAAAAAATTAAATTATGGCGACGATGTCCAAAAATTACGAAATTCTAGATCTACAGTTATTGCAAAAACCTGATACTAGTTAATGAGCTCATACACTTTGAGTTCGCCTCAACTGTTCCCACAGCGTTATTCCCTACGGATTAATTCCAGTGCGACGATTTACATCGAGCAATTTTACGAACAGCCTTCAAAAAGTTTATCTCACACAGTTCTATACATTTGACAGATGCGCTGTAGTGTGTACAGTTACGAGCAAACGTTGTTTAAGTAATTTCCTTTCGCATGTATTTGGGTTTTATACAAAAGGTCTTTTATTTAATTGACTTATTTTATTCGGACGATGGGTTTGTTCATTTAACATATTTACTTATATTTTGGTCCTACGAGCAGGAAGTAACACCACACAAGGACAGCTCTAGCTCCATAGCTAGGAAAATATCTTATTGTGGGGTAAGGTGGCATCAAGTGGTAAAACCAGGAATAGTTTTATTGAATATTTTGGGAGATGTGAAGTTACTTTAGATATGAATAATTATAATTCAAAACTGTATAAAATACTTCATAAATGATATTACGTTTAACTTAGTTGTGTTGTATCTTTATTGGTTTGGAGTGACAAACAAGCTAACAGTCGATCTGATGGTAAAATGCTACTGAAGCCCAGAGATACCTGCAAACAACTTCGATCGAAGGAGGTTACAGATGCGTCGTCACCTCTGAGGACTAAGATGGAATGCCTTACAGCTTGGAATTATGCCGGCTCAGAATACCTTTGAACCCGGAACACAAAGGCTCAGCGGCCGAAGTAACTAAGCGGGTGGTACCAACCCAGACGGCTCCTGAGAACAGCCTGTAGTAGATTTACGAGTATATGTGGTAGCGTTACTCTCCACTATAGAATAGCTGTAGCGCGAACGCGTCGGCATGACCGAGGTAGGATCTCCTTAACTTACCGTATCAGCCAGTAACTAGTCTACTGCAAGACATAGGACTCTCTCATTAGGAGGATTCGCAATAATCGCCACGCTCGGCAAGCGGATTGGCGATTTTGCGACCTAAACTAACGATTTTAAAGCTTTTCACTTAGTCGCCCCTAGTTCACCCAAGGGAAGAAAATGGGTGGCAGATACTTACGCCGATACCACAGGGCACACTCTCACAAAATATTTAGGTAAAGGTGCTTTGTGGCGTATGGCGAGAGATTGAACCGGTAACCAATTTCCTGGTAGCAAAGCATTCTAGTCCTCAGGGGTGACAAAGTATTTACATTTTTATTATTTATCGAGAATAGATACAAGTGTGTATGAAACGCAGCGACCCCTCGCAATCAGGTTAACTGTGTTCTTATTTGTTACCCGTATTTTTACTCTATTAGGTACCCCTTTTTTATTATTATTTAATTATTAATTATAATGGCACTCTTTACAGTGCTCAAAGTGATAATAATAATTTGTCATTGAACCTTTTTTTTTTTACGAAATTTTCGTATACACATTTATTAATGTATGCGACTGTACTGGCCTGATGCGGTGCAACATTGAATTTCTAAAAAAAAGTTATAGCAGCTCACAAGTGGTCACCCGTTTCTATTACCTGATTACCTGAACATGCGAATGCACAGCGTTCGAATCTTTCATATGTTCAAATTTAATGAACATATTTGACGAGCGCTTTATTGAGCAGGAAAATCTGTAAGAAACCTGTCGACGTAGAGATTATGAAATCCGCTTACTCGCAATGGAGCTGGGTTGAAGATTATGATCAAATATCCTCGCGCAAACGAACCAGTGCACTGCAATGCATGGATCTATAGTTAAGGATAAGGAAAAACATGTCAACTTTTTAGTCGATTTTCTTTTTTTTCATTAAAAGTTTGAGCATGAGGCATGAGGTGATTAAGAGTCGGTGAGTGTGCAGCGTTGAACACATTGAAATGGTCATAAATCGTCAGAATACTGGCGACAGTTTACACTAGAGCTCAGGTGCCACGAACTGATAGGCTTCGATCGCACGAACCGAGTGCCGTTTGATAATGTATAAACACGTGCGTACTATATCGTTGGTACATGAGACTTCATTAGTAGTAATACTCCGAGGGATTCTAGTATCATAAAAAAAATAAAATTAAGAGAGGTAGAGATACGTAGAGAGCTGCTCGGTCGCGTTAAGTGATGAATTGCGAACATTTTCTTCGTCGCCGAGAGATTCTCGTTTCACTCCGTAATCCGGTTAGACCCAATTACCATAAATAATGATAGAAGATCGCGTTCCTATTCCAAGGGCGTGCGTTGACTAATGTCGAGATAGTTTTATGAAAGAAGAACGACGATGAAATTTCAATTCGTAACTACTGACTCTTTGATCCATAGCCACCCATTTAAATGCAATCATGCAAATTCACTACTTCAGAAATATGTAATTAGTTCATGAACAGTTTATTGTCTGGCAGACTGTAAATAGTTCACTGCAAGAGACATCGACAGTGTACGACGACCCCCACAAGATGGGGTGACGTCCTGCGCAGTGTTGCGGGAAGTCGATGGATGCAGGTGGCTCAGGACCGAGCTTCGTGGCAATCTTTGGGGGAGGCCTATGTTCAGCAGTGGACTTCTGATAGGCTGAAATGATGATGATGATGATGAAGAGACATCGCCCATAAGGAGGATTTGCCACAATCGCCACGCACGGTTAGCGGATTGGCGATTGCAGTACCTCGACACGCTCTCACTTTAGACGCTGCTGTCCGTCATCGGTCTGATTACATTTGGGCTGGTATATTTCCAATGATTATCTCGCCATCTGGCGATAGCCATTACGATTTTGAAGGCTTTCCTTTAGGCGTCACTTCCCGTCGCGACTGGAAGAGAGGGTAATACTGTAAGAATCTGTATCTGTATGAAGTATTGAGAGACCGGTATTCAGCGAGGCCGTGGCACTGCCTCGGTGGAGCCGGCCCATCCGGGCAGCAACGTAAGCCGCCGCTTGGTTACTACCGCGTAAAGAGGTACTACATAGGTACAGGGCTAGAAATATAAATATTAATCTAACGTAGAACAAAAAATCCAGAACGCATGCTAGGAAATGCGGCGTTCAATTTCCGTACTTTTTAAATTTTTTTTTTTTAGAATTGATTTGTAATTTTATTTTTATGTCTATTATTATTTCCATTTTGTTTCAATTAATTACTTTTTTGTGGGCATCCATTTCTTAGCAAATAAATGTATTTTCTTTCTGTCTTTCTTTGAATGAATGAATTCGGCTCGAACACCGAATTCCTATCTTAGTCGTCAGGTACACCAAGAACTGAGTCACGCTCTACACCATGGAGATATCAATAACACCATCATCAACAGAATCATTGCAATCACAAATAACCTCATCAAACTATACTATGAAGAAAACAAATACATCACGGTCCGTGCTGAATTTTAACATACACAAGCCAATTAAAACAATGTTTTAGAGAAACATCAGACTTCAATCAATTTATATTGTCGAATTCTGACGGTTAGGTTCACAGGAGATCAATTTGACCTCAACACATATTTTACCACCCTCTGTGGAGGCATATTTTCTTCAAATTTATGTGGATCCACCTTCCCATTCAATAACAAAAAAATAATCCTTAGAATCGATTTACAATCAGAGAAGATATCGCTAAAAACATGAAAAAAAAACAAGACAGTCGAATTGATGAAGCTCCATCCATTCTTGAAGACGGTTGAAAAATAACATTCCTATTCTCCATATCTCGTGGTAAAACTCGAGCGAAGCACGAAAGTTAGAAAAATGTTGACACCATAGTCTATAAATAAAAACGCCGGACCGCAGAAGAATTCACAAACAAGTGATATCGCTTTATTACAAGGCGAAGTTCAGAAAAACTAACGTCGTTGTACTAACTATAACTCACAGACAAATGTTACATTCTAGATATGGAAGGATAACGGTAAGGGTGTGCTCACACTGAAGTTTAACGATGAGCGGAGAATTATGTGCACAATATATGTGCTTATAATTATTGTGATAGCGAAATTATAGTTAATTTACACCACTACTACACCGAACACCAATGCGAAATAAAAATCACAACCACTATCATATTCCCTGACAATAGGATGTAGACACCACAAATGTAGGAAACATGTGTTTCACGTCTTAACAAAACATTGCATAATAATACTTCTGTAGTCAACCGCTAACTCACTTGATAATTTCGGCTTCATCTTAAGTTTAATGAATTTCCGCAAAGTACCGTCGGTTTGCATAGCTACAGCGTTTCAAATCGAAAAACGATATTGTTGTGACTCTTCTTGAGAAATGTGCCCTTTGATTCTTTTAGTGTGGCAGGTTCTGTTGACCCTGTTACTAGTATGGAATAATACTTACTAGTAACAGAGTAGGAGGAGATACAAGTAACAGAGGCTTCACATATCCTCGAAATAATATTTTTATTATTTCTCAGACATGCAGGTTTCCTCACGATGTTTTCCTTCGCCGCTGAGCATGTGGTAAATACAGCACATAAAATTGCTATTAACGATTTTAGTGGTGCCGGCACCGGGAGTCGAAATAAATGTGAAGCTAAAGTGAGCATCCTGATCACTAGGCTATCACGGCTTATTACTAAGCTTCGTTTATTTGTAACCATGATCAATAAACGAAACCATGTTTTGGATATGAACAATAATCGTATCGTATTATTCTTCACATCCATAGCAGATCTTGTCCTTGGTCATAGGCCTCTACCAATAGAAGCCTATGCATGCACGGCGCGCGGTTCAGGGATCACAATACCAGACCTCGCACTTTAAACATGTCATAGATCTCTGTTAGGCGATTCGTTTAATACGAGTAGTTATTCCGCTATCAAATGAACGCCATGCCATTTCCAAGGTCCACCCCGGTCAACACCTACGATACCCATGGGAAGAAAGGGAGATTATCTTACACCACTATCACATGCTACATTTAATATTTAAATGTTTTCTTTTTCAGGAAAGGGTTTATAATTATTCCGTTAATTATATCGCCTAAAATTATACTACTACTACTTACTAATGTGGTAAATTCATGCAGAGGCTTTTGCTGCTACCCGAGTGGCCGGCTCGACCGGATTGGTACCACGGCCTCGCAGAATACCGGCGTGAATTAAAAGCATTTTGTGCTTCCGCGTTTCGTTCGGTGAGTGAGGTAAACGGAGGCCCAATCCCCCTCCCCTTCCCCCTCCCCCTTTGAGTAAATTTATTGTAGTGTCCAATAAATTAATTGCTAAACCGCAGCATTTAAAAGGAAAACTTAAAATATTAAATTTTAACTTTTTCAACCGCTGTTAGAACATTGAACACACCGCGTGACTTACTGGTTAGCGTACCTGACTGCTGACACATGGACCCTGCGTCAATATTTGTGCAAAAATACCGTGTCCCTGACACTGCATCTGACCCTTCCTCCGATCTTATCGCATATGGGTTACATGGGATACGGGAAGGTAGAGACAAGTAAGTGCCTCTGTGTTTACGTGTTCCACAAATATAATATCTCTTGCGCTGTCGACAACTACGGATAGCATACGGAAATTGTGGTGGTGGTCAAAATCGGGCAGCAGAACATCATCAGAATATTGAAGAATATACTCTATATTTCTCACCTCATCTCAGCATCAGACTTTGCGAGCATCCATACAACGTGACCCGGATCTCTTCTAGAGCCGAGGGCTATAAGTTGCGATAGCCTCGCTCCAGGCGGGAGAGATGGTCGCTTCGGCACCTGACCGGTCCATGATGAAATAGCCAGCATTTCAGGGCTCTCCTTTACAAGGTGCTTTTGAGTTGCCAGACATTTTGCTGAGGCATCCTGTGAGATGAACAAAATTATTGAATTAATCACAAACATAAGTACGATGAGCCGTGGGAGCGCAAGCGTCAGGCTGGCTTTAATTCCATAGTACGTGAGTGGCATGGCGTCGAACACCAGTGGCGTCACCACTAACTATTAAGTCACACTAAGTACTAAAACTAAATTATTAATTCTCTACGGTCCACGGTAGACGTGATCCACGATCAAGGAAAACATCGTGAGGCAACCTGACCAATCATGACTGAGAAACATTAAAAAAATATTTAGCGGACATGTGAAATTCATCAACCCATTGGAGCGTGCACATACTCATCACGCTGCAGGTGGAATGGCGATGGCGATGATAGAATATTACTGGTCAATTCAACCTCGACGATTTCGTCTTATACATCAATCTATCACGATCCACGGCGGGGCATGTAGATCACAAGAGCAAGCCTGCATGAGTTTCATATATACTTTATGCATACCCACCACGCTGGACAGACGAATTGGTGACCACAGTACCGACATCCTCGCACAAGCGATTCTACCAGCGCGAATGTGAGATATAGATTCGGCATGGATGGTATTTCCGCCATTCGTCAGTTGCCAAAGCCCCGTTTAACGATTTGGTTCACCTCCTAATAAAAGTAGTCATATGTGCGGACATTTTAGACGTGGTGGTTTTCGTTGGTTATGTCTGCGAATTGAAACATCAAATATTTCGTAATTTTTTCCCGGAGGACTGTGGTGTTTGACGTCTCGATGGTAACACGGTGTATGATGAAATTCGTAAATAATCGTTTTATTTTAAACGTAGTATTCGCGTAAATAAAAGTAATAATCAAATACATGTTAGTTTACAAATAACAAGAAATATGTCCTGTAATGTAAAAAAAATAGGAGTTGTACCAGAGTCCGACTCGAACCACACGGGCTTAATGTCGTCGCCATTAAACGGCACTACGATACGCTTCCTCCACCTAAAGCAACCCTATCGACAAGATCAAGCCTAAGTTGCACAATACAAACGTTTCCGGTTGTAACGTGTGTGTAACTTCGAACAAGAAGGTGAAGACGAATTAGTGCCTCCAGTTTTGCGTGAATGCTTACTGCATTACAATATAGCTCGCTCTGATAACATATAAAAATTATTTAACTATTTTTGATTTTTATTGTATTTTTATTTATGTATCCTTTTATATACTTGTATACGTATTTGTGTATTTTATATTATAAACATTTATTTAATTATATAGTGTATTTATATGTACTTATCAACTTATTATTATTGGAGTTTTTTATTTTATTTTATTTTTTACACTTTGTTTTGTACTTGCCAACTACCTTTCACCATAACAAGGGTTGACTAGTAGAGAATGCCACATGGCATTAAGTCTGCCCATTTTAACCTTAAGCTTAAGGCTAACAATAAAGAATAAATAAATAAATAAACCATAAGACGTTGCGGTCAAAAGAGATAAATTAGAAGAGTAGTAAAAGACCAAATCCTTAATTACGATATCAAATAAGCAATAAAAGTGTCTCCTCCTTGAATGCTCAAGCGGTGCTCATCTGTAAGCGACGATCGTTCAGAATATTTTAAAGATAAAGTCGGGAAAGCGTTTCTTTGTCTTATCAATGGCTGATAATATTTAATCAGAGGGATAAGAACTCTATCGACGAAAACCTTTTAACCTTATGTATTATACAAACCGGGTCGGAGATTTTGTTTGCGCAGTCTTTTGGCCTTATGTAACTCAAGAACGTATTCAGATATTACAATGAATCTAATTGTAATTAATCAAAATATTATTTCAATAACAACAGTGTAAAAGTAAAGTTAAAACCTTTTTTTTTATATATATAGGAAAGGCGGCAAACGTGCCGGCGGTTCACCTGTTGGTAAGTGCTTACTGTTGCCCTCGTACATCTACAGCACCAGAGGCGCTGAAGGTGCGTTGCCGGCTTTCAAGGTTATTTGTGAGGTGGGAGAGGGATGGGGAAGGGATTGGGCTTCCGGTTACCTCACTCACCGAACGAAACGCAGAAGCACAAGATGTCTTTACTTCAGACTGGTATTCTGCGAGGTCGACCCGGCTCATTCGAGCAGCAGCAAAGCCACTGCTGGGCTCTACCACGTATACAAAGCCTGTAAATTCCCACAGCTTGGCAAAGGCCTACTTCTCAAATATTTAACCCTGGTCACTCGTGCTCTATGAAACTAAAGCTGGCGCCCGGACCACTAGGCTACCGCGGCATAGTAACATTAGTTATATGTATGTATATATATTAGTTATAAACGTTTAGGTAGTTTAGTTTGTTTATCAATAAAGACGACACACACAGAACATATTAATTAACAATAAAAAAAATCATAAGGTAAAAAATTAACCAAAAGTAACATAACTTCACAATTACAGAAAAATAATACTTTGTGCGTGTCTCATGGCTGTCAAATGCCTACCTCACCGGCGCGTGGTGCATCCTGCTAGAAAACAAAGGATCTTTAAGCGACCGAATAATAGCGGAATATTCGAATCAATTTGCTGAAACCAAATCCCACCAACCTGTGTGATGGGAAACAGCATCCCTGCAGCGTGGGTACCGGCACTGCTCTACCCAATCCGCTTGCCCATCGTGGTGAGTATGGGCAACCTTTCCAAGACATATATGCCAGTTTTTGATTGCACTGTTAGATTGCCCTATGTTTAACAGTTGACAGATGTTGAATGAATGTAGTAGAAAGACTGGCAGATTTTTTAAACTTGAGATTTGGTTTAATAGGAATTGCCGCTCTAAAAATCCAGTATCACAAACTTGTATAACTATATGAATAGGAAAGGTACTTTAGCCATTGTATTTGTTTAATGAAATTGCAAATTAAATTTACGTGAATTTGAAATATTGAAAAATGAGAAATTTCAAGTCAAAATAAAAATTCCATTCACGGTCTGAGTAGATACGACACATAATACAGAAAGGAAATAAAAGGAAAATATTAAACAAAAAACATAAGCTACTGCAGCATAAGACCGCGAAAGGAACTGGATCCAGTTTCTAAATATAAATTTAAATTCAAGGTTTTAAATCTAAGTTCTGGCATTGGTTTTCAAGACTAGTCCGAACTTTGAACCAGCCCGAGCCGCTGTGGTCGTGCTTCTCAAAAGGTCCCATTAAAGTAGAATATTATAACGTTATTCTACCCTAAATATACATATATGGATTGAAAAACAAGCTAGTAACCCATCCGATTTAAGTAGTTACTGCCACCTGCAGCCCATGGACACCTACAAACAACTTTAATCGAATCGGATCGGAATCGAAACGGATTGGCGATCGCATTCAAATTCATATTTTCATACAATTCAAAAAATCGGGTTCAGTTATGCTTTTTTTTAAGTTGTCACAGACACTTACCATTTATGATTAAGATATGTTGTAGCTACTAAGTAATAGAGTTACAACATATCTCAATCATAAGCGGTAAGCGGTAAAGTAGTTAAGACTTCTGTAGTTATCTACGATAATGATACCTACTGATGGTTTAAAAAAACTTCTTAATTTTGTCTACATTGTAATTTTAATTGGAAAAGTTTTCGAACTTTTCACGAGGGATACGCCCTCGCAAACTATTGAGTTTAAGACAATACTACGATCGACCGATAGCTTTAGCCAGAAGTTCGTTCTCTTTTAAAGTCTTAACAAAGGTAAAACGATGACGTGACCTGTGAAAATAAGACCATTCTTATTCGTTCGGGAGCCATTCTATTGATCCATATCAATTGAATGGCTTCCGAACGATGGAGTCAGCAAATTTTATTCAAGCATATATCCTTAATCTTTAATTTCTGCGAAGTCTGCGAGGAAAGTAAAGTTATATAGCGCCTGTTAATGTCCTACTGTTCAGCAGGCCCTTTCTCATTACTTGAGAGGGGGCGAGCTTTTGCAGAGAGCAGAGAAGGCCCCGCCTCGCTGCACTGCTTGGCGGACTTCACTTGTCCATTAAATAATTTTTTTGATAGTTTCGCATTTTGGCATGAGAGTTAAGCAAACATATAAAGACAATCTAGCACTACTTAAATACATTAAATATTCCATGTTTAAAAAAGCTGAAGGAGCGACGAAATTTTTATACAAGAGGGGATCGACTCACCTGATGGTAAGTGATTACCGTGACATGAAAATTCAGAGGAGTTGCAGGTACGTTACCGGCCTTTAAGAATGGAAAAGGCGTAATATTTTCATGAAGGTCTCTTAACCAAAATCATTTCAGCCTATCACAAGTACACCGCTGAACATAGGCCTCCTCCAAAAGATTGCCACAAAGCTCGGTCCTGAGTCACCTACATCCATCGACTGCGCAGGTTGTCACTCCATCTTGTGGGGGGTCGTCCCATACTGCGTTTGTACGAGGCTGCCTAGAACTAGAACCTTTTTCCTCCAACGGTTGTATAGTTAATATATATTTTTTTTTACCAATTACGTTATACGGGAAACATAAGTTCAAAGCATGTTCTTATGAACAAGATCCGGAAAACAATGACTTTTAAATATACCACGACATTTTAAAGATGACTATTCTATAAGAACCGAAATAGTTAGTGGTAATGCTGGTGACAGCTTATTCCACTGTCTATCGGTACGTGACAAAAAATCCGAAAGACGGTGTTGGTGGAACTTAGTATTATATCGCGATGTACAGTTTTTCAAAACACTCTCCGTGGTAAATAAAATTGAAAATGCATAGACGTTTGTCTTCTCTTCGCGAGACTATTGGAGTCGAATAGACAGAACTTGGTACCCGAAGAATTAAGCCGCTCTTTGTTGGATGCGGTATTAAATTTATTTAAAAAACTTCTTAATTTTGTCTACATTGTAATTTTAATTGGAAAAGTTTTCAAACTTTTCACGAGGGATACGCCCTCGCAAACTATTGAGTTTAAGACAATACTACGATCGACCGATAGCTTTAGCCAGAAGTTCTTCTTTTAAAGTCTTAACAAAGGTAAAACGATGACGTGACCTGTGAAAATAAGACCATTCTTATTCGTTCGGGAGCTATTCTATTGATCCATATCAATTGAATGGCTTCCGAACGATGGAGTCAGCAAATTTTATTCAAGCATATATCCTTTATCTTTAATTTCTGCGAAGTCTGCGAGGAAAGTAAAGTTATATAGCGCCTGTTAATGTCCTACTGTTCAGCAGGCCCTTTCTCATTACTTGAGAGGGGGCGAGCTTTTGCAGAGAGCAGAGAAGGCCCCGCCTCGCTGCACTGCTTGGCGGACTTCACTTGTCCATTAAATAATTTTTTTGATAGTTTCGCATTTTGGCATGAGAGTTAAGCAAACATATAAAGACAATCTAGCACTACTTAAATACATTAAATATTCCATGTTTAAAAAAGCTGAAGGAGCGACGAAATTTTTATACAAGAGGGGATCGACTCACCTGATTGTAAGTGATTACCGTGACATGAAAATTCAGAGGAGTTGCAGGTACGTTACCGGCCTTTAAGAATGGAAAAGGCGTAATATTTTCATGAAGGTCTCTTAACCAAAATCATTTCAGCCTATCACAAGTACACCGCTGAACATAGGCCTCCTCCAAAAGATTGCCACAAAGCTCGGTCCTGAGCCACCTACATCCATCGACTTCCCGCAACACTGCGCAGGTTGTCACTCCATCTTGTGGGGGGTCGTCCCATACTGCGTTTGTACGAGGCTGCCTAGAACTAGAACCTTTTTCCTCCAACGGTTGTATAGTTAATATATATTTTTTTTTACCAATTACGTTATACGGGAAACATAAGTTCAAAGCATGTTCTTATGAACAAGATCCGGAAAACAATGACTTTTAAATATACCACGACATTTTAAAGATGACTATTCTATAAGAACCGAAATAGTTAGTGGTAATGCTGGTGACAGCTTATTCCACTGTCTATCGGTACCTGACAAAAAATCCGAAAGACGGTGTTGGTGGAACTTAGTATTATATCGCGATGTACAGTTTTTCAAAACACTCTCCGTGGTAAATAAAATTGAAAATGCATAGACGTTTGTCTTCTCTTCGCGAGACTATTGGAGTCGAATAGACAGAACTTGGTACCCGAAGAATTAAGCCGCTCTTTGTTGGATGCGGTATTAAATTTATTTAAAAACTGACCTCCGCGCAGTATCTCCTGTATGAAATCTTCACCAAATTAGGATCTTTCCAAATTCAGATGTTATGTTACATCCTATCGAATGAAATAAGAATAAACCAAATCGCGCCAAAAACGTAATAACTACTCTAATTTAATTTAACTGAAAGTTGGGATACAACAGTCCTGAAGTTCCAGGCTCAGGAGTGATTCAATACAGACTGTGCTGTTGGCATTCGAATTGAAAAACTTTTGTTCTTAGAACTTCAGAGCAATTACTATTTAAGTGTTTGTATGGCCTCAACCTGAAAGCATTGGTTATTAGGCTGATTTTATAAGAGTTCTTTATATTGACAGCTAGATGAGTTAGCAGGTACGGAGTCGTGGCTACTGAGTTTAAAAAAAATTATCCTGCGTTCAAATTGTAACATAAAACGACTTTAAGGACGAAAGGTAACAGCTTACGGCTATAAGACTCTGGAACGAAATCTCACTTGACATTAAAAAAGCTCCCAATAAGTTTGCCTTTAAAAAGAAAATCCGCAATCACTACAAAGATGTTGCAAGTCTGTATTAGTGTTGCTGATAGTCATTGTGTCGTTTTAGTTGTTTATCCTGACATATATATTTGTTTGTATTTTAGTATTAAAATTCATGATTCTATGTGTATATGGTATATTTGTATATATCGTATGTATGTATCTACCTGTCTGTGTAAGTATATATTTTGATATTTATACTTGTTTTATTCTGTTTGCTGTATCGCCTCTATTATGTGTTTATCTCTGCTTAGCTTAATTAGGTTGGCTAGGAGAGAATCCCTCTAGGCATTAAGTCCGCCACGTGTACCACTTTGTGTATACATTTTTAATAAATAAAAGTTATTGTCTCAGAGTTTCCTCTTATTGTATTGATTATGTTTTTAATCGAGTATAGAAGTGCTGAAGTAGAAGTGTCTTCGAGTGTCGTGTTCTCTGTATATCCCGCGTTTACGAGTAAGCCTTCATCTAGACCTACCTAGTATATATACTTAAGTAACAGAAATCTTCTACTAAATATAATTCCACTAACTGACTGACAGATAACGCACTGCCTAAACCGTTGGGTCCAGAAGCATGAAATTTTGCATAGAAGCTCCTTATATACCATAGGAGAGCATTAAGAAAGGCTTTTTGAAAATTCATCCCCTAAAAGGGTTTAATCGGTAGGTTGTATAATTTCGTTTAATAAATTCGATGAGAAATCCCATCGTTCACACGACTATATTTGAGAGAGCAAGAAAATGCAGAAAGCTTTGTGTAGTACATCATGTTAAGCCTCACCGCCATGGGGCTCTAAGGAGGTCATAACCGATGCCTCGATCAGAGGAAGGGTCAGTATAGAAACACGTAGTGTAACATATCGTAACCAGACCCAAAAACCAATTACTTGAGAGCTACGAATAAATATTGTCATCGATTGAGATTCGAATCCAGCGCAATGACTCAATTGTCAGTAAACTAGCCAGCTGAAGGCCAAACGTTCGTCGGTAATATGAGAACGAACCAAATATTTTTCTCTTTTCTACGAGAATTTTACATCTGCAGCCGGCTAATGGCGGTTTACAGCTACTGGAACCACAAAAGGAATGTGTAAAGAAAGGTTTATTTCCCAAAAGGTACGCTATGACACCGATTGAAGACGTTATTTCGTTCGGGAACTGGAACAAGCTTTTGTGATGGTTTTCAGTGAACCTCATGATTTCTAATTCTAGAATAGTAGTAGTAGACGAATACTACAGATTTCAAATAAATCTATTATTTACGGACTTTGTCGCGTTAAATTTACTTTTACAATATCGAAGTTCCCCTTGGACGTGGTCACAGGGGGACTGAGGTGGTTGTCGTTCTGAAGTCATAGTTAAGCCGGCTACCGTCAGCTTTATAATTATGAACATAACGGTGACAGAAAATTATTCCATTGAGAGAGATGTCCAACAGTGCAAGAAGTGCACCTATAAGACTAAATTAAGACCAACTAAATTACAGCTCCTTGATCTATATCCGTGCATTACAGTCCACTATTGAACATAGGCTTTCTATGAAAACCGAAGTTCTTGAACTGTTTGTCGTTGTTGTGTTTGTGAAGGCAGTGCCGTTCCCCCTCGCACTAGAGATGCTACTACCTATAATTAATCTGTGGAATTCGGGTGTTGCAAATTCTGAAGGATTATCATCCATCGTTCTGTCACCAGAGCAACGTTTGTTAGCTAGCAGGGTGCACTTTTATTGTACACTACGAAACAAAAGGATACAGAAAACATTAAAAAAGCAAGTCAATATGAAGATATAATTTGACAGCCTTATCTCTGCATAGCGATATCTTCCAAGCTACCTACAGAAACTAAACTTCGAGATATGAGGTAGATGGTCCATATAAAAATACACTTGCAGGAGACGTAAGAGAAAATTTTATTTTTTTGCGGAGAAAGTCTAAGTAATTCTCTAGGCGAAGCAGACGTGTAACTTTTATACATTTCACAGGCTTAAGTTAAAACTTAAGCACAACTTAAGTTAGTGAAATATTCTGCCGAAATAGAAATTAATCGCTTTACGTGACAAAAAATAGATTTAAGTATAAAATGTGCTTAGTTAAACTTTGTAATCAATAACAATCGAAAATCTTGTACGTAGAGGGGGCTCATCAGTAACACAAGAGGCGAGTCAACATAACGGTGACGTCAGCAATGACCTCGAGGCCCATTCGGGGCCGTCACTAACGCTGTATCAACTGAATACAAGGACCGAGACCAAAATCCCCTTAATGTTTACTTCAAAATTGTTATACCACCCACAATATTCGTTTTCATTTATTTCTTTTGAAATTTGTTGTTTTTTTTTTTATTTGATTTAGCTTATCTAGGCTTAACTCCACAAGTAACTACATAAGGGACATATAAGTTAAAGAAGCGTTATACGAAGCTTAAAATACTTTAACTCATATTAGTTTTTATAAGTAGCCATAACCTAATACGATGTTTGTGTTTATATGGATGAATGTGTACTAGATGAGAAATGTTTGTCAAGAAATTGCCAAATGTTATTCAGTAATCTATCTACCCTGTTGGTGATCAGGTATGAAGAGGTTTAGTTAAAAAAAAAATATATGTTTTAATGCAACGAATACGATTCGAGCGTTGCAGAGCTTTTTCGCTTTTAAAAGTATTGTATTCATTTATAACAGCGGAAAAAATCTTATCTCTGAGTGGTGCTCGGCGGTAACATAAGGGTGCGAGTGGAGCTCAGCGGAGTGTCGGTCGGCGGCGACCTCGGGACGCCTCTTAAGGGTTGCCCACTAATGTCACGTCGAGTAAATTCACGAACGGTGGTAAAAATCCACTTAGCGTTGTTTCAAAATGTTTGAACAGTTGACACCTTTGTATTAATATCATAATTTTAGATGAAACGTTTCCAATGAGTGTCTTTACAATGCCCTTTAATTTAATTAAAGTAGCCGGCAGGCGCTTTACACGTTTAGAGATACTTGATAATTATCTTTAAACGTGTAAAACGAAATATTATTAGAATTACGAAACATGAAAAAAAAACTAAAAAAAAAGTTTAGTTGGTAGAATTCAGAGTATAGTCTTAATTATAAGTTAAAATAAAACATTCAGTATTTTTTTTGGTTCTTTGTATGTTCAGAGGAAGAACGGAACACTTCTAAGTTGTGTAATATATATACAAGCGTATCTGTTCGTCTCTCACGGTCAATTTCTTCAGAACCATGCAACGTAGAAATTTGAAATTTACTTAGTACCTACTATTAACCCACTTTCAGAGTATTAACCAACACTGTTTGCACAAGTCAAAGTGAACACTTAAATATACTCATATAACAAATGAAGAGTCGAATTATTAAATACATTTTTTTGTCAATAATAATATAGCTTTAAATAATATATAAATATAATATAAATGAAAGTGACCATCACAAAATACAAACACTTCTCTACCTTTATATGGAATACTTCATAAAAAAAGAGAAAATAACGTGAAAATAGCAGCTAATACTAGACATATACTAGACTGGTAGAGAATGCCACTTGGCATTAAGTCCGCCCATTGTAACCTTAAGCTTAAGGCTAACAATAAAGAATAAATAAATAAATAAATATACATGTCCACAACTGGACGTGCGCCAAAAATGGCGTGCAGGAAACATTTGCCGGTCCTCACCAGGCGGATCGGTGAACGGAATGTCAATACTTATTGTACTGAGTCGGAGCGTGTCGGCCATTGTGGACTGATCAGTCCACATACTTTCCACTGATACTTCATAATCGGTAAACTCAATAGACGCCCAGGTACTTACTTGGTTGCCTGGGGGAGATCGCTATCCAGCGATAAGGCCGCACAAATTGTAACTTCTAATTGAGATTCTTTTTTTTAATGGCTTCTGTATCCTTTTGTTTTGTTGTGTACAAAAAAGTATATTCATTTAATCATTCATTAATTTATGCATTCATTCTTATTTACCATTTTTTTCTTATTCGTTAATTAAAAATTACGAGAAGTGTCAACTTCCAAGTGCTAAGCTCCAGCTGAACTTTCGTTGCTCCGTTAATTGCACATTAATGCTAAAATTCAAAACTTCAAAATGCAAAATTAAAATAAAATGGTTTCAGTTTACACTATTAAAGTCGTCACAGAATGCTGTAATTAACTTACAGAATACCAATCTAGATTTCGAACGTTCGACGGCGTTTCTCGGAATCCCTACTGATTTCAAGCTTCAGTGGGGAGCGCACATTGTTAAAATAGAGCTTCGTAATTAAGTTTTGCAATTTTAGCTACTACGAGTAAAATGATCAGACATTTGACCAATTAGTTTAGTAATGAAACAAAAGCCCAATGAGTTCACTTCACCTACTTATCAATATCATGTCCCATGGTGTATTACTGCAGGTCCATGCAGCTTGATTGGAGACAGTATACATTTTAAAAAACCAAGCTATACGGGCAATCTATAATTTGGAGCTTCGCGAATCGCGACGCGACATATTTAAGTAGACTAATATATTGAACCATGCGTCGCTGTTTTGTTTTAAAAACATTTTGTATGTACGGAAAAATATGAATATATAATATGTCTGTCTCCCTAGAACGGGTAGAGGCAAGAGGTTTCTAAATTTAGATTTGCCAAAACTAGAAAGTCTTTTTTTAGTAACTGCAATAAAACCTTAAAATGTAGTGTAATAAAAGAAACAATATTTATGAAGCTTGTTAAAGAATCTATATTTCAAATTTTTAAGGAAAAGTTATTATTAACTAACTTACGCATTACTTTATTTTTCATATTTCAAAAAAATATATTAAAATGGTAACTCTCTAACAATTTATTCATGAGCTTAGTGGGATTCCGAGATGAAAGGTCATATATATATATGTCATAACAGCGACGAATGAGAATGCTCTCAAGTCACCTCTCGAGAGCTCCCTAACGAATGCTGCGTCACATAATACGGCAAACGACAGTCAAAAACACTCTTACGTTTGTATATTATGATAGCAATATATGCTTGTGTATAGCTCGTGACGTGTTTCAACAATATAATTTCGATGTAGTTTTTTAATTTTCTATGGTTCACCACCCGTTTAGGGGGCAAACGAACAAGCGGCTCGCCTTATGGTTTAGATTACCACGCCCACGTAAGCAAGCAAAAGCCGCTGCTTGGGTCCTTTTGACACGATAACGGTGAAGAAATACGAAAATTGATAAGTACTTCAGGGGGGTATTTATAGAAGCTCTCTTCTAAAAAGGAAGCACGGATTTCCTGATGGTAAATAATCACGATCATCAACACCAGAGGATCTGTTAAATCGCTGCATATTACTGTAACTAAAAAAGATTTCCAAAGTTCAACCGTTCTCTTGTTTCAAAATTCCAACGGGAAGCTCATATTAATAAACTAGCTTCGAAATTAAGTTCTGAAATTTTCGCTATTAGCTTTATAACTAAACAACAGCTAAATTAGTCGTAGTTATTTGCTTACTTCCATAGTATTATGTCTGATGGTAATATTAATTTTATTTGCAAAAATTAAGTTTGTAATTTTCGCTACTAAAAGGATCAGACTGATGAAACAACAGCCAAATTAGTTTACTTCCCCTACTTACACAATATCGTGTCCCATGGAGTGTTACTGTGGGGGATATGCAGCTGGATTGGAGACAGTATTCATTTTAAGAAAAGCGATATCTAAAAGGGCTATCTGTAATTCAGTGCCTGGGGGCTAATTATCCCCCAGAGGACTTAACTCTTTGAATTCAAAGACACCAATATTTTGACATCTCTGTGATATTTAATATAAACATGTTAAAAAAACTTTGTTACAAAACGCCTTACCATAAATTGGATTAATGTACCGAGTAACTTAAGTAATGTTATTTAATATATCAAAATCAATATTGAATAAAAGCATAAGTTGTATTAATATAACTTTAAGTTTCTTGCCGGTTCTTCTCTGAGAAGGTCTTCATTTTCGAACCTTACAAACTTTAATTGAATAAAAAAGTTGAGACTTTTAGTTTGAGCGTAATCTAGGGGGATCGAAATGGTTGGTGATCAAAATATTAGACTTCATTACTTAATATTTTGATCATCCTTAAGAAGAGCGAACCCCTCTCCTATTGCGTTTTGTACACCCAAAGGCGAGTCTAAGGTCTTCTCTCATTTCTAACTTCATGCAGTGGTTAGAGTTAGACATGTTGCTTCTGTGAGGGTAGTATTTCAAAAAATTTAATTTTAAGAAATCTCCATCGAACTATTTAAATTTTAGTCTCTTGGTTAAAGTAAGTAGGTAAGTAGCAGCCTGTGAATATCCAATACATATTAAAGGTCTTGCAGCTGTGTCGGCCATTCTGCTTAAGTGTGGGTAGACTGTGTGTAGGCATCACATTTTCCTTAAATCAAACAAAATCTGTCTTCTTAATTTTGACAGTGTTTTGTTACGGCCGTTATATTGTGCAGATCGTCACCTAATCTAGCCTATACACTAGGTTTTCCTATTAATGGTATTGCTATAGTCCAAGGGCTCTCATTAGCAATACATAATGGAAGCATTACGTAGTATAAGTCAGTAACAATAGTCTCGAGTGACCTCTTCAGAGACCTTAAACTGGGATTAGTTTGAGGGCGGTAGGGCATATAACATTATATACTTAAATCAAGTTAGCACACTCATCTCCAGAGACCTTTTCTTTTTATTTTCGCGCAGCAGCCTAAGTTTCTTCAAAATCAGTTTAGCCTTTTCCGAGATTAACCTGGATAAAGACAGTCTCTCTTAATGTTTATCTATGTGTAAGATAAACTGCAATAATTCGCGAGTAACAAGATATTAGAAGTGAAAGAAAATTTCAAGTAAGAAGATGAAAATACACTGGTTAATATCGGAATATATTTATCTTTGTTATATCTTTTCAATAATATTGACAACTGTTTTTCTCGAACATGAAAGGCTACGACTTTGTACGCGACGCGACGTTGTTTTACAGATCTGGGTTCTATCTTTCCCCGGTGGCCAGCACCATTAAAATTGTTAATTGCAATTTTAAGTGCTATATTTATCACGTGCTCGGCGGTGAAGAAATAAATGGTGAGGAAACCTGCATGTCTGAAAAATAATAAAATACATTATTTCGAGGATAAGTAAAGCCCGCCAACCCACCTGGAGCAGCATGGCGGGTCCTTCCCGGCTTCTTCCCAGCAGTGGGCACTGACAGGCTACTTTTAATCATGTCTTGGATAAAGAAATTAAATCATTTATTCAACACAAAAAACAAATTTAATTGGTCGCGCGTTTTTTTTATTTAAAATCAACACCGTATTGAGGTTCCTCTGACGGAAAAGAAACCAGCGAAAGAAATTCTATAGGTATCCTCTTTTTTGGATTTTTTTCAAAACATGTCCTGTCATCCTGAGAATTCTCCCAGGCCTCAAATATATTCTTAATCATCTCTACACCAGCATCGATTGTAGAAGTAAACGAAAGTAGAGGCAAACGAAACCATGATAAGATATAACACTGTCGGAGAATGACGTCACACGGAT
Organism: Bhutanitis thaidina; assembly: GCA_029286595.1. Lineage (NCBI taxonomy): Eukaryota > Metazoa > Arthropoda > Insecta > Lepidoptera > Papilionidae > Bhutanitis > Bhutanitis thaidina. The sequence continues at coordinate 3,668,208 of JAGSMS010000030.1, forward strand.
TTTTTTTATTTTTTTGTAGCATAGCGGAAAAGTACCTTAGCCGTAATAATCGCCATAAACTAATCATAACCATGAATATCAAAACAGTTTCCGGACTCCAACCACGTAGATTGTCGTTTAAAACCAAACAACGTTATTTACCTAACAATCGGCCGTTTACAAAACGAGACTAAACGGAAAAGATTACTGAAGTAAACGGTCCCAGTAAACTGATTTCGTATTTATTTCATGGTGTAAATCATAAGTTCGGGCGACGTTTTACTTTATTTGTATGTCAAAGTGAAAGTTTTTTTTTAATTTGCCCTTTTAAAACATTTACAAATGTCAAAATACAAAAAAGCATTCACGTGTTACCCATAAAAATAAGAGATTATGAAATTCAATTTGGCTCGATTCAGCGTAGCCAAACTGACTTCCGCAATTCACTCTTCTTCTCTCTAGGAGATAGAATGTGGAGTGCGCCTCGTTGCCGGGATTGCTTCTAGAGTTTTCCATGAGATTATTGAGTCGTTTATTTTATTATTTTAGCCTAAACTATTTTATAGTTTATTTACTGTATAGTTTGGGACACTATTATTGTTTTAATACAAAAAAGTACACTCGCAGAAAGGAACCGGCAAGAAACTCTGAATGTACGATATTATTTATAAATAATAAAATGTGCGACATTCAAAAATATCTTCGTGCCTGAAATGCCACGCAAGATACTCATTACTCCATTATAAATTAGCAAAGCAATATATTTTTCTCACAAATACTAATTCTATCCCAAATCTTATACTCGTGGTGCAAGGGTCGCTATTGTTTCTACAAGTATAAGTATATAATTGCATTATCCGCTTTCGCTTGACACTTGACCGTGGCAAGTTTCTGAAAGTTATTATAACTTTTTGTCGCAGTAATCCAGCGAAAGAGAGCGCCCGGGCAACTGGATATAACTCGTTTAGCAGGGGGAATGAATCGCTGATTTTCTTTGACATCCAATATCTTCTTTGATTTATGCGTGGTGTGGGATACCTTTAGGTAAAGTTTCTTCATCACAGTATACATGATATTGTTGATAAGTTTCAGGAAACTAGTTTGTATATTATTGATCTTGAACTTCTTGTTTGTAACAAATGGTTTGTGTCAGTTTAATATAGAAGATAAAATTTCTAAACAATCAACTTAAATATGCCTGCTAAGCTATGGGTCACGAGTTTGAATACAATGGAGATAGGCCAACGTGAAGAAGTAAACTGTCCAGATACTGATTAGAAAGAGACTGGTAGGTTTTAGCCCATCCCATCTCCCCAAGTAAAAGTAAGAGAAAAAAGTTTCTTCGGTTCGGTTTTAACGATCAGGTGTGATATTTTAAATTTTGGTAGTAGATTGCTTGACAGTAAAATTTAACATTACAAACCATATACCAATAAATTCTACAATCTCGTTAAGAAATAAATAGATTTGCACAACGCGGTCGCCGGTCAGTTTATATTTTATAAACGAAACTACTCTAATCTCCAACTATCAGTTTGAACTTGTGCAACTGCGGTCCGATTATGACATTTTGGAAGATAGATATTTTATCTGTGTCCCTGATAACCCTGTACTCGACAGAGTCCGTGGCGGCATAGATGTACTCCTATAATCTCTGCAGTGTCGACCGAGTTGTATCTAGTCTATTCGCACGGATCTCTGCAAAGTCACGTCTCCTGCTACTATTTTCTCTTCGTAACTTTTATTTTATTTGTTATCGTGCTTTAGAAATAATAGAAACATGTACATGAATAGTTCTAGAATATGGATTTAGGAACTATTCATGTATATATGTTGACCGTTCTACCGAATTTCATTAAATAAACGACCGAATGTAATGAAGAGACGTGGTAGCCTGGTGGTAGTGGCTTTCGTTTCATAGAGGGGAAGTGACCAGAGTTCGATCCCGGGTACCGTCACCACTGAAATTTCAAATGGCGATTATTAAGTACTGAATTTGCCACGCTCTCGGCGGTGGAGGAAAAGATCGTGAGAAAACATGCATATCTGAAAAATATTATTTCGAGGACATGTGAAGTGCCGGATGACGGCACTGGAGCGGCGTGACGGGCCTTTCTCATCTTCAAAACGCTCTGAGATATTTGCCTTCTCATATATCTGAATGGCTGTAAACACCTTTGCCCAGATGTGGGCATTTACAGGCTGTGACTTAACTGGAATGACTGCAAGATTTATAGCAACAGACCACACGTTTTTTGGTGGCCACACGAATAGTATGGCGTCTTACATAAATTAATAATGTAATATCAGAATATTTACTTAATTGTCTTACGTATTTACGGAGTGTCTTTCCCATAAAACAAAAGTTACGAGAGTATAGGTAACCCCATTACCACCGGTGCACCTAAAGCCATAAATAATAATTTCATTTTAACCGCCATTAGTATTCGGAACTTGTTGCCATGATCAAAATTTTAACATTTACTTTCAATCAAAATATCTATTTAAATCTATTTAAAAATTTTCATTTTGCGTATTCGTATCGTTCGTAATGTAAATAAGTATAGCAAAAACATATTTATTCCTATTTCTCCCGCCATCGTTCATTCGCCCCACATGTCAACAGCACCCGCCTTTTTTCGTGTTATTGATGACAATTTATTCTCAGCAGCGATCTTGGGCTTATTGCATATTCAGCCGGCTAACACGCTGTTCATTATAACACATAACATATCTGAAAAGATATCTGTCTGTGACATGGATGTTAAATGCACGTTTGTTAGGGTGTTAATAACGTGTATAAGATATAAGACAAATTTAGCTTTACGAGTAAATATCGAAATCGCCATCTTGTACAAAAGTTTGTTTACATTAATCAAGTGCAGATATGCTCCTCCCTTTTTAAGCACCTTTTATACGTGGTAGAGCCAAGCGGCGGCTTTTGCTGCTGCTCGAATGGGCCGGCTCGACCGGGGTAGTACAACGACCTAGCAGAATACCGGCGTGAAGGACAGGGACTTGGTCCTGGGTTTCGTTCCAAGAGTGCGGTAACCGGAGGCCGACTTTCCCTCCCCGAACCCTCTGTTCCCTTCCATCTCCCAAATATCCTTAAAGGCCGGCAAAGCATCGGCAGCTCGTCTGGTGTAGCAGATGTTAATGGGCCAGGGTAATCACTTACCATCAGGCCGATGAGCCTGAAAAAAAAGCCATGATATCAATTAAAATAAATCGTGATGAGTTGTAACAATAGAAATTATATATTTATGACACGGGAAGGGATAAAAGTAAAAATGATACTAGGTGATAGACTACTTCGCTGCCTAGGAGTAGTCCGTGTAGGTGCCGCCTTCTTCTTTCTCCTATTCCCCCCATTTCTGCCGGCAATCAACTGTGCAACCAATGTTGTGTATCCGTTTGAACGCATTTAGATCTCACTTTACATTTATTTAAATATTTACAGTGTAAATATGTATTGTATGTATGATTTTAATTTTTGTTATTATTATTATATATTATAATTGTATTAATTAGTTTTAGTTGTATAGTACGAGTATGTATATTTATATTGCACCACCTACCTATCATCTGTAGCTTTGTTTCCCAATATGTTTTGTGATGTCCAATAAAGTATATTCATTCATTAATTCACTCCTTCGATTTTGTTGTTTCGAAGTTGCTTGCAGGTGTTCGTGGGCTGTATTAGCCACTTACCATCAGGCAGACAGTTAGCAAGTTCGTTGGACTAATCCAATTAAAAAGTAATTTTTTCTGATGTTCCATTATAAGTAACAGGTATTATCAATTTTGTTTTGCCGTTCTGCGCCGGTTTTGCTTTAAAAACCAATATTCTTTTCTAATATAATATTCATTGCATTATAATAGTGATTAGTATTCATCACAATAGCTAACATTGATTACCAAAATAATTAGTGCAAACTATATTCAGATCAAATTCCGATATTGCATTACTGTCGAATGCTGATCGTAATCAAACTAATCAACTGATGTAGTTAATGGCAATCGGTGTTAATATTAACGAAGAGACTTGCAGCTTCAAGTGACAGGGTAATCAACTGGTTCATTAAATTTTCCTTTTTAAACAGACACTGTGTTATTTGTATTTTATCTAAAGATGCTTGACGATGAAAAAAATATATAATGAATAAGCTATCACGACCGTATAACCAATCGTGAAGTGGACAGAAGTCAAGACATTTATTTTCTTCGATTCATTATGAAAAGTATATTCCTATGATCCGGTTTCCAGTCGCCGTCTTAACATACAGACCAACGATAAAAGTTTCGAAAAATCTCATTGGTAGGAAAACTCTACTTGGGGAAGTTTCGGGTCTCGCGATTCCGAGCAAACTGCTCACCTGATGGTAAGTGATTACCGTCGCCCACGCACATCTGCAACCTCTGGGTGCTGAAAGTGCGCTGCCGGCCTTTAAGTCATATTTGGAGTATGAGTGGGAGGATCGGGAGGCGGAATAGAGGAGGTGAGAGAGAGCCCCCGGTTACCTCGGTCACCGAACGAAACGCAGAAGTACTAGATGTGCCTCTAATTAACCCCGGTATTCTGCGAGGTCGTGATACTACCCCGGTCGAGTGGACCCTTTCGAGCTGCAGCAAAAGTTGCTGCTTGTCTCTACCGCGCAACAACCGATTCGGACCAAACAATTCTACTATGATGGTTATCTAACGATGATATACCTTTTAACTTACAACGTCATTGCGATGAAATGATTATTTTGTTCTTTTGTTGGCAACTTTTACACATTCTTACAATTTCTATCACGCTATCGAACATCCGCCCGTGACTTTGCGTCATCTTGATTGATGTATTTCCTCCGATTCAATTATCGGCTCGACTACCATCTCTCGTCTCTCAGCGACACCTGTCTCACTGACTGGTTTCTGATTGATTCACATTTAATAATGAAGATTAAATTTAGACTGCTTTTTAAATGTCTAGCGACTACTTTATAAAGTTGTTAAAACTACTATACTGCTTCAAACTCACAAATGGTATGATATAATGCACAGACAGACATGACACAAACTTCTCGTATCTTCAGTAGGCCTAGATACATAGGTGTTTATATACAGTAAAGGCGAAAGATGGCGTTGTTAACTTACCTTATGGTAACAATTGAAGCTAACGAAACAGATAATACGGCTGACATACTTAACTTTCATAATAAGAAGTTTGTATTTATTTGTTAATATTACGTAATCTGTGCACGCGTTGGTACATAACTGTATGTAGACAGAGGTCCAATATAAACAAATTAATAAGAATAAATACGAAACCTAGAAATACGCCTTCGAATAAGTTTTATCATCTACTAAATGAAGATGCTTCGCGAAATGACTTTAAGAAATTTGACTATAACACATAGTTTATCATATCCCTCGCTCGCCTCGCCCAATTACTCTGCTCAGGGTGTGAAATGATATGATGAGAAGTTGGTAACAGAAGCTAATTTCTACATCAAGCTATACTAGTCCAATGTTGAACATAGGCCTTTCCGAGAAAGCGCCACCCAAAGTGGGCATACATTTATTGTAAGGTATGCCCATAGGCACCACGCTTCATAGGTGGACCGGTAAGCACAGTGCCTGTACCCTCATACCTACTAGTGATGCTGCTCTCTCTCTATAGGACTTGAGCTCGGCCAATTCGAATCGATATTCTGCCATCCTATTTGGTTGGCAAAGCCTTGTTTGGTGCAAGGTGCACCACGAGCTGGTGAGGTTGGTATTTAGAGATAGATATGGCATATTCCTCCTTAAACCTCACATTCCCCTTACATATGTGAGTGCTGTGTTAAATAAAGAAGAGAGTGCATAAATAAAAATCTGATCACTAAAAATTCAGATAAAAAAAATAAGTGTTCTGTAATGTACCGACATATTTTCAACTTGAGACCCAGTGATCATCAAAAGGAAATTAAAAAAAAATCTGCTTTGAGTGAGCTTAACCGTCCCATGCACCATGTAATAGGATAAATTGTGTTTCACATGTAGCGCTAGATCTGTCCCCAATATCGTTTTATCCACTACTCGTGCATATTCAATAAACATCTGAAGCCGATGAAGCGAACATACGTATACGTTCTATGGCAATAATTTACATAAAGCTGCGCAGCATATAAACAATTAAGCAAGCCAATATTTGATTGAAATGTTTGCGCCGTCGATACAACGAGCTTCCATGGTTTGTTACAATTGTTTGCAAAGTACGCTTCTGTATCTACGATACATATGTAAATATACAAAAGCGTGATAACCACTGCCTAATCACGAATTAACAGGAACTATAAACTCTACAAACTTGAACTTTGGTATGCAGGAACCTGACACGGTGAAGTATTCGCCAAGAAAGAATTTCACAAGAATACACCCCTGAAAGGGGGTAAATGGGATTAGGTTAACACTTTTAAACAATAAAGTATATATGTGCTTACAAAAAGCTTTTGGAGGAACAACACTTAGGGGTGTAGAATAGGGTATGAAAGTTCACGAAAATTTTATTAACCGTTATTTATTATCATAAATGTTAATGAAGTTAAGAAAGGATTTGTTTTCGAATATACTCCACGCATAGGAAGTCGCGAATAGCAGCTAGTGTTGTGTATAGGTATGTCTATATCACCTTGAACCATGCCATTGTTGAGTCATCGTAGAGCACCACCCACTCCTCCGACCACGAGTTCCACAGGTATTTCCCTGAAACAAACAAACATACAATATTTACACACAAACAATATTTAGTGCAGACGAAATTGCAATTTACATATCGTAATTACACATTTAAGTTCACAAATGGTATGATATAATGCACAGACAGACATGACACAAACTTCTCGTATCTTCAGTAGGCCTAGATACATAGGTGTTTATATACAGTAAAGGCGAAAGATGGCGTTGTTAACTTACCTTATGGTAACAATTGAAGCTAACGAAACAGATAATACGGCTGACATACTTAACTTTCATAATAAGAAAAAATTTCGTAAGTTTGTATTTATTTGTTAATATTACGTAATCTGTGCACGCGTTGGTACATAACTGTATGTAGACAGAGGTCCAATATAAACAAATTAATAAGAATAAATACGAAACCTAGAAATACGCCTTCGAATAAGTTTCATCATCTACTAAATGAAGATGCTTCGCGAAATGACTTTAAGAAATTTGACTATAACACATAGTTTATCATATCCCTCGCTCGCCTCGCCCAATTACTCTGCGCAGGGTGTGAAATGATATGATGAGAAGTTGGTAACAGAAGCTAATTTCTACATCAAGCTATACTAGTCCAATGTGGAACATAGGCCTTTCCGAGAAAGCGCCACCCAAAGTGGGCATACATTTATTGTAAGGTATGCCCATAGGCACCACGCTTCATAGGTGGACCGGTAAGCACAGTGCCTGTACCCTCATACCTACTAGTGATGCTGCTCTCTCTCTATAGGACTTCCAATTCGAATCGATATTCTGCCATCCTATTTGGTTGGCAAAGCCTTGTTTGGTGCAAGGTGCACCACGAGCTGGTGAGGTTGGTATTTAGAGATAGATATGGCATATTCCTCCTTAAACCTCACATTCCCCTTACATATGTGAGTGCTGTGTTAAATAAAGAAGAGAGTGCATAAATAAAAATCTGATCACTAAAAATTCAGATAAAAAAAATAAGTGTTCTGTAATGTACCGACATATTTTCAACTTGAGACCCAGTGATCATCAAAAGGAAATTAAAAAAAAATCTGCTTTGAGTGAGCTTAACCGTCCCATGCACCATGTAATAGGATAAATTGTGTTTCACATGTAGCGCTAGATCTGTCCCCAATATCGTTTTATCCACTACTCGTGCATATTCAATAAACATCTGAAGCCGATGAAGCGAACATACGTATACGTTCTATGGCAATAATTTACATAAAGCTGCGCAGCATATAAACAATTAAGCAAGCCAATATTTGATTGAAATGTTTGCGCCGTCGATACAACGAGCTTCCATGGTTTGTTACAATTGTTTGCAAAGTACGCTTCTGTATCTACGATACATATGTAAATATACAAAAGCGTGATAACCACTGCCTAATCACGAATTAACAGGAACTATAAACTCTACAAACTTGAACTTTGGTATGCAGGAACCTGACACGGTGAAGTATTCGCCAAGAAAGAATTTCACAAGAATACACCCCTGAAAGGGGGTAAATGGGATTAGGTTAACACTTTTAAACAATAAAGTATATATGTGCTTACAAAAAGCTTTTGGAGGAACAACACTTAGGGGTGTAGAATAGGGTATGAAAGTTCACGAAAATTTTATTAACCGTTATTTATTATCATAAATGTTAATGAAGTTAAGAAAGGATTTGTTTTCGAATATACTCCACGCATAGGAAGTCGCGAATAGCAGCTAGTGTTGTGTATAGGTATGTCTATATCACCTTGAACCATGCCATTGTTGAGTCATCGTAGAGCACCACCCACTCCTCCGACCACGAGTTCCACAGGTATTTCCCTGAAACAAACAAACATACAATATTTACACACAAACAATATTTAGTGCAGACGAAATTGCAATTTACATATCGTAATTACACATTTAAGTTCACAAATGGTATAGGATTTCTCTAAACGGGTTAAATTAACTTAAAAACAGCTACAAACGTGTTTATTTATTGCAATGAAGCAGTAAGATAAAATTGTTGATCAAAACAAAACTAAGATTTATAATCTGTAAATCTGCAGTCCCTCGCTATGGTTACTTTTTGCGACGTCGACCTTTACGTCTCGAATCGTTTAACTTTGCGAAAAATTACAGACTTGTAAACTAGCTATGTTAGTGCCACTTGATTGTAAGTGTAAACTAATCCCCCGCGACCACGGCTGCTGTAAAGCACTCGAAACGTCGGGAACAAAAAACAAACGCGATAAAATCCATAAATAATAGTTTCATTTCAAATGTAACCTATTTCTATTCTTTTACGGTTGAAATTTGGCCTACGCTGAAATCCGGGATTATCGTTTCAGTTGATCAAGTGACGGTTATGTAACACAACAATACATTTTTGTTGAAAAAATTAAAAACTAAACTGAAATTTAAAAGATTCAGCAAAATGAGCAAACTTTCTTCTCAATACTGTACAATACACATTCATTAAATTAACATATTAGAGAAAACAACAAATGAAATAAAACTAATTAAAATCCTTCTTTTTTCAAATTACATGTGCAGATATACTCGTCGTTCGCGCGTTCTAATAATTGTAATGGAGCGATGCAAACGCTTGGATATTTGCAAGATACTGCGAGGATGAAAACTGATTGAAAATTGGTATAAATATAATGTAATTAACTATATACCTACTGCATAAAAAAGTTAAAACTTACTCGTACTTGCAAATAATGTTATAAATAACTATCTACTGTGTTCGGTGGTAATGGAAAACATCGTGACGAAATCTGCATTTCTGAGAAATAATAAAAGTAAATTATTTCGAGGACGTGTGAAATGCGCCATCCCGCTCTGGAGCGTAGTGGCTCCATTCTCTACCAAAAAATATTTCAGGGGAGGCTTTTGCCCAGCTGTGGGGCTAGTACTTTACTTTTTTTGCATGAAGGCAATAATAGTTTCGCAAACTTTAGATCAGTAAATCTTAGATTTGCCTCCTGTCTCCAAAAAAAAAAAATGTGACTAAAATCCACTTACTTCCTGTGGGTGTCGTTAAAGGACCACATAATGAAAAACCTTGAAAATTTCATGCCAATAACTGAAAAAAAAACTCGGCGACGAGATTCGCCACCCGTCAGCTGCGCTGGCTCGCAAATATTAATTTATACAATGCATACTCTTATTATAGATGTCAGGTGTGTGTCCTTTTGTTTAGTGTAAAAAAATGGATAAAAGATACCTCTTTTATCCATTTTTTTAAGGTAATGGTAGAAGAAAGAGGTACCCCTCTTACCTAATTCTATCTTACCAGACGACTACAAGACAGAGAAGGAGCAATCACTAGTTACCAGCTAGTAATATTATGTCGCCAACTAACTAGAAACGAGCGTCTCGCGTCAGTTCGAATATGGCTGATATAGACTAATGTGAAATGTGAAAAGTTCTGTGATCTGTGGATATTATAAAACGATAATAATGAATTGCGATTTTTAATATGACTTTTTTATATGAGAATTAAACATGGTTGGATCGTTTGGACATGCTTTTTTTGGAGATTCACCAGCCGTTGCCGCGGCACGCTCGCTTCGCTGTATTATATCCCTTACTTTGCAAGGAATAGTGCCGCGCAACCCTCCCTTTCGCCGGGTTGCTGCTTTAGCACTTAGCATTACCATAAATTCTTAATAGAATCAGATAATTATGATCAATTCCTTACTATCCTCAAGGCCTTAGATAACATGTATACTTAGTCTAACCGAGACTTAAAAGCAAATTGTAATATATAGCACATTGTAATTTCTATTAATATGTAAAGCGATAATTTTTTATCGATTTCAGTCGAGAAAAAGTATTGCAACTTTAAAGCTTTCAAACGAATCGAATGCTATAAACCGTGAAGCAGTACATCAAAATGAGACGAATTGCGCGGAATATCGGGTCGTAACGTTCGAGCGGGCTTTGATAACTCTCGTAGGTATTTTATTAGGGCCGTTACCCACACGCGCGACGTCCCGGGCGTTTCATTACACTGAGCCGAGAATATAAGGCATTGTTATGCCGCGCGAATGGTGACATAAAAGGGGATGTAGGGGTGATTTACATTATGTACGTATTTGTAATTTAATAAGTGGCACTTTTTTGTATGCAATAAAATTAAGATATTTCGTAGCTGAATAACGCTGTTCAAGTGCATCAAGCTTGGATAGGGTTTCGTATAATCGACCTCAAATATACACTAAGTAAATACACAAAATTTATAAAATTATTTAAAATACATTGGGCCGAATAGTTTCAGCAATTGGCCTTATGGTGGCGACGTAAAAATTTAAATAGTATAACAGTTGACTAAGCCTAATGGCATTCGACAGATGGCTGGTTAAATATCTGGCATGCCTGAATGATGTCAGACAGCAGCTAAAGTGCGTGAAGTTTGGCACTGCGATTACCAACCCGCCTGCCAAGCGTGGCGATTATGAACTCCAATTCTTGAATAGGAACTCCATTCATTGGAACAGGCCAAAGATAAAGAAGAACTATGAACATTAGTAACAACGTCCAATTTATGGATAAGCTTCATCGGTCTATTAAAGCCCACTGCTGAGCACAGGCCTTTCCAAGAAGGCGCCAGAATATGCCGGGATACATTTCTTGGAGGTTCTTGGAATGTCTTCTTTGCCCATACTTACTAAGCAGGACAGCAGAGTAGCAGCTTGAAAATGCCGATTACTGGGTGAAGGCCTTTTCTCAAATATTTGAGAGGGTTTAGGAGCCGGAAGTGTCCGCCACGCTGGCTCAGTCCGGGTTTGCGGGCCGATTTTTTTTATTATTTCAAAGGTATGTAGGTTTTCTCACGATAGTTTCCATCACCGCCGTACACGCGGTAAATTCAGCACATAAAATTACTACTAAAAATTATAGTGGCTTCAGCGCCGGGTGTTGTACCCAGGTCACACGTGTACTATGACGTGAATTAAAGCGATCGCACTGACCTGACCTGACCGCCAAAATAATGCAGCTCATCACCACTTGTCTGTGGAATTTGGGTTCAGCAAATTCAAAAATTCTTCAAAAATTCAAAACCATCAGCGATATGTACCAGCCACGTAAGTTAGATATGTGACTTAATTAACGTGCACTTGTAGCACACTATGTGATTTACATTATGTATTTATATTTTAATAACGGGCCTTTTAGCCTAAGAGCCGTGGTAGCCTTACTAAAGTGAGCACCCTGACCACTAGGCTGATACTAAGCATAAAGCGCAAGTGACCTGGGTTCGATCCTCGGTGCCGGCACCACTAAAAATGTTAATAGCAATTTTAAGTGCTGAAATTACCACGTGCTCGGCGGTGAAGGAAAACATCGCGAGGAAACCTGCATATCTGAAAAATAATAAAAAAAAATGATTTCGAGGGTATGTGAAGCCCGCCAACCCGCAATAGAGCAGCGTGGCGGGCCATTCCCGGCTCCTTCACCCTCTCAGGTCTCAGTCCGTCGCTGAATGAAGTTGAAGTGCGATTCATTCGGAAAGAACTCAGCATGTACGTTTATTAATTTCAAATTAACACCTCGAACTTTCGTTTTTGTTGGTGTAAATATTTTCGTGCAAACATTAAAGGATTATTTAACAACTTTTAAAAATTACTTTTTAACTACACATTGTTTTTACCTGCTTAATATAAATATATTCAATTCGGTTTCGACTACCACGTACATCTGCAACACCAGAGGTGCTGCAGGTGCGTTGCCGACCTTTAAGGGTATTTGGGAGATGGAAGGGAGGTTGAGGATGGGGATGTGGAGGGGTAGTGGGCCTCCGATTACCTCACTCACCGAACGAAACGCGGAAGCACAAGATGCCTCTACCTCACGCCAGTATTCTGTGAGGCCGTGGTACCAACTCGGCCCATTCGAACATCAGCAAAAGCCGCCGCCGCCGGAGGATTTGTCTAAGTCAACATGCTTGGCAGGCGGGTTGGCAATCTGTATGTATCCTATAGCTTAATTTACTTATTTCAGTTTTAAGGCAGATGCCTTTTTCTAATTACTTTAAAAATGTATGTATTTCTATTATGATAGTTTAGTTATTAATCTTTAAATAAATTAATTAATACAGAAAATCTCTTACTTTTATATCGCAGCATGTAGCCCCCTTTGATCTGGGTGCCGCCATGTTCTGAAACAATAAAATTACGTAATTTATGTAAATGTATGAAAGGCTTTATAACATTACACTGTTCGTTAAGTTAAGCCATTATTATAAACAAGCTAATGCCCGTGAATCGGTCGCCTGTGTGGATTTTATCCATAAAAATATCATCAAAATCAATTTTGTGTTTGTGTCGTTAAAAAGTGACAGACAGACAGTCACTTTCGCATTTACATAATTATGAAATGCTTACACCGGAAATAGCAGCCAATTAACTTGAACAACTAACAAAATAACAATCGTATTCACTCTAGAAAAGCTTCCTTAGACTACACGTCACGTAACAAAAAATAATGTTATGCTTTTTTTTGCTTTTATTTCGTCCATTATATAATTACAGATGTATACGATATAAGAGATTTACGTAATGCTGTAATTATTAAAATGTACGAAGAATTTGTTCAAATTTTAAAAAATATTGCTATTGTAATAAATCCAAAGATAAAAGTTAATCCGGGTAATAGTCGTACGTCTAAGAAACTACAAAATGTTCATAAAATTCATCAAGTTTACTCGGCTATTGTGTATGCAAATTGCAATTTGTAAATTGAAAAAAATTATTAATTAAATACCGCTATATCTCTTATTAAATTCAACTTGGAAATAAACAAATAAGAAGGAAAACAAACAACTTTTTTAGAAAATTACACGTAACTGTCTAGACTGTATAAATTTAACATAACACGTCATATCTGCATCGCATTTTACAGTGGTTATCAAATCTAAAATGTTTAAGTAAGGTGATTCCCAGTTATTCAATATTTACATATTCCTAAATTTTGCAGATCTTGGTTAACATGAAAAGTGTTTAAAAGTAAAATTAAAGTAGCAACCTGTATAAATCCCATGCTGCATCAGTGTGGGTTGGAGGACATCACACGTCTTTTTGAAAAAATATTTTTTTTAAATTATCTGACATGCAGGTTTCCTCTCCTTGTTTTCGTTTATACTGCAATTTAGCACTTCGTACGTGGTAAACAATTAAGGGGGAAGGGCCAACATCTCTAATCGCGTATGAAGGTGATGCGTATGAAGAAACTTGAAAATGTCATCGCAATCTCCGAGAGAAAACCCAGTCAAGATGGCCAACCCGTCACGTTGCCTCCTGCTCAACGTGCCAAATGGAAGTAAGTAAACCCATATGAGTGAACAGTGGCGAGCGTTTATATATGATTGAAACATAACAACCCAATTCCCCGATTTCGGAATAACTACTTCTCCTTAATTTGATAGATTACTTTGACGAAACTGAAAATAAGTAGCTATATTAACTTACGTTCTCGTATTGCTATTAGCAACATCTCATTATGTTGATTTCTTAAACCGGCAACACTTTATTCTGAACCTGCGCCCCACTTCGTCTCTGCGCAGGGAGTCTTACCGAATTAAATGTAAACACTACAACCGGTGTAGATTTTGAATATCTTCATCTATCATACTTAACCTTAATTTTGGTAGCCCAGTGGTCAAGGCGCTCACTTTAGTCCACCAGTTAGGCACCACTAAAATTGTTAATAACAATTTTAAGTGCTGTATTCACCACGTGTTCAGCGGTGAAGGTAAACATCGTGAGAAAGCTACATGTCTGAGAATTAATAAAAATCAATATTTCGAAGATATATTTTTGGTTTATATTAGACTTTAAAAGAAATCTATATATTTAGTCCCATATTTATTTTAGATAATAAAAAACATTAATAAATGCTACATACGAAGTAATAGTAATAAAAATAAGCGGGGAGAAGGAACCGTCGAGTCGGGGCGGAAGGAGCCGACGTGTCACAAGGCTCCTTGCACAAGCCACAAGACTGGCCGAAGCAAAAGTCGTTCCATCGCCGTGCGTCTATTCTTCAAACGGCAGTATCGAATCGACTATGAGGAGAGACATTCAAATTCATTACAATAGGGGTTGTATTGAAGAAGCTATAGATTGAAATCAAGGCATCAAGTGTTCACCAAAGATCTGTCTATCGAAAAGAGTCTACAAGATCGAGTTGAAGACCGACAGGGGCGCACTTGTTTTGTCGGATAGCTATACGAATCGCCGTTTAAATAAATACACTATTGTGAGTAACGGTCCAAAAACCAAACTCATTCGAAACAATTTCGATGACATTCCGGAGCGTCAGTCTAAGCGAGATTAGAATGGCTCTCAAACAGCTTAAAAACGGCACATCGGCGTAGGGAACACGGGATTACAGCAGAGCTTCTGAAAGCGGGTGGATTAACGGTACTTATAGTCCTTCAGAAGCTGTTGCATTCCGAAGCGTCAGAATATTCTCGCATATGCGAGATTAGAATGTTCATTAATGGCGGTGTTACGAAACGAGTTACATAGCTGGAAAAAAAATTACTGAGCTCCCGTATGGATTGAAAACATAATGTTACTGTTACATGTTTGAGTAAAAGGGCCGGTTTCTTAAACTATAAGTTTATACATTTTTTAACACTAACACAGGGTGCATAGTTTCTTCTTGAAACGCTACGCTATTGCTCACATGTGATCATCCACGGGTCTTCCTGATATACGTCTAGATAGATCTAACCAATCCTCTGACGTTTCTTTCTTTTCCTCTTCTTTCCTTCCTTTTACTCTTCCTTTTCTTCGTGATCTTTGAAGCGAAAACTGAGCTTGTCTTCATCGCTGGAGTCAATATTAGGCGACAAGCAAGATGATTAACATCTCAGCGGTACATAGAGGAAGTTCTCCAGGAACATATCGTACGTACCATTTAACGATAATCGTAGTTGAGTTTTCGTTTTTCTGTTTGTCTATGTATTGGCTTGTCACTCAAAAAAAAAACGCCTTCTCCCTTAAGTTACTTGTGTTCGTGCTAAAATATTAATCTAATTCCTTCTAATCGTACTCGAGAAAGCTCTGTGTATTTTATTTTAAGTTTTACTGGGTTTTAAGCTACTACTTTTATTTTATAAAAAATATCCAATCTCGTTAAATTTTTTATTTTTAATGTTATTAATAGAAACGCCTTAATTTAAATGTAATTCAGAAATAACTTTGTATGTATCGTCATACTTAATTTATTAATATGTATTCCATAGTAAAACATATTTAACAATTATAATATAATAATATATTGAAATAACCACACAGGTCTTCCAATCCCAAACTAGGAATCCCCGTGTCATCCTCATACCTACATATGTAGAAAACTGATCACATGAACATCCAAAACTTGGTTATAAACATTTTTATTCATCACATAGCATAGCATACATAGCTTCGAAGATAGGATAACTACCAACTAGGTAATTACAAGCAATAACTATAACTAGTTTTGAGTAAATATTTAATTTAATTAACTATGTATAAAAATTATTTAAATAAAACTTAAAGATAATATTTACAATTGATTTAATTACACATTACGAAAATTGCGTTAAATTAAGTTTATATATGTATTACACAAAAGATACTGTATGTGCAACAAGAATAGTTGAAACTGGTTTTTTTGATGATAATATATAATTTTATTACTTCACAAATGTCTCGGTATTAGTTCAATGTCAACGTTCAGGGGTCGAACTTGAAATTGTTCTTTCTTGTATTTTATTTCATTACCAGCGATGTGAGTTTTCACAGTGAAGTGACGCAACAGATGCATTAGACCGGTCGTTATCTGTATACGAGCGTATCTCTCTCCAATACAATTTCTGTTACCTTTGCCAAAAGGTAAGTAGGCGTAATTATTGACGTCATTTGAATCACGTGAAAATCTTTCCGGTATAAATTTATGAGGCTCTTGGAAAAGCTTTGGGTCACGTTGTAATTCATATACACAAATCATTACCTTTGTATCTTTCTCAACTCTAATGTTTCCAACGGGAAGCACAGACTCTTTTACACTTTGCCTAACTAAGACACCTATTGGAGGATACATTCTGAAACCCTCACTTATAACCATGTCCAGGTAATTTAGTTCGGAGAAGCTTTCGTAAGACGTTATATTGTTATACTTTTTAAAAACATCGTCAATTTCTCTATGAACCCGCTGCAGTACATCAGGTCGACGACCTAGTTCCATTAACGTGCAGAACAATGCTGTTGCACTTGGTTCAACTCCCGCTATGAAGAAGAAGAATGCTTGTGCCGCTAAGAGCTCGTCAGTCGGCTCTATGCTTATTCCAGTTTCGTTATCTTTTAACTCTCCTTTCTTTTGTAACTCAACACAAATATCACCAAAATCTGCTTGTTTTCCACTTTCTTCCTCTCTTTGTCGTATAAGTTGTTTTACAGCGCCAATAAAAAACTCTTCATGTTCTTTAAACAATGCCAATTTCAACTTCCGGAATAACCATGGACTGTTGACTAGAATAGTAAATCTCAAATTGGTCCAAAATGTCGGCTTTAATGCGTTCTGTGCCATGCTAAGAAATGGAGAATCGAAAACGGAATCGGTTGTAATTCCGAAAACCGAAGCCGCTATTGCAGCGCTGCAAAACGTAGAGAGCGTGTTGAAAACGTTACCTTTCAATTTGTCAGGATACATATTTAAATAAGCAACGAAGTCCTGGCCACTTTTGTCCATAACATTATACATATTTTTTAATTTGGCAGCGCTAAATAGCGGTGTCATATTTTGACGCATTAGCTTCCATCGCTTCCCGTTCATGAACGGAATACTATCAGCTAAGCGGTCTCCCGGTTGCCTTTCGAATCCCCTATGATAGAACGCCTCGAAATCCACTTGCACAATGTGCCGTATGTTTGATGGATCTCTCACAATCAACGTAGGTGAAGTCATGCTGCCAACACCCACAGCAGGCGCATCTGGGTATTGTTTGTACAGATCTCCAATAATTTCAAAAAAGGCTCGATCACCGAAAACGAAGTCCCAAAACGGTCCCCACACTTTGTTCCTTGGATAGAATATGACACCACGCTTTTTCCAGTACTTTTCGTTGTATTTACCTTTCTTATATAAATAGCCTAGTAAAAGGGTTGTGATAACCAATAATAACAGTAGTAACATTTTGTATGGATGTTAGCGCTTCAAGAACAAAACATAATGATATGATAAGAAGTCGTTAGCTTAATATAAAGGATCGAAATTTTTATCAACTCTTGATATGCGAGTGTACATAATGAGTGCATATATCTAAGTTTGCGTTACGTCTTTACATGTAGCGAAGGTCGATGTGTATCATCAAAATTATAGAAAGACCGTTAGGAGATATGAAAATAACTGAAGTTATAGTATTATTACCATCGCATACTTTAATTGTAGGTAGGTATTAATTGATTACAGGTATTTTTTTAACAATCACTTATTATTTTATAATAAAAGTCTAATAACTCGAATGTTTTTTTTTGTAAGTGACTAACATCTAATTATTTATTTATTTATTTTATTTATTTAATCTTTATGGACAGATATTGGTACATATGGCGGACTTAATGCCTAGAGGCATTGTCTCCCAGTCAACCATTAGGGTAAGCAGAGATATATACGTAATAATGGCGATACAGCTAAGAGAATAAAACAAGTAAAGGGATATAAATATCAAAATATGTACTTACCCAGATAGGTAGATACATAAATACATACATACATACTTAGATACATAAATAAAATATACACAAATATTCTATATACATATAGAATAATGAATTTTAATACAAAATACAA
Source organism: Bhutanitis thaidina (assembly GCA_029286595.1). Taxonomy (NCBI): domain Eukaryota; kingdom Metazoa; phylum Arthropoda; class Insecta; order Lepidoptera; family Papilionidae; genus Bhutanitis; species Bhutanitis thaidina. The sequence goes on from JAGSMS010000030.1 coordinate 3,686,737, forward strand.
ACAAATATACATGTCAGAACAAACAACTAAAGCGGCACAATGACAAAAAGCAGCACTAGTACAGACTTGCAACATTTCTGTAATGTTTGCGGATGTTACTTTTAAATGCAAGCTTATTAGGAGCTTTTTTAATGTCAAGAGGGATTTCGTTCCAGAGCCTTATAGCCGTAAAAGCGAATGACTTAGATAAGTACCCAGTACGGTGTAAAGGCGTCAGCAACTTGAGACTACCCGAAGAGCGGAGGAAACAATTATGAGAATCACCCAGGTATTGAAACTTAGATTTCAAGTACTCAGGAAAACAAGGATCGTTTAGAATTGTGAAAAGGGTGCAAAGAGTTCTAACATTTCTGCGCTGACGAATTGGCAGCCAATTGAGCTGTGCACGAAAGGAAAACACATGGTCGTACTTGCGGAGACCATAAATGTATCTGATGCAATTGTTAAGAAGACGATCCAGTGTGTTAAGATGTTGTTGAGATAGGTCTGTGCAACACTCATCAGCATAGTCAATAATTGGCAAAATGAGCGATTGGACAAGTAAAATCTTAGTAGTAGTTGGAAGGAAATTTTTGAGACGATAAAGTGATCGCAAAGTTGCAGAAATTTTGCGACTCACCTCCTGAATCTGTTTATTCCATGTAAAACAGCTATCAACATATAACCCAGGTTTCTGACATAGGAACAGAAAGGAATTACATTGTTATCAAAAGTAATCGATGGCAAGGTAGCAAAATCTAAATTGTTTACAAGTCTAGAACTGCCTAAGACTATGGCTTGGCATTTTGTATAATTCACCTTAATACCATACACAGCGGACCACACAGATATGTCCTGTAAATCGTTATTCAATAGAGCAATTATATTATTGATTTCGGAGGGTTCTGCATGCGCATATATTTGCAAATCGTCAGCATACAAGTGGTAAGAGCATTTAAGGTTTGTTGTAACGAGATTAATAAAAACAGAAAATAAAAGGGGAGAAAGAATACCGGCTAGAGGGACGCCAGTTAGTACATCACCCCAGTCAGACAAATTCTGACCGGTACGCACAAACTGTCGGCGACCTCGAAGATATGCTGAAAACCAATCCTGGGCTGAAGAAGAGATATTCAAACAAGAGAGGAGAGCTAGTAAAATGTCATGGTCGACGGCATTAAATGCATTGGAAAAATGAATTAAAATAAGTACAGTCAACTTAGAATGTTCCATACCGTCTCGGATATCATCAGTCACCTTTAGGAGTGCAGTAGTTGTACTGTGACCCGGTCGAACACCAGACTGATATGGAGAGAGAATATTATTTGTTAAGATGAAAACAGAGATCTGCTTATGTGCCGTAGCTTCCAAAACCTTAGAAAGGAATGGTCGAATCGAAATTGGCCTAAAATGGGACAGAAGCCTGCATTCGGTCGATTTAGGAAAAGGAATAACAAAGGCTTTACGCCAAAATGTTGGGAAAGTACCGTACTTCAGGGAAAAGTGTGGTGTTTTATCACATATTTATAGAATAGAATAAATATGTGCGTATGTCTTAGTGTGCGCTACGTCTTTACATGTAGCGAAGCTCGAAATGTAATCAATAAAGTTATAGAAAAATGCTTTATTGACGAAACTATGAAAATATGTACAACTGTTAGGAGATATAAAAATTACTAAAACTACTAAAGTTAAAAAATAATACCATCTTATACTTTACTTGTAGGTATATTCATTGATTGTTGGTATATTATACGAGTATATGAAGCTCAAAGTTTCTCAGCGCGCTGTGAAAAGGGCTATGAACGGTGTTTTTCTGCACGACATAGTCTGCATCAATCAGCATCAGAACCAGGGTAAGCGACATAGCCGTTAGAATCAGAAATCTGAAGTCCTAATGGGCCACGTGGCTCGCAGAACTGACCACCGTTGGGGAAAGAAGGTTCTCGAGGGGCAGCCACGTACAGGCGTGGGTCGACCCCACAAGATGGAGTGACGACCTGTGAAATATTGCAGAGTCGATGGATGCAGGTGACTCAGGACCAAGCCATAAAGGCAATCTTTGGGGGAGGCCTATGTTCAGCAGTGGGCTTGTGATAGGCTTAAATGATGATGAAATATTCTGAAAAGGATTTATGTAAGATCCACAATCCTTTACACCTGTCTGATCAGGTCTGACTATCTTGCGACCTGCGCAGTGTTGGGGGAAGTCAATGGATGCAGGTGGCTCAGGACTGAGCTTTATGGGTGACCTATGTTCAGATAATGATATAGGTACCAGTTCTTTTTTTATTAAAAATATCTAATAATTTGATTTTTTATAATAAATTACATCTTATTTTAAAATACAATACTAACGTATTCGCTTATAACTTATTAACTATGAAGGGGATTTCAATGCTTTTGTCACCAACATCTCATGATCCACTCCTCGTGCAAAATGTCATTAAGACAAACTTCTATTGTAAAAGGCTGGCATGACACCTAGCTTGGCCTATGCTTCAGTTTTCTTCCAAAGCGCAGCGCTACCTGTGCAACGTGGTTTCCGTGCAACGTAGACCTGCACATTCATTGCAAAATAACAACGACTACTTCGAGGACGATAACTAGGCAGCAGCAGCAGAAGTTAAACCATTTTTCACGACCATACAGAATAGCTAAACTCTATATAAAAAAAAATGTACTGTATTGTGTACACTGTACAAAATAAAGAAGGAACATAAATCGAAAACTCCTGAAGTATGTCTGCAGTGACCATTGCGTCATTAGTGTCAAAAGGTTGGCAGGGATTGAATTAAAGCTGATTGTAGGAGATAGATGATGGTAAGTGATTCTAAATGATGGCCGATGTATGCTTAAAACAGCGCCTGGTACCTAAAACTAGTCTTTACAATAGTGTCAAAAGGTTGGCAGGGATTGAATTAAAGCTGATTGTAGGAGATAGATGATGGTAAGTGATTCTAAATGATGGCCGATGTATGCTTAAAACAGCGCCTGGTACCTAAAACTAGTCTTTACAATAGTATCAGAATTAAATTATCGCTAATTAGACAGGGAGTTTTTCGAAACCAATATAAACAATATCATAACGTAATCCAATTATCAGTTGCGAACCCGACCAAAGATTTGTTAACAGGAAAGTAGGAGATTAATTTTATCACGATAACGTGTTTTTATCGTAATTAGTAATAATACTAGCCATCGTGAATATTACGAACGCTATGTCAAATAATTATATATTTTTTTAATTACAGATATTACTCCATATAATTCGTTAGTAAATGCAAAACTTACAAGCTATGTTAGACACCATATACAATCCCTTAATAACAATATCTCTGTGGCATTATGTATTTATGGAAAAGATTGCGAACGTGTTGTTGCAGAAGAAATAATTCATATTTATAGGTCATATCTTTTTTTTTTTATAGAATATGGGGCAAACGATGATGCGAGTTAGCGTCATATCTATTTTTATACTATAATTGGGAGCTGGGTACGAGCCCTGCAGAATAATGAGGCAGTTTTTTCTTAAAATTAAGAAGTTATCAGCATCGGCGTGGTCACGCAAACTATTGCTACTACTTTGTTGAATCGGGACAATCCCTACAACATTCACAAGGCGTTGTAATTATAGACTCGATGCTGACATCCCCTTGGCCGTATCCGACCACGACAACAACCTCCAGATACAATTTCTGTATTCGGAGGTTGGCTGTTGTTAACTGTGCAGGAGAAATGACCCTAGTCTTTTCCATCCCACATCCGATGTCACGCACATTTCCCCACGTAAAACTAAAAAAATCATACCTCAGTATGATGAGTAAAACTTACTTTGTTTGTTGTTGTAAATGTTAACAGCCAATAATAATTTCTTGCTCACAGACTGTTAAGGAAAGGTAAAATATGCTTTAAATATGTTTACTGGGTGGATTAATATTTTTTGAGACCTGTTATCCACTTACCGAGCTTGGCGCTTGGCGCTTATGGCAAATCCTCCTTACGTGGGAGGCATATTTCCTATAGCGGACTGTTTAGTTAAGGTAAGTTACGAGGTTTTATATGTTTACTGGGTTGTTGATCAACATATTTTTAGTATCGTATATTTATTACTCATATTTTTTATTACCCATTATTTTATTATTATTGTCTTATTAGTTATTGCTATTTATTCTGTTACCGTCTCATAGCCAGTTTACGTTAAAGTTCGTTCAATTAAACTTTTTGGCGGTGTTTCTTTACAATGATTGATTGATGTGCAGGTGTTTTTAAATGGGCTCTTAATTTTTTTTTAATCGCCTGCCAGATCGTTTTCACCATCTGCATAATCGGGAAAGATAAAAAACTGCGTGAAGTGTTACTACGCTTGTTATTACAATCTTTTCAAAATAGTCACAATGATAAGCATTTTTTTCTAAAGCCGTGGCATATTTTTAAACTATCTGAGTGTTTTGAAGTAAAACAACAAGTTATTGAATTCATTATCAAAACAGTGACAGAGCGAGTTGCTTGATATTGTTTGGTAACAAACGATGTATGCGTTTTCTTTATCAGCCTCTGTTAATAAGATTAGATCAGATCAGATGTAAAACTAGTTTTTGCATCAATTTAGAATAATAACTTACTACAGGCTATTATTTATGCGATATGGGGTACATCTTCAAATTTGTAAATCCACTGGAGCTTCAGATGCATTGCCGGCCATTAAGAATATTTGGGAGATGGAAGGGAGGATGAGAAGGGGTGTGGGAAGAGAGAGTGGGCCTCCCGTTAACTCACTCACCGAAACATACACATAAGAGAGCACAATATGCCTCTACTTTACGCCGGTATTCTGCGAGATCGTGGTACTACCCCGTATGTGCCGGCCCATTCGAGCAGCAGCTAAAGCCTCCGCTTGACTCTACTATTGTCTGTGGTTGACAAAGCCCCGCATTCGCGTTCAGTTTGTATAAAAGTACATTAAATACCTTGGATTTAATTTTGCAAGCAAAACAAAACGTGGAAACGGCGGAAGAATCGGCCACTACCTCTCTTCGCGTATGAAGGTCTGGTATAAGACAGCTAAGAGAAGATACTTTAAAACCCTATAATGATCGCCCACCTGTCATGTTGCCTCCCGCAGAAGCGAAAAGTGCGGAAGGTCGTTTGGCTACGGGTGGCATAGTCGTGGTGGTATAACCGTGGCAATTGGAAATCCGTAATCTCTGCGTACCCCTATGAGTGAACGAGGGTTAGTGTTTATAGCGCCCTTATATCTTTTTAAGGACTACTTTAGTGCGAATCTACACTTTTTTACTTATGCACATAGCTTTTACTAGAAACTTTAGGTCTATCATTTTTCGCAGGAAAATTTATGTTCCATACTAAGAAATAATAGGCTTTTTAAGAAGACCTACCTGGAAAGGAATTACCATTTTTACTAACGCCATCTCGTAGAATATTGAGGCTGGTACCTCTGGATATGTTATCAAATCAACAACTGACGTCACTATTACCTTAACCATACCTTAACCTTAACAGCCTGTAAATAGTCCACTGCAAGGCATATCCATTGCAGTTCTAGACATCTCGCACATTAGACGCCGCTGACCGTCAATGTTCTGCTTAATTTAGTATTCGAGATGGTTACCCCGCCATCTGTCGGTAGCCATCGCGATTTTTACAGTTTTTCCCTTAGCCCCCTCTAAGCTATGGCACAGTTATTGGAAAGAAACTTTTACTGCGTGAAGTTATAACATTCACATGACAGGCTTCGAAGATAGGCTTCTTCGGAGCTACTTAGGGTGATACCGGATTTTAATATTAAAGATGTTGCTCAGTTACTTGATATAATTCGTCAAAATGATGCTGCCGGGCAGCTGCTCGCAGAACTTCTGTCAAGGGTGCCGGCAGAATATCAGCGCTGCAGCATTTCGACTGTAGCAATATGCTGAGTCGGCCGCCTTTTTTGTGGCTGCAATTCAATACTAATATTAATATTATTTATTTACTGTTTTTGTACTTTGCACCAAATGTTATTGTATTGTAGCAACGAATAAAACATTTTTCTTTCTTTCAAAAATTGTAAGGTAAATTTTCCTGTTAACAATTTGTCAGATTCTTGCGACGTAAATATCTGACGTCGAATTGTTATTTGAGAAGTCTTCTGCGCTTCGGCAAACAGATTATAGCAGACGTTCCTGCAGGTGAGATTGACTTTTGGAGAAAGAGATCTTAGTGAGTATGAACAATCTTTCATGCATACCACATTTTATTGGAACTATGATGGAACTCTTTGGGGGAGGCCTATGTTCAGCAGTAGACTTCTGATAGGCTGAAATGATGATGATGGAAAGACCTATGTCCTCACATAGGCCGGAAAAGAAAGAAATAAACGGGCTGTCAATTATCGTTATAACTTGATCATTTTAAAAATATTATATACATTTGCCCTATCTTTTTTTATTCACAGCCCATATGTTGACAATCAACAAAGAAATAGACTCTAAAACATATTATATACTTACATACATAAACTCGAAAAATATTCTCCTCCTCCAGGGGCAGTCGGGTAAAAAAGAAATGTAAGTACAGTAGTGTGCACAGAGTCTTCAAGTAAGAACATCCAGTAATTAGTAATTGCTGCTAGCGTACGCGCAGGCGAAGCGCTATTGTATTGACAATGCGCCCAGTGGTTTGTACTGGCAACGTTTAAATTCTCCTGAAGTAAGGAACGTCTGCTATAATCTGTTTGCTGAAGCGCTGAAGGTGACGATTATCTAAAAGAGGGCGTGGAAAAGACAAGGGAAAACAAAGGATCCAGTTGGAGGACGACTATAACTATCAGCCCTTGCAGTGACCTATCCGAAGACACTATATAAAGGCGACCGGTAAACCCGGGCCTATATCACCCTTATCAATGGTAACCTAAGCCGAGGTATCGCACCTCCTTATGAGGGATCCTTGGGTTGCCGGAGCCCCCCTCTAGTTGTTGGAAATCCTTCGTTAAGAGGGGCCAGAGCATAGCACAGCAGCAGCCGGCGTTACGATGCCGAGCATCGCACCTACAATGCAGCGCCGTTGCTCCTCAAATGTTCTTTCACTCACAAGCCTCCTGCTCGCGAATCTTACCAACAGCAACGTGGAAGTTTTAGTCGGTATGTTTCACCTTCCGAGATCCGAGTCCGCCATAATATTTGGTGGCCTCCCGGCCAGCAACGGGCTATGTGTAAAGCATTTCCATTCACGGAAAAAAAACGGGCCTGTATGTAAGCTTTGATCATCATAAATTATATGAAATGATTCCGCTCCTAGTAACAGGTCGATGTCAGTGGGTTTGTCAAATAGTACATCCGCTAAATCTAAGTGGTTAATTTGTTTTCCAGAATTTTAAAACATATTCTGTAAAAATTTTAATCGGTTACCATAAGGGTAAAATGGAACGGACGGCGAAGACTTAGTAATAGAGCTGTACTGTACTGTATAGAATTTGTACAATATGTCTGTAGTTCTAATATTTTTAGGAAAAATTAAGTGCAATGAGTGAACTATGAAGCCAAATAAGTGAATTTTTTAATTTTATCTGTCTGTCTGTGTGATCATGTGAGCAATTTTGAATATTTAAATATATAAAATTGAAGATACCTAAAGTGAGAAGTAAATTGGTATTAGGAAATCAGAAAAAAATATAGTAAAAAGAAAAAAATTTTTTTACTACTACTACTTTCATGATACCTCAATCTCATCCTCCCCATAAGAGTTCGAACTCGAGTCTCATGTTTCTATGGTAGATCCCCTATATACTCGGCTATCATGGCATATCACTAATCTATAGAAACTTATTTGGACGTGGCAGATCCAAGCAGCGGCTTTAGCAGCTGCTCGAAAGAGCCAGGTCGAAATAAAAAAAAATCGGTATATTCGGATGGTTTTCTAATTTTTCTGGCAATCGAGAGATTTATTTTTTTATTTTTATTTTATTAAGTTTATATATTAAGTTTGTACTGCTCATACTAACATGTTGAACAATAAATATTTATCATTTAAAAAATTATTATTATTATTGACCATTACTTATTGTAGAGTTGATACGAGAGAGAGATAAGAGTTCATATTAACAAACTCATTAAAAAGGCGTTCATACTAATATCATTTGCGACTTTTGTTACTATTAACCTTAAAAATATTATCTCTTCTTATAACATTGCTATTACGCGCATATAAATGTAGCAAGAATAAGTTGGGATATATATATAAAGACAATTTTTATTATTTATTTATCCATTTGGATTATATATAAATTAAAGAACCGAATGCTTACGGAACCCACGGACCTGCAACAGCTGGACGAGGCACGTAGCATGCAGGGCCAAACTAAATGTAGCAAAATTTTTGTGGTCCTTTTTAATATTTTTATTTAAAGTAAGTATTTGTGTTTTGCTTTCTTAAAAAGCGCTTGCGGCCTCAAGGACACGACCTCGTCATCCGATAAAGCTGTAAAACGGCTAACAGCACTAACTTCAACCAATACATGGGAACTCGGGGTGGGCCGGCAGCGACTTATCTGATAACTGAGCCTTGGGTCCTAAGTTCTAATCCCAGCCGAAGTCAATGTTTGTGCAATGCAAATCTTTGCTTCGGGTCTGTCAAATCCTGGTTGCGTTGTCTTGCGACCCATGTCTCTAACATAGTCTTATCACTTATGCGTTACCTCGGATGTAGGATGGTAAAAACGAGTACCATTTCTCCTGCACAGTTGACAACTGAGGATAGTATTTGGAAGTTGTCGCCGTGGTTGACTTCGACCACGAGAACATAGGCACCACGAGTCCAGAATGACAACGGCTTCTGAATGTTGTTGGGATTGTCCTGATCATAGTCCTTATTTTATTTTAGAAAAAACTGTCTCATTGTTCTGCAGGGTGCAGACCTGCTCCAACTCTAATATGAAAATATTTACCTAAAGATATTATGCATTCCCTCTGCAGCCATATTTTATTTTCGCTATTGTTTATCCAATAGAGAAATTGTTCTTAAGGAATTATGTGTATGTATACGTCAAACATAAATCTAAAGAAATAATATTTTATAAATTAGCAGTCGATGTTAAAGAAACTCTTTGGTAGGTAAATACGCAGGATGAACCATAAGCCTATTTCCTGTATGAACTTTCTATCAACAGTCAGAGGATTGGTCACTGGCAATAAAACCGGTGAAAGATAACGTGCGTGGAATAGCACATCAGAAAGAAACTCTGTATCCTTTGTAAGCGGACCAATAAAGTAAAATTCGCACTTCTGCCACAACTCCGTGTCACAAGGACCTAGTGAGCCGACAGGATGAACAACTGCGCGCTTTACTAAAAGATCAAGTGCGTCGCAAGGAAGAACAAGAGCGTCGCCAGGAAGAACAACTACGCGCTTTACAACAGGTCCCAGCGAGCCGACAGGAAGTAGAACTGCACACTTTGGTAGAGGATCACATACACCGCCGACAAGAAATCGAAAAATACCATGAAAAAGGAGGTCTTACAAAACCATTGAACACAATGCGGCGAAATTAGAGGCAATAGAAAAAGGAATTCAAAACCTGAAGGTGAACTTGTTTTAGTAATGGAGGACACTTATCTCCTCCATTACTAAAAAATGAAAAGTTTCCGGTGTAATCAAAGCCAATCTATTGCCGCTGTCTCTAATATATCAGCTGCTGCTGCTTAGTTTCGGTGAAGGCGGAATTTTGCAATGAATGTGCAGGTCTATGTTACACAGAAAACACCTTGCACCAACCACAACCAACCACTGCTGTGTCACTGCGCTTTTTTTTTAAATAGTTTGTTGTTAGCGGCGACATGATATGATGCCGCATGAGCGAAGACCTCGTTCTTATCAATTTCAGCCACCAATCAGCAAGGCTGATTGAAACCACTGCTGAGTTCGGATTTGAAAGGTATACTGAGCCTTTATAGTTACAGGTCTGACCAAAATCAAGCATACCGATGGCGTGTAGCGGAGTCGAAGGTGCGTGGTGTCTGGTACCTTGCACGCCAATGCGAATGGCGAACGTGGCGATTATGGGCACTATTTTTTATGGGAGAGGCCCTATGTCCTGCTGTAGAAAATACATAGGCTGTTAAGGTAAGAGTTTATTATTTATGAATTTTCATTGTCATTTAAGAATTTATCATGAACTGTTCTACAAGACAATGAAAAGTGCATTAGAATCTGGTTTGCAGCTATAAGCACCATAATTAGACGTTAGTCACTTACAAAAAAAAACATTCAAGTTATTAGACTTTTATTAAAAAATAATAAGTGATTGTTAAAAAATACCTGTAATCAATTAATACCTACCTACAATTAAAGTATGAGATGGTAATAATACTATAACTTCAGTTATTTTGTTGTTCCCCTTTTCATAGTTTCGTCAATAAACCATTTTTTTATAATTTTGTTGATACACATCGACCTTCGCTACATGTAAAGACGTAACGCACACTTAGACATATGCACTCATCATATACACTCGCATTTCAAGACCATATAAAAAGTTCAATACTTTATATTAAGCTAGCGGCTTCTTATAATATCATTATTTGATTTGTTCTTAAAGTGGTAACATCTATACAAAATGTTAGTTTTGTTATTATTGGTTATCACAGCCCTTTTACTGGGCTTCTTTTATTACCAAGGTAAATACAACGAACGCTACTGGAAAAAGCGTGGTGTCATATTTTATCCAAGGAACAAAGTGTGGGGACCGTTTTGGGACTTCGTTTTCGGTGATCGAGCCTTTTTTGAAATTATTGGAGATCTGTACAAACAATACCCAGATGCGCCGGCTGTGGGTGTTGGCAGCATGACTTCACCTACGTTGATTGTGAGAGATCCATCAAACATACGGCACATTGTGCAAGTGGATTTCGAGGCGTTCTATCATAGGGGATTCGAAAGGCAACCGGGAGACCGCTTAGCTGATAGTATTCCGTTCATGAACGGGAAGCGATGGAAGCTAATGCGTCAAAATATGACACCGCTATTTAGCGCTGCCAAATTAAAAAATATGTATAATGTTATGGACAAAAGTGGCCAGGACTTCGTTGCTTATTTAAATATGTATCCTGACAAATTGAAAGGTGACGTTTTCAACACGCTCTCTACGTTTTGCAGCGCTGCAATAGCGGCTTCGGTTTTCGGAATAACAACCGAATCCGTTTTCGATTCTCCATTTCTTAGCATGGCACAGAACGCATTAAAGCCGACATTTTGGACCAATTTGAGATTTTCCATTCTATTCAGTAGTCCATGGTTATTTCGGAAGTTGAAATTGGCATTGTTTAAAGAACATGAAGAGTTTTTTATTGGCGCTGTAAAACAACTTATACGACAAAGAGAGCAAGATAGTGGAAAACAAGCAGATTTTGGTGATATTTGTGTTGAGTTACAAAAGAAAGGAGAGTTAAAAGATAATGAAACTGGAATAAGCATAGAGCCGACTGACGAGCTCTTAGCGGCACAAGCATTCTTCTTCTTCATAGCGGGAGTTGAACCAAGTGCAACAGCATTGTTCTGCACGTTAATGGAACTAGGTCGACGACCTGATGTACTGCAGCGGGTTCATAGAGAAATTGACGATGTTTTTAAAAAGTATAACAACAATACGTCTTATGAAAGCTTCTCCGAACTAAGTTACCTGGACATGGTTATGAGTGAGGGTTTCAGAATGTATCCTCCAATAGGTGTTTTGGTTAGGCAAAGTGTAAAAGAGTCTGTGCTTCCTGTTGGAAACATTAGAGTTGAGAAGGGTACGAAGGTAATGATGTGTGTATATGAATTACATCATGACCCAAAGCTTTTCCCAGAGCCTCATAAATTTATACCGGAAAGATTTTCACGTGATTCAAATGACGTCAATAATTACGCCTACTTACCTTTTGGCAAAGGTAACAGAAATTGTATTGGAGAGAGATACGCTCGTATACAGATAACGACCGGTCTAATGCATCTGTTGCGTCACTTCACTGTGAAAACTCACATCGCTGGTAATGAAATAAAATACAAGAAAGAACAAATTCAAGTCCGACCCCTGAACGTTGACATTGAATTAATACCGAGACATTTGTAAAGTAACAAAAATATAAAACCGTCAAAGTAAAAAAATTGTAAAATCAAAAAAACCGGTTCCAACTATTCTTGTTGGAAAAATAGTAACGTTTGTGTAATACACTTCTAAACTTAATTAAATGAAACATTATCGAGCGAATGTAAAATAAAATATTTATTTATTGTAATCTGTATTTGTTATATGAGGTGAGGTTTATTTTTACTCAAAGGTTAAAAGTTATTGTTATTGCTGCGAATAACCTAGTTCCTAGTGACCCTATCTTTGAAACTGAGGGTTACGGGTTCGAATCTCGCCAGGGAAATCTTTACGATTAATGTAAATGTTAATTTGCGAGTCTTGGATGTTTATACACGTATATAATGATTATTTATCTACATAGCTATACGTATCTTAACACCGTTCAGTTACCGAGACACAGGCAATCTTAGTTTAGAACTGGAGGTCTTGTGTGAGTGTTCAATACATTATTATATTATAAAAGTTAAATATGTTATTACTATGGAATACAAATGATTAAATTACGTCTTGCTAGTATGATTTAAATTAAAACATTTGTATTGATAATATTAAAAATTTAAAACCGTAACCAGGTTTGTTACTTTTTAAAATAAAATGCATACACTGCTTCTGTATGTCAATAACCTTAAGCTAAAAACAAAATACTCAGAGCTATATAAATACAAATTATGGATGTTTTTTATTGGATTTGAGAGACAAGATTGTTGTGTACCTAATTGTAAGTTACTACTGCAGCCAACGGAAACAAACAACCTTAATCAAAGTAAATCACAGATGCATTGTCACCTCTGTGAACTAAAAAGGAATGCCTCACGGTCCGTAATCATACTGGAGGTCTATTCCCTATAGTATACCTTTCAAACCGGAACATAGCAGTAGTTGCACTAATGTTTGGCGGCAGAAGTTAGTGTGGGTCCACCAAATTAAGTTAAGTAAATTGTCAAAGAGAAGAAGAAATCAGAACACTGGAATTGAATCGCAATTTTGCACAGAAAGGGTCGAAGAAAAAGTTTTATTGTAATTTATAATTAAAAATTTACAGTAAAATCTCTTCAGTTGTACTGTTTGGTTGGTGTATCTGGTTGGTTTTGATACCATTAGATAGATGACATTTTAAAAACAAAAATTAAATGTAATAACGGCTTCCCACCATTTTTCTTTTGTTTTTGTGTCCACCAAAATGCATTCGCGTTGGATCAAGCGTTTTATTCCGGTAGTTTTGTTCATTCTGGTCGATCTGCTACGGATAAAAAAAATATTTTATATTTGAAAAGGTGGAATATATATATATAATAAAGATGGATAGCTGAAGAACTAGGGGTTGACCACAAAACCCATTTGTAAATATCTGGATATACAAAAAAGTTCGATATTTGGGTGCAACGAGCTATCTAGAAGAAACCTAATGAATCGTGTACTCATATACGATTTTCTTTTTGATTACTGGTGATGAAAAGTGGATTACCTTCGACAAGAACGTGCTAAAAAGATTATGGTCAAATGACAGTCAAGCTCCACAGAATATAGCGAAACCCGCGTTAACTCGCAATGAGGTAATGCTGTGGGCATGATGCGATTGGAAGGGCATCGTCCATCATGAGCTTTTACCATCGGGCAAAGCCAACGATTCGGGTCTCTGCCGCCTACAGCAAATGAGATTGAAGCAAGAGATAGGGAAAACACGGCCGGAATTAATCAACAGAAAGGGTATTGTTTTTCATCATGACAACGCCTGACCACACAAACATCTTTAGCCAGTCAGCAAATATTAAGAGAGCTTGGTTGGGAAGTGTTAATGCACCCACCATACTGCCCTGCACTACGAAAAAAATTTTTTCTCGACCTTTATATATATATACTGATACATAAGAGCACAATAAATCTGTAGAAATTCGAATTTCTTGAATTCTAATATTTTGGAAAATACGTAGAGGCTATTACTAATTCAATGATGTTTAGTGTTTTAGTATACCTGTCTGTCGGTCAATCTTGGTATTGTTACGTTTATACATTTTATTAATCGACTTGCTTCTTATTACATTACACTTAAGTATTGCTTCAATATTATTTTATATAAAGGTTTTATTAGTTTATTAATATAAAGGAATGTTTAATAAGTGACTCAATTAATTTGTCTGACAAATTATGAATGCTGATATTAGCAATTGTCTTTTTTAAACTATGCTACTAATGCTGTTAACATTACGAAAAATTTTCCTGCTAACCACTCCAAGTAACAGCTTGTCTCTGGAATGGTTCACGACAATAGTCGAATGGCGGGCTCGAACCTGCGACGTGAGGTTTCGAAGTCTGCGCCCTAACCCATTAGGTTATTGGCGCTTCGTATATAATGTAGTAAATAAATTAAAAGTTTTGTAATCACAGATTTCTGATTATCGTGTTGCGAAAAGAAAAGAAAAGAGGAAGTGAATTATCAAACTTGCTTGCTTTCTCAGCCAAGCTTCAGTGAAGAGACCACAAACTGGTCTCTAATAAAAGCGACGTCATATCGTTTCGTCTTTTGTGACGTCGAAATATATAAAAATATTTTTTTGCTCAATGATAAATACAGTTCAGTTATTAGTGTACCTTACGACTTCCCCATCCCATTAACTTTGGAGATTTACTTTTATTGGCATCTTTCAAACTTGTGCGACACGTTTTTTTTTTATTTGCATGTTTTATTTAATATTTTGCTAAGATATATTAGAATTTTATAAAGATAATTAATATTGTGTATTGTATTTCAAAGAATTTTATAGCCGATTGACAGGAAGTATGTATGCAGATAAATACCTATTAAATATATAAAAAGCTAGTTAAAAATTGCATAGAAATAATAATTGGTAAGGAGTTGGTATTGGTATGTCATAAAGTTGGTGAAATACTATTCGATTTTCTATATAAACTCTCATATACATTTTGGCATAAGGGCCAATTAGTGAGGTACAAATTTGGAAGTTAAAAATAAAAACCGATGGGACGGAGATGGAAATACCGCAAATTTAAAGTATGTTTCATATTTAACATTCGATATTTCTTGGATAACAAGATATTTGAAATTTAATAAATAAATCTATAAATTCTTTATTTTACCTTCAACGAGTTGATGCAGAGTATATGGGTTCACAACGTTTACGGTTTATCTGTACACACAATACATATAATACAACTGTAGCAGTTTCTGTGCATGAAATTAAATCTCAAACTACTAAGAAATTAGGTACTTAGTGAAGTAGCAGAGACGAAATCAATTTTTTTTTCAATCTTTGACTGCAATTTTTTTTGTGAGTCATACAAAAACTGTTAATTGAATCTCGAGAAACATTTGAATCTAATCATAATCTAAAATCTAACCTTGAACCATCTCATATTATTGTTAAGACCATGCAAGTGAACTCTCGGGCATAGTATTAAAATATATTTGCGACGACGAAATCATTTCGTTCTACGCGAATAAGCAATGTGAATATTAATAATTACACATTATCTGGTCTGGTATTAAAAAAGTACCATAGTTACCAGATCGAACTCCTACAGCCTACAGTTACTACAAAAACATATGACATAGTCATACAAATCAAAATAGGATCCTCTAGGCGGGCTCGACCCGGTTAGTATCACAGCCTCGGAAAATACCGGCGTGAAGTAGAGGCATCTTATGCTTCTGCGTTTCGTTCAGTGAGGTACACCCCTTTCTCCACCCCCTCGGTCGCTTATCCCTACATCAAAATATCTTTAGCTGTTTCAATATTAGTAAAATACCTTATTTATATTACAACAGACGCTGAGAGAAAAACGCTGAGTCTGTTCCAAGAAAAACAGTGATATCTTAACAACTTACTAACGTTAAACCAGTGAACTTTTTTGACAAGGCATTATTCATCTCGTTTCAAGATACGAGCGGTACAAAAAAGAGGCATCATCAGGAAATGACACTCACACACAAACAGCAAATAGTCATTACCTGCATTTATGTGATCATTAACCATCATTAGCGACGATTTGATTTTTTCACTTCTGTATTTATTTATGTAATTTATACTTATGTATTTCTGTAGTATGTATTTATTCAGCATACATCGGTGTAATTATATAATGATTTTGTTATTACGTTAATATTGGTTTAGTTTATTAAGATATTAGCATGTAAGTTTAATTTTTACAACACCACCACTCACTATCCAATAGTTAAATGTTTCCTAAGCCTGATTGTTGCCTGGAAGAGATTGCTGGTTAGCAAAACCGCCTCGTTGTATCTACCTCTTAAGTTTTTCTTTTTTTTATTTGCTTTTTTTTGGTGTTTGTGATATACAATAAAGTTTATACATATATACATACTTTATCTTGTTTAAAATAATTTATTTATTTTAGGTTCATCATCAGTTGTTACATTGATACAAATTTTCAGAAACATTGGAATAAAGAAATGTAACTTAGAGGAAAACCTATAGGGTAAACGCCGCATGCATAGAACGAGATAAAATTTAAGTTTAAACGTTTGTAATTAAATTTATAATTATTTTTTTACCTAAGACAAAACTAATTACCGTTACAAAGAATTAAATTAACACGATATTTTATAAATTTAATATCTATTTCTATAAAGTCTATATCGGCAGATGCATGGTTCCAACGTTATAAAGCCTACTCAACCGCGCTACGGGAGAGATCAAACCTAGAACAGTTTTTCGAAGGGGAGGGGAAAAACTGCTAGTAGCTATTACTATGTAAGATAAATCATTTATGTTAGGAAATAGAAATGGGCCAAGAATGGAGCCCAGTGGAATACCCATTGATACCGTCGGGCCCTAAGAACTAGCACCTTCGATAACAACATTTTGCGTTCTGTACTGTACATAAATATGAGAGCTTAAGCGCTCTTATGTCATTCTGACTTAGTTTCGTGATAAGTGTTTCATGGTGAGAGAATTGATGAGAGATCACAAAAGTATCTTTTAGGCATCCTGTGAATTCAACCAGGCTTCAAATACACGCTTGATGAACTCCTTACCAGCATCGGTTGTACAGCGACCTCTTGTACAATCAACCTCATTATTTCAACTGAAGTACCTTGATAATTGATTCAAAATATTTTTTTTTCAAAATGTTTACTGTGTGTTGTAGTACTGAAATAAGGAGCAGTAGTGAAATTGGTCTAAAGTCAGTGGGATACAATGTACTACCAGATTTAAATACGAGGATGACTTTGCTGTTTCATTAAATAAGGAAATACACCATATTCTACACTATTATTAAAAATAATAGCCAAATTAGGTCCCATTATATCAATAATTGAGGTAGTTATGTAACTGGTTTTCTTATCTTCATCACGCCTGACTTTTAGTCAGACCTGATCAGACAGCTGTAAAGGATTGTGGATCTTACACAAATCCTTTTCAAAATATTTCATCATCATTTCAGCCTATCACAAGTCCACTGCTGAACATAGGCCTCCCCCAAAGATTACCACAAAGCTCAGCCCTGAACCACCTGCATACATCGACTTCCCGCAACACTGCGGAGGTCGTCACTCCATCTTGTGGGGGGACGTCCCACACTGCGTTTGCCTGTACGAGGCTGCCACTCGAGAACCTTTTTTCCCCAACGGTTGTCATTTCTGCGAGCTATGTGCCCGGTCCACTGCCACTCCAGCTTGCTGATCCTTACGGCTATGTCAGTTAACCTAGTTCTGCTGCGGATATCATCGTTGCAGACTATTACGCAGAGAAACACCGAGCATAGCCCTTTCCATAGCGCGCTGAGCAACTTTGAGCTTCCTCATACGGCCTACAGTGAAGGACCAAGTCTCAGTTCCGTATGTCATCACTGGCAACACGCACTGATTGTATAATTTGCTCTTGAGGTTTTGAGGTATTCCCGATGAGAAGATATGACGTAGTTTCAAAAATATTACTGTGTACCACAACACATAGAAACCTGTCACCGACGACTTAAAAAAACATTCACCTCCATACTTCTCGTGGGTGAAACGACTAAGGGAATATTGAAAATTTCAAAGTATCAAATAGATCCCCTTACCAAACGTGGCGATTATGGCTAATGGAATATTAACAGATGAAGAAAATGAAAAAGGATTAAGTTAATATTATATTCTCAAAATCAATGGTTGCTCCAGATGCCTATCAAAGACAGAATAATTATCTTACATTATTAAGACCTACAGTACTAAGAACGGATATGGCTAAAATTTGGTAGAGATGTAGACTATATCGTGTAAAGTCTATTCCACTTATATATGATATACGATACCTTTTATCCCAATTAAAAGTTATCTTGGGATTAATGAGCACCAAGGCGACGCTGGGAACAGCCGCTTGTAGTCAGAATAAGTGCAAGTGCACGTGGGGCTGAAATATAATTTCTCTACATCAGCGATCGGCCATCTCGAAAAATAAGAGATCAAAATTAAGCAGATCGATGACGGGTAGCAGCGTCTAAGGTACGAGATAAGACGAGGTACTGCGATCTTCCTTTTAGGAGAGGCCTATATCCTCCATTGGACTATTACTTCAGGTAAATTAAGGTAAGCCTAAACAATCCACTCTACCAACGAGACGACATCCTCTATCTCTCTATAAAAAAATGCCTGTTATTACCCACAGCTGGACAAAGGCCTCTCAAATATTTTCGAGAGTTTTGGAGCTGGCATGTGTCAGACACTCTGCTTCTATGCGGTTTGGTGGACTGCACATGATCTCGAAATAGAAGTTTTATTATTTCTCAGAGATGCAGATTACTCACGATGTTCACTTTCTTAAAAAAAATCTTATTAAATAGGTGAAAATAGGTAAAAATAACAGTCCTACCACTAGAGAAATACTTTACCTAGTCTTAGGTCGTATGTAGTT
The DNA here is from genome assembly GCA_029286595.1 of Bhutanitis thaidina. Lineage (NCBI taxonomy): Eukaryota > Metazoa > Arthropoda > Insecta > Lepidoptera > Papilionidae > Bhutanitis > Bhutanitis thaidina. The sequence continues at coordinate 3,705,708 of JAGSMS010000030.1, forward strand.
TACTTTCATATATTTCTGCACGAAGTCCGCTTACCCTTATTAAGCTCCTATCCTATACGTCCGGAGGTCTCTATTGTAGTGCGTGGATCCTTATGCCTACAGGAGGCGTCACGGGGTTGCAATTACTTTTTTATATATTAAATAAACTCGAAAACCCTTAATCGAGCAATTTGAGAGTCTAATCATACAATCCATACAACCTTCCAACCCCCATTTGGGTTGTAAGGGTGAACCCTTACAGGCATGATTTTTCGAAAATTATATTTAGAATAGTAAGGAATATTGAAGCCGAATCCAAATTCCACAGAGTAATGATGGGACATAGCACTTCTAGTGGAAGAGCATGACGCATACCTGACCGTCTAACCAGCGTAATTAGTTTTATACGTGATAGAGCCAAGTGGCGGCGTTTGGTGCAGCTCGAATGGGTCGGCTCGACTGCGTTAGTACCACGGCCTCGCAGAGTACCGACGTGAAGTAAAGGCATATTGTGCTTCTGCGTTTCGTTCGGTGAGTGAGGTAACCGGAGGCCCGCTCTCCCTCCCCATCCCCGTCCGCAGAAATTGGTTTTTTCAAATTCGCTATGGAATTCGATCACATGCTTGCTTAACTTACTCTGGGCCGATTCTTCCTTGTCGTTACGAAAATAGAGTGAAAGAATATTGGAGGTAAGAATGCACTGATGTGTAAAGAAACTCTTATTGCGTAACAAAAAGCAGGGATAAAAAAGAGCAGTTTCTACCGGAGTGGAAGCAATTTCACTTGAATAAGGAACACAGTTTCCTCACCTACACGTATTTTTGTGACACTTTACTTATTTATGTATTTCATGTTTAGAGTAAAATCATTATTATTATTTTTATCTCGATAGCGTTGTCTAATCCATTGCTCCGATATTGCTGAGCCACACAGCCCAGGAATTCTGTTTTGAGAATAAACCTTTTTTGTTTTATTAAACCATACCATAAGAATTGAAGAACATTTTTTTAGATATGTAGAAAAGACAAAACATAGTCTCTGCTAAGATTATAGATAGCTGCGAATTAAAAAAGAAATGCACCTAGGCTTGAGAAATCTTTACTCGTTAACGGGAATTCGATTCTGCCTATGAGCCCAGTACCATTACTTTTTTATGGTTAAGCTTCGCTTTAGGGCATTGTTCCGATGTTTGATCTGGGGTAAGTTTAGCGTTTTTCGCTTACGATTATCGAAGGGAATCCACTCTTCACCAAAAAACAAAATGTAGGCCAAAATCTCTTCTTTTCTGTACATACTTATCAAAGTAAGGCACATACACATCAGTCTCACTCAAATATTTTTTCAATTTGGTACAAAAGAGTCAATGTTGTTCGATAAGGATTGCCCTCCACCAGTACTTTAAATTCGTCGTTATTTACCTTGGTGTCTGGTCTGTCTCGCGCAAGTCTCTACAAGTCAAAGTTTTCACTACGAAAGCGGTTAAACTGACGTTAATCGTATCCTCTTATTTAAATTGCGAGCTCTTTTTGCTTCGTTAGAATCACGTCGGAACTCGTATTCGAAAATTACTCTAATCATCGACGTAACCATGTTTAACTCAAATACTTAATGTAAAAACAATTGGAAGTCAAACAGTCATATTTTTGAATTTAGAATTATATAGTTTTTGTGTAAAAAAAAGTTTCTATTACGAATCTCGAACCACGCGAGGAGGTTTAATTTTAATACAAAGTGACGACGACTCCATTACAACGGCAACTTGTACTTTAACCCTTAGTAGCCTGATTTACGCGAGTCTTCTTTTTTAAATATTACTGTATTTGCTTGAGGGCCTAGATGAAGGGAAAAATAGCTAAATAAATCACAATATTTATTTTACATATTTATTTAAAAAAAAAAACAGGTATCAATTTTGATACTTCAGGCATTATGGCCATAAAGAAATCTTAAATGACCTATGCATGAAATAATGCGAAACATCGATTGTTTTTATTATCGCATAACGATACTTTGCATTTTTTACAGAACCAGGAGGTAAGTTTCCTACAATTACTAAATTTACATTTATTCCTAGACTCCATAAATATTTTTCATGACCAATACAATCGGAACGCACGTCAGTTGGGGTAGTACTTGTGCACCTGTCCGGGGTTTTAGAGGTACTGTATTGTCTTGTTGACTGTTGGTACTGGGTCTGCCCTTTTATTTTTGAGTGACTTTGATATCTACATAAAGTATCAGCAAGCTCAGTTCTAAAATCTGCTAACTTCATAATATTCTTCTGAAGTTTTCCTTTCCTTGTGTTTACCTTTTGTACAGTACCCAAGCATTGATGACAGTCATGTCTAACAAGTGGTAGAAGAGCCTCGTTGTCCACTTTCTCGACTTTATGCGGATGCGATATCGACCAATGAAGCTATCCATCAAATCAACGCCACCCATGTGTGCATTATATTCTTTACAACCCGAGGACATGATATTTGAATATTGGCCTTTAGTTTTTTTCGTAGCGGGTTATAGTATCCGCTGGTTCAGCGCCAACATACGTGGATAGTAATAATACCTGTTTGTTGTCTTTCCAACTTGTGGCCGACAATTCTAGGCCTTCGTGAGGCCACATTTCGTGATATGTTCCTCTGGGTACGTTGGATTTCATAATCTCCCGTTTATCCGGCAACTTGCGACTTTCCAAGCCTGTTTCTCTGTACTGTTCCAAGACAATAAATACCTTCGTTGGTCAAGTAATGTACCAGAGGAATATTCGTATAAAATTGTCAAAATAATTATATGATTGACATGCCTTGGTACTGGTCGTAGCAATCGAATAACTGTATTCGACACAGCTCCGAGTCTGGTTCGCCAGGTAAACGGTCCATGTCCTTAGCTCCCGGTAAATCTCAAAACTGTAGGCATAACCAGACAGAGAGCATAACACGTATAATTTGAATCCCCACTTATGGGGCTTGTTGGGTAAATATTGTTTCATAAAATGTTTCATTTTGTGGAACACATCTGCTCGTCTAGTGATAGACGATGCTCAAATGGTAAAGTAATAAATTTCTTGTTCAAATAGTCTATCACTGGTCTTACTTTATGCAGTCGGTCGTGCTGGGGGTGATCAATGGGCAAATGTTTAGAGTCGTCATTCATGTGAAAAATTTCTCTAATTTTATCAAATCTGTTGCGATTCATTGTTTGTACTATGGGTTCAAACTTTGTAATGTTTGACCAGTATGACCGGACACTAGGATAATGATATACACTAGTAAAAATATTCCAATAAATTTACGTAACTCTAAGACAGTTACAGGTTCTGTAAAGTTGGGATTCTTTTGGAAGGCATATTTATTTGACTCGTCCACTAGAAATCTCAAAATGTCTTCACCGAAAAAATAAGAAAAACTGAAATGGAGTGTCTAAGTTCATAATTTCTTGTGAATACTCAGTATTTCCAGCAAACTGGAAAGCATTTTGGACTAAATCCATATTTTTACTCTCCACACTAAGTTTCTAGAGTTGAAAGGTGCAGTTTGCAGGTTGTTCTGGCTGCTGGTTGTAGGAGTTGGGTTTCGTTCAACAGTCTCTAAATTATGTTGCATGTCGGTATCTACGTTTGCTGCAGGCGGATCTGCATCAAGTTTGGGTCAGTGGGAAAATTACCTACATCCTCTTCATCATCTAGCTCCATCAGACGATCTCTTTGGCTCGAATAATAGTCTATGTCATTTTCATTGTCGGTGGAATCGTCTTCCGAAATTTCACCATTTTCTAACCGCTTCAATATGTTCTCAATCTCTTCTGGCCGCATTTTGGATAAATTTCTATAATAAATAAAACAATAATGACATTTGTTTTTTAATTTCGTTGGATAGAATACTATACAACAGTAAATTACATACAGCCAACATATAAAAAAAACTAATAGTAATGTGAATATTCGGTTTAAAATATTAGTATCAAAATTGAAACTCTAGGTTATTAAGGGTTAACCCCTACTACTAGTATACATAATTCAAGAACATTCTAACAAATTACACATAATTCAAGTACATTAAAAAAAATACGAAGTTTATTTCGCCGGTTATAAAACATATTTATATTTTTTACATCAATAAGAAGCACTTTTATTTTCATCTCGTATATAAGCGACGTTGTAAATAATTGCCATAAATTCACTCTTTGTAAAGCTCTACGTCATATAGCCGATCGTACAACTCAAGCAAAAATAATATTTGTAGTCATTTATTTATTCTCTTCTGCCTTCCTTAATAAAAGAAAGAACACAAAGGCAGACTATGGCCTTATGGCCATTCTCTACCAGTAAGCCCAGGGCGTGGTGATATGGTGTTACTAGAAGTGTCTTAGTGTTCAGAACAACAATACAAATTGTACAAAAATTTCGAAAACTCCTTGACATGAGCTTTCCTCACGTAGGGGCACGATCTCGGGCCTCCTGATTCGAAGGCAGATCCCCTATCCACTGGGCTGCCGCGACTTTATTCAACACCCCGATAACTTTTGTGGCGGTATGGTTCTTTTAACCATTTGGTTAGCGCGAAGTCTGTATACCGTATGCTGCTCACCCAAATCACTTTCAATGACCTAGGGTTTTTCTTACCGCAAAATAAGCAAACATAGTTCCGAAAAAATTAAGGGCAGCTGCGAGCGTGGGCGGAGCCTTTTGGGGACGATATTGGTTTTATGCTAATGCCTGCCGACTCTAAAGGAGATGAGCTAGGTTCAATATCATTCAGGGTTATCGCGGGAAAGGTTTAAAGCCTGCGGAAAATGTGAATTGCTTTTATATTGAATTTAAAAAAAAATCAAATTTTATCGTAAATTGGTATTAAGAGAAAAACTGAACAGAGAGAAGTGTACAAACTGTTAATTTACTGCATGACTTAAATTGGATAACTTGCACTACAATATATGTGAGAGAAAAAAAATATATATTCCTAGGATATGTAAGGTTCGTTGGCCGGTACAAATCGCGTTGGTCTGACGAAATGTCAGCCACCCTGTCGGAAGTACTCCTGTCCGCAGCAGAACTAAGGTAACCGACATAGCCGTAAAGATCAGCAAGCTGAAGTGGCAATGGGCCGGCCACATAGCTCGCAGAACTGACAACCGCTGGGGAAAAAAGGTTCTCGAGTGGCAGCCACGTACAGGCAAACGCAGTGTAGGACGACCCCCCACAAGATGGAGTGACGACCTGCGCAGTGTTGCGGGAAGTCGATGGATGCAGATGGCTCAGGACCGAGCTTCGTGGCAATCTTTGGGGGGGGCCTATGTTCAGCAGTGGACTTCTGATAGGCTGAAATGATGATGATGATGATGATGATACATTTTATATACAAATACAACTATTCTAGCGACGTTATTTTTCCCAACGCAATGCACGTGGGAAATCAGAACGTACGTAAATTAATGGCGACGATAAGCGTCTTCAATGTGCGGTCGTTGACTCGCAATGTTGTCTAGAAATTTCGAATATGAAAGTTTCATCAATTAACAAACAATGCCTTAAGCCACATAAATATCCTAACATATCCCAATAACATTAACATTCATATATATCCGAAAACATTGGCCAACCCTAACACAGCTACTTATAGATAAAATCAAATGGGAATATCATACAAGAATCGTTTTTCGCGTGGAATCTAAACGGCGCTCAAGATCTGCTCATCGACCTTCTGAAGTGGAATGAAGAGTAACTCAGATTTTATTACTCATAAAATTAAACACGTAATAAACGTTGGTTGTAAGTTCGTTTTAAACTAGTAATAATCATAGCATAAAAATTGTCGGTAGGTTCGTTTTAAACAAGAAATAAATTTCATCTTACTTTATTAACGTAGAAGCAATAGTCTTAAATTTCAAGTACGAACGTGACTTAGGTTTGATCCTCAGTTCAAACAACACTAAAATTGTGAATTATAATTTAAATATCTTGTTCGGTGAGCACAAAGGTAAAGGAACGAACAGAAGAATGAACAGGAGAAAGTATGATTTTAATAAAAGCGATTCCTCTGCACACGCTTTAAGATATATTTGAGCATGTCACTGCAGGACTTCATCAATAAGAATTAAATCAAATAATTCATTTTGACTTTAGTAATACACTCCAATTTCATTTATAGGTATTATTATGTATTATATTACACTCTTAATTTATTTATTGTGTATTAATTATAAAATTTTATCGCACACTTTGACGAGTAAGTACCTGCTGGCATTTTCATATCGTTTATATCTACCGTTCTATATATCTATGATTTAAATTGGTATAAACTAAACAACTTTTGTTCTTCAAATTAGAATATAGTTTTATTCTGTGTAGCAAACCAAAAAAAACCTCTTTCGGTGATAACTGGCCAACTACAATTAAATAAACCTGTAGTATTATTTTATGTTTAAACTAAACCGGTATTATTAAACAGTTTACGTTATAAAGTATGTATAAGCATCAAATGATTGTATCGGTCCAAAGTAATAAGAGTTTGACTTTCATAACGCCAATAGCCTAATGGGTTAGGTGGCGGAATGCGAAACATGATGTCGCAGGTTCGAGCCCGGCATTCGACTATTGTCGTGAACCTATCCAGATTCAAGCTGTAATGCTTAGTTGGAGTGGTTAACAGCAATATTTGTAAATTTACTTAAATAAAAAAATTGTTTAATGATCACCGCACAGCATAAACAGATTTTTGATGTGGTATGCCACTGGAGAATAAGTATCATGAAAATGTTAACTTGGTGAAAGGAGGGAATATAATGTGACGAGCTGCGGGTTGCGATATTGGAGTAAAAGAGCCGGTTTCTTAAACTTCTATTTATTATTTTTTTAACACTTACAAAGGCTGGACAGTTTCACCTTGATACTCAACATATGCCTCTTTCAATGAGAAGATTTACGGTGTAAACAAATTACTAAGTAAAGTATATTTAATTATTTAAATAATGGAAAGACGGGTAACCAACCATGAGTCCGCAGAGCAGGCCTTAATTAAGCCTGGGAGCAGCATATCGTGTGGCGTTGGCACGTCGGCTCAGCCCAAACTGGCTATTCTTGCTAAGTCGAATCATTGCGAATCAGGGACACGATTTCTATCATACCTGGGATGACGTGTGATGGCGGCGAAAGAATATCTGCTACGTCCTTTCATCCCGTTGACGATTTCAACAGTCTATGTATGTATTTATATATAGAATGTTCGCCAATTCCCTTGAAGCTCCTAAGCTACTTATCATTTCTTGATAAATTAGGTGTGGCTAGACTTGTCTTAAAGCCTGGTGTACCTAAGGCGACATATCACTTCATATCGTAGGATTCACTTGAGTTTGTACTTTTCCGTAGTAGGGTTATAGTTTTTTAAAATGAAACTCAACAATTCTTGACACATATATGTTGAGCCAAATTTGCAATCTGCAAAAAATATCTAGTTTCAAGGAAATGTGGTTTCAATACATTTTATGACGATATCGCCAGCTTAACGCTGTTGGCGGGCAATTTTAAATATATAGGCAGGCCACTGCTTAGTTCCAGGGCCTGGGTATGGGCAGCATGGCTTTATTGATTATAGTAATAGATTTGTCTTATATTCATTCCGACATTATACGGGTTGGATGCGATGTTACGACATTCAATTTAACCGCATATTCTAGGGGCTATTTCTTAGTCATACGTTAAATATTAATTATATAACTGCAGTGGCTTAGTCACAGGACAAAGAACTTATGGACTTTAAAGCAATTAAAGTCGCCGACGCAACGATAATGAAATTTTGCGAAGTTGCCTTTCTTTCCGTGTGCATTAAACTATAAACCATAACGAATACAAAGCGCTTGCTAAGTATTTTTTTTTTCTCTATTTCACAATAATTATGACCACTAGTACTAATTATTATAAAATGAAGTGTCAATAATGTAGCATCCACGCTGTATAACACTACTATTAACATGTTGTGAAAAATAATGATACAATAGCCGTTTCTTTGACAGCATTTCAGTAAATATCACCAGATGTTTAATTAAAACCAAAAAATATAAGTACGGGTTTTAACGCGTTTAATTAGCTTTGTTGAATCCTAGCCTAGCCGTGGTAGCCTAGTGGTCTATGCAGAATGTGCTCACGGTATCTGGAGTTCGAGCAGTGGTATGCTTGGTCATGGATTTAATTTTAATAATTAAACGGTATAAAATCCGTAAACAATAGTTTTATTTCAAATATGTAGTAGTCGCTTAAATACGTGAAAACATTATATTAAAAAAAATATACCTTATATTGATTATGGTAATCGTTACACAATGTTTCTAGTGTTGCAACAACATTTGCTATCATAAATAATTAAACATGAGGTGATTTTCACTCTACATTATATTTTTTTTAGTTCCTCCAATCTTCTGGTTCGTCATGTGTCTTGCTCGCAGATAGATGAAGGTCTACTAATGGTTTCCTGGAAGTATATTGCCTATACTTCCAGGAAGCTATTAGAAGCCCGACATCGGAATAATTCTTCAGCACCACGTGAAAGGGTCTTCAATATCCCTTAATCATATACAGCTCCGGTAATCGCCTAATATTTTGGCAATAGTAAGAAACACTACCTATTAGTCGGCATAGAATTAGGTAATGATTTCAAGTATTTACCCGAATACTACACATTTGAAATTAAACTATTATTTACGGATTTTATCGCGTTTACATTTGGTTTTATATTCTCGACGTTTCAATTGCCGTCCCCCCGTGCCACACGGCTGCCGTAAAGCAATCGAAACGTTGGGAATATAAGAACAAAATTAAACGCGATAAAATCCGTAAATAATAGTTTCATTTCAAATATGTAGTAGTCGCTTAAATACGTGAAAACATTATATTAAAAAAAATATACCTTATATTGATTATGGTAATCGTTACACAATGTTTCTAGTGTTGCAACAACATTTGCTATCATAAATAATTAAAAAATTAAATTACATTTCCAACTTAGTTCCTATTTCTCGATACATACGAGTAATGCAGCGTATAGAAAGCAGCCATTCTGTACACGTCTATTCACTTTTGAAGTGATGTTCGATACTACTCTTCGCTAACAGCGACTTTTCAATATAAATGTTTTCACACAACGTAACGATTTGGTGTTATTTATTAAATTGAGGTTGATTAAAATAATATTTATCAATTTTATAGTGAGACTCTAAATGTATGACACTATTTTGCTTTTTCAAATCAATGTTGATATCAAGGTTGGGCTGGCGGGAATCCACCAGTAACGTCTGGTGGATTCCCGCCAGAAAAGGAAGTGGCAGCATGTAAATATGTGAGAGGGTTTTGGTGCCGGGAAGGGTCCCCCACGCTACTCCAGGTTGGCGGACATCATGTGTCCGCGAATTAATGTATTTTTTTTTTTAAGTTTAATCTTCACATTATACATACGAGGAATTTTAAATAATAATATATGAAATGCAGATTAGATTATACAGATTTCCTCAGGTATGGTATGCTGTTTAGTACCTCGTCTTTACTTCTTTTGACATTATTAAATAACCAAATTTAAATGTTCACTGCATTAATAAGTTAACATAAAATAATATAAAATTAATATTGACGACCGCATGGTTAGCGCAGACGACTGTCGAGCCGAGGGTTCTGGGTTCAAATCCTAGCATCTGAACCTTCGTTCAATCTTATCGCAGATGAGTTACATTGGATATGGGAAGGTAAAAACAAGTAAGTGTCTCTGTGTTCACGCATACACTGAAGGCACTGAATGTAATATCTCTCGCGCAGTTGGCAACTGCTCAGATACAATTACAGGCATTCCGTATTAGGTCCTCCGGGGTGACGTTGTATCTGTAACCTCCTTCGATCAAAGTCGTTGCCCATGCGCTGCAGTAACCACTTGCCATCAGGTGGACCATTAATTCGTTTGTCAGCCAAAAACATGTGTGTCATGAAACAATAACACAGCAATCAGTTAAAATAGTTTATTATATTTAAAATTTACTGTAGGATATTGCTTGGAAACAAATCTATCAAAGTAACAATTTATGATCTTACGTAATATGATACGACGTAAAAATTGGATACCTATTACTCTTGAATAAAGTCGACGCTCATTATGTAATTAAAATGAAAAAAAAACACCGAATTTTTCAGAAAGTATGCTATGTATAACAATGTTTTCCAGATTATATTCCAGAGTATTACTTTAATATATTTATTAGGGAACGTTCACTCAGGTAGCAAACATAAATGTAACGAGATATACTAGTCACGTTTGTTTGTTTGTCAGAAAAAACAACAATTAGCTCTCACGGCGATATATCCAATGTTATGTTATGTTATGACGGGCGAGTTCTTCCGGGTCGAACATAACAATGGGCGTTCCGCAGAGCTAGATTCTTGGCCCATTCTTGTTTCTTACTTACATAAATGACTTGCCTTACTTTGTAGGAGATAAACATGTTATATTATTACTTGCTGATGATACTTCATTAATCTTTAAAATTAAACGGGTACTTATAACACACGAAGAGGTGAACAATGCAATAAAAATATAGTTAATTGGTTTATCGTTGATAATGAAGAGATAGGCCTTGTGGATACCACTGTTTTTCTTAGAATAACTCTAGACGCAATGGGCTACCTTCAATGGGGCCCCCATATATTCAAACATGCTGGCAGACTTAGCTCCGCAGCATATGCAGAAAGAAAACTAAGATGTCTTTCTAACATTGGAATTTTGCTATCAGGACATGCGTATGATTTTGAAACAATATTCGTTATACAAAAGAGGGCCATAAGAGCTATCTATAATCTTAATTCTGGAAAATAGCTTAGAGATAAATTTAAAGAAATAAATATTCTAACCTTGGCTTTCATTATACAAATGTATTGAGAACATATGCAAATGTAGTATATGCACTTAAAAATAAAAATACATTTAATAATAATGGTGTTACTAGACTCCATAGTATTAGTAACTCGTCCATGTAGCAATTTATACGTATCTACAACAAAATCTCAGCAAGTGCTCAAAGTCTTACTATCATTAGGTTCAAAATATTATTAAACGCACACTTATAAGGTGTTATTATAACATAAATATTGTAATATTAGATTATTAAAAAGTAGAGAGCTATTTCCGTACATCTTTGTCCTCCGTGTATTTGTCTATTTTACTCTAGGCTAGTTTCTTTTACAGGCTTTTTAAAAACTGTATCTGTTTGTTGCATATATACTGCAACCTTAGGTCCTCGGAACAAACTTTGACAAAACAAAAACACGTAAATTTTACAAAAACGTAGCAATTTTAGTGGTGTAAAGAATTTCTTGATTTTTTTTTAAAACACGAAAAGTTATATTGATGCTGAAACTGTGTAGCTAATATTTAAATGTTCTTTAAATCTTGTTCATCATTCTTTAAATCATCATTACAATATATATTCCAGACACTGCAGTCTAAAAATAATGCTCCATGGCCTATACTATAGCACATCGTAGGGAAGAAGACAGATTGGGGAGAAACAAAGCAGGTAATCTAATGAAGCTCCAACCGAGCTCGGGGTAAACAAGGGTGGCTTTAGCTCACAGACAGACGACCTGCGTTGCTGTGTACCTATATGGGTCTGCTGTGATCGATCCCCGGTAAAGTCGCTCTGCCCACTCTAACGCTCGGCGACCGAAAACTTTAGGTTAATACAGTAACTTACTATTTATCATAAATTAATTTTGGTTAGTTTTATAATTAGTCCTTACCAATTGAGTATTTAGTTAATTAATACTCCTGCTTCTACAATCATTTCAACACCTCATGGGTTGACTGACAGAGAATGCCAAAAGGCAGTAACTCTGCATTTATTGCCTTATACTTTAAGATTAAAACAATAATGTTTTAATAAACTATAATTATTTGTTAATACAAACCCACTGTAATACCTTACAGTGTATCTATAAAGGGCCAATGGACTTGTGACGTGCTATAATGATGAAATTTTTTTTTTCTTTTAAGGGAGCAAATTAGCGAGCGGCAACACTAGACGAGCTGTATGGCGTTGCCGGCCTTTGAGGATATTTGAGGGATAGGAGGGAGGATGAGAAAGGGGATGGGGAGGAGGGAAGTGGGCCTCCAGTCACCACACTCGCTGAGCGAAACGCACATGCACAATATGCCTCTACTTCACGCCGGTATTCTGCGAGGCCGTGGACTACCCTGGTCGAGCCGGCCCATTCGATCAGCAGCAAAAGCCGCCTCTTGGCTCTACCACTTCTCTTAAGCTTCCGGAATGTTAGCAGCACAACAACGGTAGTCTTGGAAAATTTAAAAATTAGCTCTTGCATTCAGTCTTCTTCGATGATTATCAAATCAGTTTACCGTAAACCGTTGTCTTAAACAAACCAGTAAATCGCATGGCTTACTTGTTAGTTTAAGACAATATTTGTGCAAAAGGCAACTTTTCGGGTCTGGTTGCGTTGTGTGCATACCGTGTCTCTGACACTGCATCTGAACCTTCCTACGAACTCTTCTGATTCTTCTAACGTCTTTATACATCGTGCATGGCGAGGCACAGATGAGTGAATTGCTTAGTGTATGAGCGTACACTTACGGCACTATAATATCTTCTACACAGTTGACAACTGCCGATAGTGCTAGCGATAGTGCCGAAGTTGAAGCCGTGGTTGAAATCGGCCACGAGGATCATCATCATAATCATCATCATCTGGATCACACCAGAGTATATAAGCATTAGCATTCGCACGTCTTCACCTTCCTGCATGAATACCAATATGCATTTCGAACGTCGCGGCCATGGTAGACGCACGAACTTGACCTAGTTAAATGCGAAAAAAATCGACACTCCCTGAGCAGTAAAAGCGATGTGGATAAACAATTTTTTTTTTTCAGGAACTGTGCCAAGCTTCAAGAGGGCATTGTTTCTGATACAGAGTAAAACAGTATTTTGAATAGAAAAGAAAGTCAAGTACTCTGTGAGGCTTATGTGTGACATAGGGGGTTTTTGTAAGTTATGTAAACATTGGCATGTGATTTTTTTTTTACAGGAGTTTCTAAAACATCTTAATTTATTGCAGAAATGTTTGATGAGAAAGAGAGATGGCTTCGTCGCGTTTCTTCAATTTGTATTAGCGGAATTCGGACGTAGGAACGTAGACATGTAGGTTTTCATGTAATGTTATCCTTCGCAGCCGAGTACGTGGTAAATTCAGTAGGTACTTAAAGTGGCGATTAACAGTATTAGTGACGCTATCACCGGTATCGAAACCCGGCATTGCGATTCTCTAAGCTACTCAACCACAATTCCCATCACCGGTCGCGCTCCAGTGGAAAATTTGTGACGTCATGACCGGTATCGAAACCCGGCATTGCGATTCTCTAAGCTACTCAACCACAATTCCCATCACCGGTCGCGCTCCAGTGGAAAATTTGTGACGTCATCACCGGTATCGAAACCCGGCCTCGCGAATGTCTAAGCTACTCAACCACAATTCCCATCACCGGTCGCGCTCCAGTAGAAAATTTGTGACGTCATGACCGGTATCGAAACCCGGCATTGCGATTCTCTAAGCTACTCAACCACAATTCCCATCACCGGTCGCTCAGTGGAAAATTTGTGACGTCATCACCGGTATCGAAACCGGCATTGCGATTCTCTAAGCTACTCAGCCACAATTCCCATCACCGGTCGCGCTCGGTGGAAAATTTGTGACGTCGTGACCGGTATCGAAACCCGGCATTGCGATTCTCTAAGCTACTCAACCACAATTCCCATCACCGGTCGCTCAGTGGAAAATTTGTGACGTCATGACCGGTATCGAAACCGGCATTGCGATTCTCTAAGCTACTCAACCACAATTCCATCACCGGTCGCTCCAGTGGAAAATTTGTGACGTCATGACCGGTATCGAAACCGGCATTGCGATTCTCTAAGCTACTCAACCTGATTCCATCACCGGTCGCGCTCCAGTAGAAAATTTGTGACGTCGTGACCAGTATCGAAACCCGGCCTCGCAGATCTCTAAGCTACTCAACCACAATTCCATCACCGGTCGCTCAGTGGAAAATTTGTGACGTCATCACCGGTATCGAAACCGGCATTGCGATTCTCTAAGCTACTCAACCACAATTCCCATCACCGGTCGCGCTCAGTGGAAAATTTGTGACGTCATCACCGGTATCGAAACCGGCATTGCGATTCTCTAAGCTACTCATACAATTCCATCACCGGTCGCGCTCCAGTGGAAAATTTGTGACGTCATCACCGGTATCGAAACCCGGCATTGCGATTCTCTAAGCTACTCAACCACAATTCCCATCACCGGTCGCGCTCCAGTAGAAAATTTGTGACGTCATGACCGGTATCGAAACCCGGCATTGCGATTCTCTAAGCTACTCAACCACAATTCCCATCACCGGTCGCGCTCCAGTAGAAAATTTGTGACGTCATGACCGGTATCGAAACCCGGCATTGCGATTCTCTAAGCTACTCAACCACAATTCCCATCACCGGTCGCGCTCCAGTAGAAAATTTGTGACGTCATGACCGGTATCGAAACCCGGCATTGCGATTCTCTAAGCTACTCATACAATTCCATCACCGGTCGCTCAGTGGAAAATTTGTGACGTCATCACCGGTATCGAAACCCGGCCTCGCGAATCTCTAAGCTACTCAACCTGATTCCATCACCGGTCGCTCCAGTGGAAAATTTGTGACGTCATGACCGGTATCGAAACCGGCATTGCGATTCTCCTAAGCTACTCAACCTGATTCCATCACCGGTCGCTCAGTGGAAAATTTGTGACGTCGTGACCAGTATCGAAACCCGGCCTCGCGAATCTCTAAGCTACTCAACCACAATTCCCATCACCGGTCGCGCTCCAGTGGAAAATTTGTGACGTCATCACCGGTATCGAAACCCGGCATTGCGATTCTCTAAGCTACTCAACCTGATTCCATCACCGGTCGCGCTCAGTGGAAAATTTGTGACGTCATCACCGGTATCGAAACCGGCATTGCGATTCTCCTAAGCTACTCAACCACAATTCCATCACCGGTCGCGCTCGGTGGAAAATTTGTGACGTCATCACCGGTATCGAAACCGGCATTGCGATTCTCCTAAGCTACTCAACCTGATTCCATCACCGGTCGCGCTCCAGTAGAAAATTTGTGACGTCGTGACCGGTATCGAAACCGGCATTGCGATTCTCTAAGCTACTCAGCCACAATTCCCATCACCGGTTACTCTCACGACGACAGGGAAAAACAAGCACAAAATCGGTCAATGCGTCGACAGACAAGTCTCGATGGATCGTTGTGAGCCGGATTATTCTGTTTATCGCAGGGCCGTGGGTCGACATGAAGCTAAGGAGCGATCGGTAGTGATTACAAATATAACATATAGTTTTTGAATTTAGAATGTGAATGGGTGAGTATATTCTGTTCTTCTTCTTATATATATAAAAATTTGTGGTAAAATCCAGTCGAGCTATTGAGCTCAAATGTATGGGTTGTGTTCGACTCTTAACTGGAAAAGTGTAAAAAACATAACCAAAAAAAAATTCACCTGCAGAGCGTGGCGGAGTTCAGTTATGTAAATAAAGAGCATTGATCTGCGGCCATACATTGATCACCTAAGAACCAACAGGCTCGTAATATTACTTATTGTGTTCTTTATAATGACGGACACATCTGAGAATTGTATACAATTAAAAGTATAAATATTTTGGATATTATAATATCCTAAATATTATTAGAGCGCCAATAGTCGTGTTTTCGAGCCCGACATTGGATTAATGTCGTGCACCACTTCAGAATCAAGCTTAGTTTGTGGGTTAACAGGAATATTAGTAATGTTACTTATAATAGCTTTGCTAATATTCTTTAAAAAAAAACTCTGCTTTTAGGGTTATCAGTGTGGATCCATGCGGACGGGTTAGAATCACGCAACGTCACCTTATCGCACGTTCAGCGCGTTCGATCGCTTTGATACTACTACATACATATATGTTGCAACTAAAACAATCTCATCCATTGATCTAGCTCTGAATGCGCTGAGTTTTTTTAATATTATATTATTGTATACGCCTATCAGTGGCGCCGAATAATAAAATCGAGACCTAAGACGAAATGTTTACGAGGTTTAGAAAAGTCCGTTTGATTCTAATAATTGTTATTTAAATGACATGAGTGTTGATCCGTAAACCTATTTCAAAAAAGTTCAACGACTGTACCATTACTATTAACTTGTACTTGACAAGTTAATAGTTAAACGTTACTTCGCACAAATTCATTCTAAGATGGCTTATAGAGATTAATTCGCTAAGATCTGATTCGCATACATCACGATGGAGAAAGAGTTGGTTTCTTTAAATTTTTTAAATACATTAAAATTCGCATATGTGCTTATCTTGTAATATAAGCCCGTTTACCATTAATCACTTACTTCAGGAATGGTACATTTTACCAATGGTCAGAAATAGGAATATGTATAAATAAATATGTATAAATTACGATTATGAAACTTTTATGACCAGCTGCTAATCGTTACTGGTCTAAGCAATGTAGGTCTTGAATTTGATACGCCATCTATCGAAGACTTGGACATTTTACTGGCATTATCATATCTACTTTCTCGATACCCGTGGGAAGAGATACGATAGCAGTTTTTCTTGATATAGTATATATTGGCCATTACAGTCACGGCTAGAACTTGCGAATGTCATCTACAGCTGTCAACAGCGCGTTGTATATTTATGTACCTGAGTGCAAGCACAAACACAGAGATCCTTATTCGTCTTTACCTTTCCATATCCGATGTAACGCTTGGACGCAGCACAACACAGATCCTTCCTTCTTTTTGAAAAACTCAAATAGACTGTAGTTAAGCCCTGTAACTTTAACACTAAACAAGTACGATCACCGGTCGCTCCAGTAGAAAATTTGTGACGTCATGACCGGTATCGAAACCCGGCATTGCGATTCTCTAAGCTACTCAACCACAATTCCCATCACCGGTCGCGCTCCAGTGGAAAATTTGTGACGTCATCACCGGTATCGAAACCCGGCCTCGCGAATCTCTAAGCTACTCAACCACAATTCCCATCACCGGTCGCGCTCCAGTGGAAAATTTGTGACGTCATCACCGGTATCGAAACCCGGCCTCGCGAATCTCTAAGCTACTCAACCACAATTCCCATCACCGGTCGGGTTCCAGTAGAAAATGGTTACACCCACGAATCAAATTCATGATTCAATATCCTCTGACCGCTTACTCTCACGACGACAGGGAAAAACAAGCACAAAATCGGTCAATGCGTCGACAGACAAGTCTCGATGGATCGTTGTGAGCCGGATTATTCTGTTTATCGCAGGGCCGTGGGTCGACATGAAGCTAAGGAGCGATCGGTAGTGATTACAAATATAACATATAGTTTTTGAATTTAGAATGTGAATGGGTGAGTTTATTCTGTTCTTCTTCTTATATATATAAAATTTGTGGTAAAATCGGTCAGGCTATTGAGCTCAAATGTATGGGTTGTGTTCGACTCTTAACTGGAAAAGTGTAAAAAACAAAACCAAAAAAAAAAATACACCTGCAGAGCGTGGCGGAGTTCAGTTATGTAAATAAAGAGCATTGATCTGCGGCCATACATTGATCGCCTAAGAACCAACAGGCTCGTAATATTACATATTGTGTTCTTTATAACGACGGACACATCTGAGAATTGTATACAATTAAAAGTATAAATATTTTGGATATTATAATATCCTAAATATTTTTAGAGCGCCAATAGTCGTGTTTTCGAGCCCGACATTGGATTAATGTCGTGAACCACTTCAGAATCAAGCTTAGTTTGTGGGTTAACAGGAATATTAGTAATGTTACTTATAATAGCATTGCTAATATTCTTTCAAAAAAAAAACTCTGCTTTTAGGGTTATCAGTGTGGATCCATGCGGACGGGTTAGAATCACGCAACGTCACCTTATCGCACGTTCAGCGCGTTCGATCGCTTTGATACTACTACGCCCTTATATATTTGCCAACTAAAACAATCTCATCCATTGATCTAGCTCTGAATGCGCTGAGTTTTTTAATATTATATTATTACTTATACGCCTATCAGTGGCGCCGAATAATAAAATCGAGACCTAAGACGAAATGTTTACGAGGTTTAGAAAAGTCCGTTTGATTCTAATAATTGTTATTTAAATGACATGAGTGTTGATCCGTAAACCTATTTCAAAAAAGTTCAACGACTGTACCATTACTATTAACTTGTACTTGACAAGTTAATAGTTAAACGTTACTTCGCACAAATTCATTCTAAGATGGCTTATAGAGATTAATTCGCTAAGATCTGATTCGCATACATCACGATGGAGAAAGAGTTGGTTTCTTTAAATTTTTTAAATACATTAAAATTCGCATATGTGCTTATCTTAGCAATATAAGCCCGTTTTACCATTAATCACTTACTTCAGGAATGGTACATTTTTACCAATGGTCAGAAATAGGGAATATGTATAAATAAATATGTATAAATTACGATTATGAAACTTTTATGACCAGCTGCTAATCGTTACTGGTCTAAGCAATGTAGGTCTTGAATTTGATACGCCATCTATCGAAGACTTGGACATTTTACTGGCATTATCATATCTACTTTCTCGATACCCGTGGGAAGAGATACGATAGCAGTTTTTCTTGATATAGTACCTCGTAGCCCATTACAGTCACGGCTAGAACTTGCGAATGTCATCTACAGCTGTCAACAGCGCGTTGTATATTTATGTACCTGAGTGCAAGCACAAACACAGAGATCCTTATTCGTCTTTACCTTTCCATATCCGATGTAACGCTTAGCGCAGCATCGGAGACATTGGACACTGCTTACAACCACAGATCCTTCCTTCTTTTTGAAAAACTCAAATAGACTGTAGTTAAGCCCTGTAACTTTAACACTAAACAAGTACGAACAGTCCGGCAAGCTTACTCCATGAAAATATACGTAATTTTCAAATTTGGCAAAGCTATTTGGTACGTCGTAGAGCCAAGCAGTAGCTCGAATGAGTCGGCTCGACCGGAGATCACGATTTTGCAGAAGACCGGCGTGAAATAGAGGCATCTTATGCCTTTGCGTTCCGTTCGGTGAGTGAAGTAACCGAATACCCACCCTCTCCTCATCCTCCCTCGTATCTCCCAAATGTCCTTAAAGGCCGTTAACGCATTTTCAGCTCCTCTGGTGTTGGAGATGTACGTGGGCGACGGTAATCACTTACCATGCCGTTTGGCTGACCTAGCCGCTTGCCCCTTCCAAAATAATAAAAATAAATATTTTTCACACTTTAGTAACTGATAAAACATTCTTCAAATGCTTCGCTACAAAATGTCTCTCTCTCTGTGTCGTATCATCACCAAAAGGATATTTATGCATGAGCTAAGTCATCCATAAAACACGCGCGGCTCATTTGACACACGCTGTAACGTAAGACTAAATTACTCTTTTGACGCCAACAACCCCTGTTTTATGAACTTCACACGTGATATAAATTCTTCTCGTCTAATATTAAAATGTTAAATAAAGATATACAGGCTGTATATGTTCTGTTGCCGGATTCAGACCACTCTGCAAGTAATCTCGAAATGTTTATTACATACCAATAATTATTACTCCACCCCGTAAAGGCTCGGTGCCACGCACGAATATGCTTACGCTAATTACTTTAATGTACTTTCGTATAATATAATAATAATAATAAAATATAATTATTGATTTAAAGATCACTTTTTTATTTTATTTTATTTATATATATCACCCGACCAAACGAGATAAAAAATAATAAGAATATATTGAACAATCACAAACTTCATAATTCTATACAGATATTGGTGTCCGCGAGGGACATCACGCGGTGGGGGCAATTAATTACAGCGGAATACGAAATATTGCTGTTAAATTTTATTCAGTTCGGAAATTTTATGGCGAAGGACCAGCGAGCATATGTAAAAGAATAACTTGCATACGAGCTCCACCTGTCATTCGTCGAACGAAAGGCGATCCCAGCTCTAATAGCTGCGTCGCGGACGTCCGCGGCTCTATCATCGGAATCGATATCGTGAAAAGAGCCGAAGAGGATCGGCCCGCCGCGCGCCGACGTACGCTCATAACTACGTACATAGATTATGTCGCTAAAACAATAGGCAAAGATCTTTATGGTAAGGAAAATATTACCATATGTTTGACTAGCATCTATAAATCGCCTGAAATATAATTTGTCTTGTTAAAATCATAACTTAATTTTGACTCCAATTGGAGACTAATAAAAATATTTGTAACTGTGGTATATTGGGTATTATTTAGGTAATTACTAAGAAGGTATAACGATAAAACTATCAGTATTATTTACTAGTAGCAAACATTTGGCATTAATTAGGACGGGATAGCCGCAAAATTAAAGTATTTTTTAAATGTGGCACAATGTCATTATACCGGTCAATATCGGTTCAATACCGGTACAACTCGTCTCAAAATAAGATGATGATATAAAAAAACGGTAATGAAACGGCTGAAAGTTTGTAAAAACAGATTATGTCTTCTGTTCGTTCTGCTGCTGGTGAATAAACAAGGCTCAAGCGATTACTTACGGTTGTCGCATTTGAAGAACTGAGTTATCTGACCATGGTAATAAGACAGATAATAGCAAACATACTTACTGTGAATCAGTACGAGTGAGATGAGCATTAGTCATATCAGCTATTTTGTCACCATTGTTGGTTGACTTTACGTCACTTTCTGCAACCAGTCAATCTTCTGAATTCATCTCATGCTCATCATAATATATTTCGACTCATTTGTTCCAACTTTGGTTATGACGCCACCTGCGTATAGCGTCTTCAGTTTTGAAGTCTTTTTGTATAAATACCCCGGAAACGCTCTGTATCTGCAATCGGCGATAATAATTTTTTTGGGCGATGGTAAAGGCGGCAATCGATCAAGCGGCACACGTACATCTGCAACACCTCAGGTGCTGCAGGTGCGTTGCCGGCCTTTATGGTATTTGGAAGATGGGAGGGAGGATGTGGAGGGAGATGGGGAGGGGGAGTGGGCCAACGGTAACCTAACTCACCGAACGAAACGCAGAGGCACAAAATGCCTTTACTTCACGCCGATATTCTGCGAAGCCGTGGTTCCAATCCGGTCGCGACGGTTCATTCGAGCAGCAGCTAAAGCCATCGCTTGGCTCTACCACGTTTACAAAGCTCTACCACGTTAAATAAGTAAGAAGCCTACCCAGATGCCTTCTAGGCAGAAAGGGAAATCTAACCTAGTAAAGTGTTGTTGCCAAAGTGAATTTGCCACCCCATCTCATCCTATGGTTATGGTAAAAGATGACAAAAAGAAATGAAAGAAATGTCTCTTAACTTTTGATAGGTGATGCAATAACTATTTCAAATATGCCTAATATAAATAGTTATGCAGACCGGTGATGAACTACGGCATCTAAGATGCGAGATAAGCTAGTGCTAGACTACCATCCCATCTGGTTTTAATTGGTAATGAAGTCGTAGGTGGGTAGTGCATTGGATCAGCAAGAGCCTATTCACATTCTCTTGAACATAATCACTAGCGATGGGTTCACCGACGTGGGAATATATCATTTCTGCGACGGTGATTGATCATCTCCTATTGGCAGATATTCACATTTTTTGTTTACTTACTTATTATTCAATTTAGTTATACAACAGTTGACATTATATGCTTCATCTTAACTTATTAATCCTCATGGGTACAAAAAAATACTTAGATCTAAATACTTATCTCAATATTACATCTACCTTGCCTATTCTTTCGTCGGTTTGTACTATTACTTTTATTTTCTCAGCATCCGTGGCTCCATTGAATTAACGATTTTATTTCTGATCATTTTATCGACTACACGCTTGTATAAAATATGTTCCATTAGATAGATTACATTTTTTTAATATTTGCGGTCTACGGCTTCATTTCTCGGCTCCCAATAGACAGAACGTGATAATGTACACTAGTAAATAAAACGTAAATTATGTTTATACCAGCTACTGGTACATACAGCCTACTACAAAATCTCAAGACCCAAAATATACACCCAGTGCGTGTTGCCAGTGATGACTATCGGAACCGTGACGGGATCTTTACTGCATGCTGAATGAGCACATAGCTCGCAAAACTGGCAATCGTTGGAGAAGAAAGGTTCACGAGTGGCAGCCACGTACAGGGAATCGAGGACGGCCCCCATCGAGATGGAGTCATCTTGCACAGCGTTGTGGGTAAGGATAGCGTAGGATGCAGGTGGCACAGGACCGTGATTCGTGTCAATCTGTGGAGGAGGCCTACATTCAGCAGTGGACAATGAGGATGACGATACTAGAAAATTAAATATATGTATACTCTATCGTGGTAAGAGCCAAGCGGCGGCTTTTGCTGTCGGTGACGGGCCGGCTCGTCCGGATAAGTACCACGGCCTCGCAGAATACCGGCGTGAAGTAGAGGCATCTTGTGCTTCTGCGTTTCGTGCGGTGAGTGAGGTAACCGGAGGCCCTCTCCTCCCTCCCCAAATATGGTAGCGGTATATAATTTTGAGCTACCCCAGGAGTACCAGTACCTACGGTTCTGGAGAATCCTCACTGAGCATCCACGTTCAGGCTTTCCTACGCTACCCAATCGTGGATGCTCAGTCTGCCCTGCGTATTCTGGGGGCAATATTCCGCCTTCTTCCTACCGAGGCAAACGCAGCAAAGAAACTATGGCATCCCCTACCGCGCTCGCCGTGGTTTCTGCAATATCAGGGGACTCCTCGAACCTTAGCGCCGTTCATTACCATCTTGAAACGGCGAAGCCGGCCTTGCTTTTTCTTACAGAGACTCAGATATCGTCTCCGGCTGATACCTCTTATCTCCATTACCCGGGGTACAAACTGGAACACTCCTTTGTGCCCCGTGCCGGAGTTTGCGTATACGTCAGAGATGATATCTGTTCTCGACGCCTCAGTAGTCTTGAAGGTTTGGACCTTTCTACCCTTTGGCTGCGCATCGACAGCGACGACCATCCGCGCGTCTATGCGTGACTTTACAGGTCCCATAGCGGTAATACCGTAACTGACCGACTCATCGACCACATCCAAATGGCTACTGATTCCGTGCTACAACAGATCCCATCCGCAGAGATCGTGATTCTCGGCGATTTTAATGCCCACTCAGCTGACCGACAGTACGGTTTCCGTCGCGGACGATCAGCTGGTGATCTTCTAGTTTACCTGACTCACCGATGGGCAAGAAGCAGTTGAGTCTAAAGGGTAGGCTTTGGCGGTTAGTCTGGACGTAGCGAAAGCATTTGATAGGGTTTGGCATAAAGCGCTTCTTTCAAAGCTTTCATCTTACAGGGTTCCTGAGAGATTGTGCAACTGGGTCACCAGCTTCCTCACGGATCAGACATCAAGGTTGTTGTCGACGGTGCATGCTCGGACCCCAAACCCGTGAATGCTGGTGTTCCACAAGGCTGTGTGCTATCTCCCACTCTGTTCCTTCTGCATATCAACGACATGCTACAAATCAGTAGCATTCATTGCTATGCAGACGACAGCACGGGTGATGCCCTATATACAGGCCGTGCGAATATTTCTCGAACACGTCGACGAGTGCCGGAACAAACTTGTGTCTGAAGTCGAGACCTTGTTATTCAAAGTCTCGGATTGGGGTCGACGTAATTTGGTCCTATTCAACACCAAAAGGCACAGGTTTGCGCGTTCACCGCTAAAAAGAATCCTTTGTCGTTTCTCCTCTTTTTGAGAACATTCGCCATGCCTCAGCCAGTATCAGAATCCTGGGCGTTGACATATCGAGCGACGTTCAGTTCCGAGGTCACTTGGAGGGAAGGCCAAATTGGCCTCCAAAAGTCAGTGTTTCAGAGTGGGACAGTATTTCATGCCGGTCCACCGTTTGCAACTTTATAAGGCGCAAGTTCGGCCCCTCATGGAATACTGTTCTCATCTCTGGGCAGGGGCACCCCAGTACCAACTCCTTCCATTTCACCGCATCCAACGTCGAGCGGCTCGAATTGTCGGCGACCAAGCTCTCTCTGATCGGCTTGATCCTTTGGCCTTGCGAAGAGATGTTGCTTCTCTTTGCATTTTTTACAAAATTTTCCACGGGGAATGTTCTGAGGAACTGTTCGGATTGATCCCAGCTGCTGAGTTTCACCATCGTACATCGCGACTGAATTCGAAGTTCCATCGATACCACCTAGATGGTTGGCATTCCACCACAGTGCGTTTTAATCGAAGTTTTCTGCCACGCACTTCGACTTTGTGGAATCAGCTGTCGCCAGCAGTATTTCCGAATAGTTACGACTTAGGGACCTTCAAGAAAAGAGCTTATTCCTTCCTTAAAGGCCGGCAGCGCATCTGTAGCTCCTCTGGTGTTGTGGATGTTCGTGGGCGTCGGTGATCACTTACCATCAGATGAGCCGCACGCTCGTTTGCCCCCTTCTTCTAAAAAAAAAAAAATACTTACGGTTGTCGCATTTGAAGAACTGAGTTATCTGACCATGGTTATATAGACAGATAATAGCAAAAATACTTACTGTGAATCAGTATGAGTGAGATGAGCATTAGTCATATCAGCTATTTTGTCACCATTGTTGGTTCAGTTTTTACGTCACTTTCTGCAACCAGTCAATCTTCTGAATTCATCTCATGCTCATCATAATATATTTCGACTCATTCCCAACACAGGTTATGACGCCACCTGCGTATAGCGTCCTCTGTTTTGAAGTCTTTTTTGTATAAATACCCCGAAACGCTCTGTATCTGCAATCGGCGATAATAATTTTTTTTTTGGGCGATGGTAAAGGCGGCAATCGATCAAGCGGCACACCTGATGGTAAGTGATTACCGTCGCCCACGTACATCTGCAACACCTCAGGTGCTGCAAGTGCGTTGCCGGCCTTTAAGGGTTTTTGGAAGATGGGAGGGAGGATGTGGAGGGAGATGGGGAGGGGGAGTGGGCCAACGGTAACCTAACTCACCGAACGAAACGCAGAGGCACAAAATGCCTTTACTTCACGCCGATATTCTGCGAAGCCGTGGTTCCAATCCGGTCGCGACGGTTCATTCGAGCAGCAGCTAAAGCCATCGCTTGGCTCTACCACGTTTACAAAGCTCTACCACGTTAAATAAGTAAGAAGCCTACCCAGATGCCTTCTAGGCAGAAAGGGAAATCTAACCTAGTAAAGTGTTGTTGCCAAAGTGAATTTGCCACCCCATCTCATCCTATGGTCATGGTAAAAAGATGACAAAAAGAAATGAAAGAAATGTCTCTTAACTTTTGATAGGTGATGCAATAACTATTTCAAATATGCCTAATATAAATAGTTATGCAGACCGGTGATGAACTACGGCATCTAAGATGCGAGATAAGCTAGTGCTAGACTACCATCCCATCTGGTTTTAATTGGTAATGAAGTCGTAGGTGGGTAGTGCATTGGATCAGCAAGAGCCTATTCACATTCTCTTGAACATAATCACTAGCGATGGGTTCACCGACGTGGGAATATATCATTTCTGCGACGGTGATTGATCATCTCCTATTGGCAGATATTCACATTTTTTGTTTACTTACTTATTATTCAATTTAGTTATACAACAGTTGACATTATATGCTTCATCTTAACTTATTAATCCTCATGGGTACAAAAAAATACTTAGATCTAAATACTTATCTCAATATTACATCTACCTTGCCTATTCTTTCGTCGGTTTGTACTATTACTTTTATTTTCTCAGCATCCGTGGCTCCATTGAATTAACGATTTTATTTCTGATCATTTTATCGACTACACGCTTGTATAAAATATGTTCCATTAGATAGATTACATTTTTTTTTAATATTTGCGGTCTACGGCTTCATTTCTCGGCTCCCAATAGACAGAACGTGAACACTAGTAAATAAAACGTAAATAATGTTTATACCAGATACTAATACATACAGGCTACTACAAAATCTCAACTATCGGAACCGTAGCGGAATCTTTCAATGCATGCTGAATGTGGACGCTCAAAGATACTCAGCGGGCTCTAGAAAGGTCTATGCACGGTGTTTCTCTGCGCGGTTGAGTCTGCATTGACGATATTCGTAGTAGAACTAGGGTAACTGACAAAGCTGTTAGGATCAGCAAGCTAAAGTGGTAATGTTACGAGCACATAGCTCGCAAAACTGGCAATCGTTGGGGAAGAAAGGTTCACGAGTGGCAGCCACGTACAGGGAATCGAGGACGGCCCCCATCGAGATGGAGTCATCTTGCACAGCGTTGTGGGTAAGGATAGCGTAGGATGCAGGTGGCACAGGACCGTGATTCGTGTCAATCTTTGGAGGAGGCCTACATTCAGCAGTGGACAATGAGGATGACGATACTAGAAAATTAAATATATGTATACTGCAATTGTATCATAATTAGAGTGTGTCATATTCCACACCCTTGCCATCATGTAAAAACTCCAAGAAGAATATATTTTATTAGCGACACTCAAATTGTATTCTTTGCTGGTATTGGAATCTACGATTGTGCATTTACTAGACGTATTCACTGATATAGTCACGTAGCCATCAAAACGTATAACGTTACATAATATAGCAGTAGATGTGATCTATGCTACTGCTATACTATGCTACCGAATGATACTTGAGAGTGTTCCGAAGTGAAATATTTACAGACCGCCGACTAGTAAACGAATGTGACCGACATGGTTAAATAAGCTTTATTTGTGATAGTTATATTTATTCGTGTGTCTGGTGTGTCTTGTTACCCCCAGACCCTTCGACCCTTTCTCCCGATCCATCCAGTAACCGATACCATTCAGTTGCGGAAGCTCTTCAGCGATTGTGCTGCCCTTCGTAGTTAAAGTTTAATTTTAAAAGTGCGATCAGAATTGCTCATGGTTTGGCCACGGCCAGATCCTCCGGTTAGACACCGCCAGGTTTAAATTGTTCGGGATACATTTTCGTGGCATATAAACACACAAGCACATACATAATTATACCTTAAAACATGATTATTACCCAACTAAGGCTAGGATTGCGATTGGACCTGTAGTCTATTTAAGCTTTGTCTGGGATTAGAATTATTATTCTACAATAAAGAGTGCTTGGAACAGTCATATTATCATTATAGATACATTTTCAATGTGTAAGCTGTTCATTCGTAATACCATATATTCCTGCAACATTACATCAAATAAGAAAATTGTACAAGCAATGGATGTCAAAAGCTGCTATAGTATTTTATTGCAGTAAATGCTTGTATCGATCGGACAGTTTTGTGAATGGCTTTCGTTCGTCCCCCTCCCTCCTCCTACGGTCCCCTCTCCCACCTCCCGTCCGACATCTGAAGGCACTGAGGTGAGCGGCATCCCAATTTCTCACAGCTGATTTGTGACGCTAGTATTATCCAGGCAATTACTTTAAATGGAAGGTTAAGGCGGATACTTTCGAGACGCATCTATTTTTTTTTTTACCGAACTCCGTGACGAAAGGACTCCTGTATCTTGGGAACTGGTAGGTGATATGATGAATATACATGTCCCTACATACTTGTAGATATATAATCATACATATATTGATATTGGCGCTAGATACAAACATTTATGTTAGACATGAAAATGTTTACAACTAGCGGGATCAGAACCTAAAAGCGTCAGCTTCGGCGGCAGTGTCTCTACCACTTAGCGTTTCGAGCCGTGAAGTTGAAACGAGACTTGGCGAATTCATCACCAAGTCTTGTTATCACCATTCTTCGAGTAATATGTTCATTCACTTTTCAATTAAAAATGTAAATGTAAGTAACACATATTTTTTTCCTCTAAGTTCTTTACCAAAAATTTATAAAATACTGTTTACGGTGTGAGTTAAAGCGACCAAAGCTTCTAGTTCTTATTATTAGTCGTCTGAATAAACACATCCCTTAATGAAGTAATAATTGGCAATATTTCATAGATCGCGGACCCATTACATCAATATGCATGTGTTCGGCCATGCATGAAATTCATTGCTAATTATTCAGACTTTTAATTCAAAGCTTTACAGCTAGTATGATGAAAAATTTATTAAGCTTAACAAATCACATACAATGTCAAATGTTATTGTATATAAAACATAAGGTGTGGACCCTAAACGAGAGACCAAATTGTCAGTCGACGAGAATGCTGTCCCTCCACTCCTGGACCGCTTTATTATTGAAAGCATCAAATAATTTGACTATCGTGTGATATCGTAAGAGTCAGCAAACCCTTTCTTTCCGTAGGTATCGTAAGAGACGACTATGGGAAAAGCCCTTGAAGGCGCAATGGCTACCGTTAGATGGTAGGATAACCATCTTATAAAATACCAGAACAAAATAAGCAGACCGAGGTCTAAGATGCGATGTGTCTGGCACTTATTGCGATTGCCAATCCGCTTGCCGAGCGTTGCGCTTGGCTGTTGCTATCCGCCTTATGGGAGAGGCTATGTCCTGCAATGAAATATTTACGGCCTGGTAAGGTAAGGTTACGTTACGGTAGAAGCGAAAAGTTAGATTGCGAAAGCCCGTTTGGTTGAAGTCATGCCTAGTGGAAATCCGTTACCTCTGCCTAGCTTATGGGTAATAGGCGTGAGTGCTTATATGCCTTTATGTCTAAAACCTTCTCGCCTCCGAACTGATAATATTAACTTATAAGTATTGTGTCTCATCGCTCATTATACGGTGTTCTATACATTAATATATAATAAGCTAGTGTGATCCAATAAGCAAGGAACAATTGCGCACAAGATACTCATAAACAATCGAAAATTCCCTTTATCGGGAAAACTGCCATGCTCTGAACAGGTATATAATTAGATTTAAGTTTATAAATATTTCCAAGAGAGTGTCAACAAAACGCCTGCCCCCTAGGTTGAGTGTTGGGAGAACTTTTTTTTTTTTTTTTTTTTTTATAGAAGAAGGGGGCAAACGAGCGTGCGGCTCACCTGATGGTAAGTGATCACCGACGCCCACGAACATCCACAACACCAGAGGAGCTACAGATGCGCTGCCGGCCTTTAAGGAAGGAATAAGCTCTTTTCTTGAAGGTCCCTAAGTCGTAACTATTCGGAAATACTGCTGGCGACAGCTGATTCCACAAAGTCGAAGTGCGTGGCAGAAAACTTCGATTAAAACGCACTGTGGTGGAATGCCAACCATCTAGGTGGTATCGATGGAACTTCGAATTCAGTCGCGATGTACGATGGTGAAACTCAGCAGCTGGGATCAATCCGAACAGTTCCTCAGAACATTCCCCGTGGAAAATTTTGTAAAAATGCAAAGAAGCAACATCTCTTCGCAAGGCCAAGGATCAAGCCGATCAGAGAGCTTGGTCGCCGACAATTCGAGCCGCTCGACGTTGGATGCGGTCAAATGGAAGGAGTTGGTACTGGGGTGCCCCTGCCCAGAGATGAGAACAGTATTCCATGTGGGGCCGAACTTGCGCCTTATAAAGTTGCAAACGGTGGACCGGCATGAAATACTGTCCCGCTCTACAGAGCACACCAAGCTTTGGAGGCCAATTTGGCCTTTCCTCAAGTGACCACGGAACTGAACGTCGCTCGATATGTCAACGCCAAGGATTCTGATACTGGCTGAGGCAATAAGGGAATGTTCTCAAAAGAGGAGAAACGACAAAGGGATTCTTTTAGCGGTGAACGCGCAAACCTGTGTCTTTTGGGGTTGAATAGGACCAAATTACGTCGACCCCAATCCGAGACTTTGAATAACAAGGTCTCGACTTCAGACACAAGTTTGTTCCGGCACTCGTCGACGTGTTCCCGAGAAATATTCGCACGGCCTGTATATAGGGCATCACCCGTGCTGTCGTCTGCATAGCTATGAATGCTACTGATTTGTAGCATGTCGTTGATATGCAGAAGAGTGGAAGTGGAGATAGCACACAGCCTTGTGGAACACCAGCATTCACGGGTTTGGGGTCCGAGCATGCACCGTCGACAACAACCTTGATGCTCCGATCCGTGAGGAAGCTGGTGACCCAGTTGCACAATCTCTCAGGAACCCGTAAGATGAAAGCTTTGAAAGAAGCGCTTTATGCCAAACCCTATCAAATGCTTTCGCTACGTCCAGACTAACCGCCAAAGCCTCCCCTTAGACTCAACTGCTTCTGCCCATCGGTGAGTCAGGTAAACTAGAAGATCACCAGCTGATCGTCCGCGACGGAAACCGTACTGTCGGTCACTGATCAGCTGGTGTTCCTCCAGGTACCTCAGGAGCTGGGTGTTGATGAGTGACTCCATTATTTTTAGATAACAAGGGGTGATGGCAATAGGCCTGTAGTTGGACGGATCAGAGCGGTCGCCTTTTCGGTATTGGATGCACAAATGCTGTCTTCCAAGATTCCGGGACGACGCCTGAAGAGTAGGAGTGCCGGAAAAGACGCGTGAGAACCGGTGCCAACTCAGGGGCACACATCCTCAGCACAATTGGAGGATTCCGTCCGGCCCACTCGACTTATGAATGTCCAGGAGCGGAGTGCCTTTCGCACTGAGCTCTGCAGAAACTAATTTCCGGCATGGAGCACTTACACCACGGGATGGTAGGTGGAGAGTTTCCCCGGTCATCAAGAGTCGAGTTGGATGCAAAAGAGAGCCCAAGAGATCGGCTTTCTCTTTTTGCAGTATGGGCCAGCGAATCATCCTCCTTGTGTAGAGATGGGAGAGATGGCTGACAGAAATTCCCTGGACAGCCTTGGCGAGAGACCAGAATGCGCGGGATCCCGATGGGAGGCGAACTAGTCTCTCGCCAATTCTGCCAATGTGCTTTAACTTTGCCGCAGCGATAACTCTTTTGAAGGACCTGGAGGCAGAGTTGTACTCGTTTTAAGAGCACTGGTTTTGCATCCCGAGACGCCGATGCATCGGCCCAGGCCTGGTAGCACTTCCGCTTTCGGCGTGACGCTATTTTGCAGGTGCGACCAAACCAAGGCTGGGATTTACCTCCGACAGGCACTGCAGAGAACGGAATAAAAGTTCCATTCCTGAAGTACCACATCGGTGACAGAATCTGCAACGACGTTGGGATCATCCAGCGAGAAGCAAACCTGCCCCATGGGTAGGAAGCAAAGAAAGACCGCATTCCATCCCAATCTGCCGACCTATAGTGCCACACACGGCGGAACCCGCAGATCGCGTTCGGGATCGGCGCGCGATAAACACTACACTCCGGATCAGACAGTGGTCCGACGAGCCAAGAGGGGCATCGACTGAGACCAAATATCCGTCCGGGTGTGAGGTCAGCAAAAGGTCCAACAGGAAGGTGTATGACCTTCCACGTCTGGGATCCGCGTCGGCGAGGTTACCAGTTGTGTCAGGCCATATGCTAATGCAAAGTCGTGAACAGATCTCCCCGCATGATCGGTTATGCGAGAACCGAGCCAATCGGTGTGGTGGGCATTAAAATCGCCGAGAATCACGATCTCTGCGGATGGGATCTGTTGTAGCACGGAATCTGTAGCCATTTGGATGTGGTCGATGAGTCGGTCAGTTACGGTATTACCGCTATGGGACCTGTAAAGGCACGCATAGACGCGCGGATGGTCGTCGCTGTCGATGCGCAGCCAAAGGTAGAAAGGTCCAAACCTTCAAGACTACCGAGGCGTCGAGAACAGATATCATCTCTGACGTATACGCAAACTCCGGCACGGGGCACAAAGGAGTGTTCAGTTTGTACCCCGGGTAATGGAGATAAGAGGTATCAGCCGGAGACGATATCTGAGTCTCTGTAAGAAAAAGCAAGGCCGGCTTCGCCGTTTCAAGATGGTAATGAACGGCGCTAAGGTTCGAGTGGAGTCCCCTGATATTGCAGAAATCCACGGCGAGCGCGGTAGGGGATGCCATAGTTTCTTTGCTGCGTTTGCCTCGAGTAGGAAAGAAAGGCGGAATATTGCCCCAGAATACGCGGGGCAGACTGAGCATCCACGATTAGGTAGCGTAAGAAAGCCTGAACGTGGATGCTCAGTGAGGGATTCTCCAGAACCGTAGGTACTGGTACCCTCCTGGGGTAGCTCAAAATTATATACCGCTACCATATTTGGGGAGGGGTGGAGAGGGCCTCCGGTTACCTCACTCACCGCACGAAACGCAGAAGCACAAGATGCCTCTACTTCACGCCGGTATTCTGCGAGGCCGTGGTACTTATCCGGACGAGCCGGCCCATTCCTGCGACAGCAAAAGCCGCCGCTTGGCTCTACCACGATTGAAAATACGTATAATAAATACCACTACCAAGAAATACGTATAATACCTCCGGTTACCTCACTCACCTAATGAAACGCAGAAGCACAAGATTCGAGGTTGTGGTATTAGCCCGGTCGAGCCGGCCCATTCGAGCTAAAGCAGTCGCTTAGCTCTACCACGTTCCAAGGTCAAGCCGTTCAAAAGATACGAGATCACTAACACAGCACACAAGATTTTAATTTTAAGATATTAATATATAAAGGTAGCGACTAGACAGACACTTCGTAATTTCAAAACCTAATTGAATGACAAGTTGTACGACGTATAATTTTCTAGATAAATATGAGCATAGAATAACGACGTAGATACATAGGTTATTATGCTATGGATATAAGTGAATTAAAAACATTCTAACGTAGCTGAGCTAGATTATAATGGAAACTGTCAATCTTCATTTTCATCATTTCTTCATTCTAATTTATATCTAACGCCTAAACTAAAGTGTGAAACTTTAATATTACATTCCTAATACGTACAGATGCACCCAACGCTTGTAACACGTACGTGTCACGCGGACCACTAACGTAGATATCATAGATTTGAAATATCGTCGCCATATAAACTTGGAGATTTCATTCCTTCTATTCCCAGTTCCTCTGCGTGAACCGTGTCTGGTTTAATATTTTTTTTTTAAAAGAATACTGTCAATGCTTTTTATTAAGTAACATTACTAATATTACTGTTAACCCTCCAACTAAACTTACAGCTTGTATCTGCAGTAGTTCACGACCATAGTCGAATGGCGGGCTCGAATTTACGACGCCATGTTTCCTAGTCCACACCCTAAACCATTTGGCTATTGGAATTATTTAAAGGGGTTAAATCATATAACTCGTAAATTATGGCTAAGGTAGGAAGGCTCCATCTATGATTATGAGTCCTCTAGTTAGTTATCGCCATCTTGACTATTTTGATCGCCAAGCAGCAGTGCCAGTACTGTTTAGTTCCCCCTTTAAAGATATATTGAGACAGTATAATTACAGACTGTGAAGGATTAAATTTTAGTCCTCTAGGGGACAATGCATCTGTTATCTCCTTCCATTAAAGTTGTTTGCAGTTGCCCATGGGTTTTAGTAACCTCACAGCTGGACTGTTACTTAATTTGTCATCCCAATCCAATAATAAAAAAGTAATTAGATACTTAAATAGGGTTGCCAATAGGTTTGAAATTCGAATCCAAATAAGTAAGCACTGGTGGCAGTTGCCAGATTTGCATTACGATAAGATCCCAATCAGATGAACTTCTTCATTCTGTGACTGTAGGGGTGCCATACTCGAGATTTTCAATCCTGAGTTACGGACGTGAGGTACTGAGTTCCTACTGTCGATTGGACTACTTCATTTTTATTTATTGGTACTGCATAATACACACGTGGTAGTGGTAAGTTTTACCTCCCTCTCATCTCCCAAATACCCTTAAAGATCGGCAACGAACCTGCAGCACCTCTGGTGTTGCAGATGTACGTGGGCGACGATAATCACTTACCATCAGGTGAACCGATTGCTCTTATGCCGCCTTCCCCATAAAAAAAAAATTCTAAGACATACCGCGCTCTCACACGAAAACAACCGGTGGATGTTTACTGCGCCGGGGTTCTTATAGTTTCGCAAGTGTACACGCTAGCACAATTAAGGGTAAACCTTTCAAGAAATGTATGCCGGGGTTTGCTGGCACTTTCATGACAAGATCTATGTTCAACAGTGGACTAAAATAGGCTGCTGTAGAAGTAGTAGTAGTTTGGGTTTTCATTTTTATGTATGGCGTTTTAATAAACTTAACTGAACATAGCTTTAGCTTTAGAACATTTACTTAAGAAGAGTATCGTGTAAAAGTCTAAAACAGAAACATTTAATGAACTACGAAGAACGAGAAAACGTGATCTGTATACGTAAGTTAAGCTAGGAATATCTGCTTATTTACAGATCGCATTTCACACTAATCTTCCCAACACAGTCTAAACAGAGGCTCAATTCGTAGTCCTTTATAACGACTATACAGATTGAATACTCAGGAAAATTACTTCTTTTTTAACAAAATTTACTTAAATATATTTCATTGCAACATTACACATGAGCAGCCTCCAGTTTCTTGCACGTCCGGTCACATGCATCATTCTGTGAACAGGTGCTGCTTACCTGGTTTGCTCGAGTTTTCACTGCACTTGTGCTTTAATTGTATGACTGTATTTTAGTAACTTCCTTTCAGATTCCTATGGATCCATGCTTTATGTTTTATGACATTTTATATATAAGAGTAATTGAAAAAAAAAGGGGATACCCGCGGAATTTCTTTCGCTTGCTTCTTTTCCACCAGAGGGACTTCTTTATGAAACAGTGGTAGATTGTAAATAAATAATAGGAATTGACTTTTGACAAAAGTAATTATTTTTATCAAGTCGAAGAATAATGAATTTTCAATCATAACTTTTTTCCTTTCCTGGCAGTAATTCCTCCTTCGCAATATAATCCGAAGCAGGGATCGGATGCTGTTTGTTGACTACATTAATATTCCATCTGGTGCACCTCAAGGCTCAGTTTCAGGGTCTTTGCATTATACAAAATACTTGTATGATGTAGTAGAGTTTTAGAAAATTCAAAATTCCTAATGTTAAATTTATCTGATTGCAGTCATTTACAATCTGGCCTTAATAACCTGTGTCGGTATTACAATGACAATCGGATTTTTATTAACGAATGCATATGCATAACCTTCAAATAGAAGAGAAGTCCCATTGTCATTGATTACGACACAATTAATATTAAAATGATCAGGACAGAGATACTAAATTACCTTTCCTGAACATATTTTGTTACTTATAAATAAAGCCTACAAAACCACGGATTTCTTTTACGTATTTGCCAACCCTTTCCAGCTATGACTTCTTGATGGTTATTTGTAATAATACTAATATATATTTATATACTAATAATATACTGCGGACATGCGCTTATGAGCTTATGTCTGGAACCCCAATAGTTTATTATCTTTGACTATAGACCCCCCCTCTAGTTAGGAGGATCAGCAATAACGAGTAATAAAACCAGGAATATTGTTATTTTGTTGCCATATTACTTAACCTTGTCATCCCGTGGCTAACATATACCATATGTGGTATATCATATAGATAACCAAGAGAGAATTCTCGGAAATCTCATGGCAAATGTCGAGAGCTAACCCAGCGATAGGAATCTAACACCACATCCTGAGTCGTGCCATATGGAAATACACAATCTCTGCATACCCCATGGGTGACAGGCGTAGGTGCTTTGATAAATTTTGTTGTTCACTCGTGAAGCAATACACAGAAAATTGTTACTGTGTGGCTAACAGGCGTGTATACGAGGATAATGTTCGTATTATGCCAGTGACCGCCTTGTATCATTTATCTTAATCTGGCAATATCTATGTTTCCTTCGTTTAATAACAAACTTGAGCAGAAATAATTAGTCTTTCAGTCGTCTCCCGATGCTTTTACTTATATGCGCGTTAAACAGTCATATATTAGTCGAAGTAATTCCCTAGACTGTGACGTTGTATATATAAATGCATACTTTATGTTCTTCTTCATTAGCCTGCCTAAATCCTCGGTTGGATAAATACCTTCCAAATAAAGTACCAACAAAGCACAAAAAAAGCTTAAACGATATTATAAAAGTTGGCTACTATGTAATAAATACCAAAATTCTTGTGGCCTTGGATAGGCCTATAGGATATCTTAAATTACCTAGTCCATAATTGAGCAGAATTCTACGGCTAACCAAACCTTTTCGGAGAGACTGTGTCCAGCAATATACTCTTTAAAGAATGGTAATGAGATGTTAGATACTGAATATTTTAATAGTAATAATAGCGATACCGTTTTACCCAATACGGGTGTCTAGACATTGAAGTCCTGTCAGCCCTCTTTTCACCAGAGTACATTTGTGACAGCGTGACAGGTAATAAGCCTGTCCTTAGTGTCCAACGATACAAATCATACGAATGTTTGGAAAACCTTATTGTTACGAGGCCGGGGATCGAACTCGAATCTCCTGATTCGAACAACCCTACTCGACTATCTCATGGCTGTTTTAATAGAAATAATATTATTATAATTTATACGTGTTTGTGAAATGGGGGAGTCCCGGTAAAGAAAACAGTTAAAAATCGTTACTTGGTTGTTGATATTAAGTACATAACTTCATAAGTAAGTAAATGTACTGAATACTCTTAGAAAGTGCAAAACGTTTTAATATCTTAAATAAAGTCTATTCATAACTTATACAGTCAAAGATATTTTGATCAAATCAGACCTATTTCATCGCTTCTATGTACGTAAAAAAAGAAAATTCACTAACGCTGCACTAGAAGAACTACTCTAGTTACTATATTTGTTTTTTATAGGAAAGGTGGCAAACGAGCTAGCGGTTCACCTGATGATAAGTAAGTGAGTGATTACCGTCGCCCGTGTACATCTGGAACATCGGAGGTGCTGCAGGTGCGTTGCCGGGCTTTAAGGGTATTTGGGAGATGGGAGGGAGGACGAGGAAGGGAATGGGGAGGCCCATTCCCCCTCCCCTCAACGCAGAAGGACAAGATGCCTCTACTTCACGCCGGTATTCGGAGAGGCTGTGGTACCAACCCGGTCGAGCCGGCTCATTCGAGCAGTAACAAAAGCCGTCGCTGAGCTCTACCACGTCGCGAAACATATTAGAATATGTCATATTCAACTTGATATTTATTAGTCAACTGTCTCCGCTAGACATCGAGTTTTTGTACTAGTAATTCGCTTTGCACTAGCAATCGACAGAAACAAAAAGCGATTAAAACAAAAAGTTTTTTAAAAAAAAGCCATTTTCACGTTCAGAAAATACACCAAATTTCAACTGTCTGTCTCATTTGGTTCTCGAGATAAGGGGATTTTGTGGAATTTTCCATGAAGTTTAACGCACTTAAAAACATGGTTTCATAGCTATTGAAAGTAATATATTGTTTAGTCGAGTGACGTAATCTGTTATGGAAAAAGGTAATTAGTTATTAAAACAAAAATGTTGTAAACAATTGATTTAATTAAATGTTTTTCAACAAATTTCAAAGTCATTTGTTTGTTATGAGGTCAAGAGGCCGAGTACCTTGTATATGTGTGTATATATACGAGTAGATAATTATATATATTAATATGTATTCATATATGTTTGTATATATTTATTACGTTAGTATATATCTAATTGTAAATTCAGTAGTATGTGTTATATAAATTCATATGTTTAGGACATAGAATATCTTTAGGTTTTAGTTTAGTTAAGTTTACAGATCATATATTACAGTTTTTTTTACAACTTTAATGTTTTGGACCTTTACAATATCTCTCCTCCCCTCGGGTTGACTGGCCAAGAGGCATTAAGTCCGCCCTTTGTAATACTTTTGTAAAGGTATTTAAATAAATATGTATCGAGGTGCCTGCCACTGTGGCACTCCATCGAGCACAAGTCGGGAATTAATGGAGACAAGTTACAAGTAGTAACATCACTAAATCATAAGAGAACTTAGACGAAGATTAATTATTACATACCGTGTTCATCTTTGTATCTCCGACATAGGGAAAACATTCTGTAAATCGTTGAGCAAGTCACACCGTCTGCTTCTGCAAAAGAAAATATAAGTTAGTTCTTGCAGTCGCGCTGGCTTTGGTGGAGGGCTTGCGGTCTCCGGTATCGGTACAACTAATAATTGTGAACATCTGATTAATAAATGAGGCGTACAAAGAAATATCGAAGCGCAATGAAGTCTGCCAGCGCAAATGATGACCATCCATCCTCCATTATATAGCGCAACTGTGTTGACCACAGGTATTAAAGATAAATGTCTGATAGGCAAAAGTTTCCACAACTTTATTACAACGCACACCGGAAATAGGTAGGGGGGAGGGGGAGGGTCATCGGGTAAGATAACTTTCTTAATTAAAGGTTACTTAATTTCGATCACGTTCTCTTACGCATCGTTAGTCTGTTAACATTACACTTCGCAGCACTCCCATGACAGGTTTGCTGCAGAAAAACAGCGTAAGTTAGCAGCATTAGCGACGAGATGATGAAATCAAAAAGTTAGACTAAGTAATGTTGAGAATTCTTTCCTGGGTCGATATACACGCATATATAATAAAATTCCAGAATAAACATTGTATCTTTTGTAGACAACAAGTTTAAATATTGTATCTAAAAGTGTTTGTGTTCAAAAGCTTACTATAACCTTAACGATTATTTAAATGATAACGAAGCACGGAATAGTGTCCTTACAGTTTAATAAGAACTACCTTGTAACTTCACGCTGCTACGAGTATTTGTAACTAGTATATAATTAATTCGTTTGATTTGCTAATGTAAGCAAACGAACAAGCTACTTCACGCCGGTATTCTGCGAGGCCGAGGTATTACACCGGTAGAGTAAGCTCATTTGAGCGGTAGCAAAAGCTATCGCTTGGCTCTACCACGTACAAAAAGTATGGCCAAAACCAATGTATTAAATTCTGTGTGACCGCCTTAACGATTAATTAAATACATTTGTTTTTAATTAATCGTTAAGAGTTGTGAAGAAATTAATTTTATTGTTGGGTTTTTTTACATATAAATATACATAAATTGTATTATTATCACACAATTCCATAAAAAAATTTAATAATTTTTTTATTTTTTTAAAGAAAAGTAATGAAAAAAAAAAGTAAAAAGTATATTTCTTTGCCGTTTTCTAGCTATCTAGATGATTTATCTGTAGGAGATAGATGTTCGTTGACAAATACTGGAGTGTGATCCCCTGCATATACTAAATGCTCTGTATGAAGTTTTTCTTGCCGATTCCTTTGATTGAATTTAATTTCGGAAGACCAAACTTTATCTCGTATTCGCTAGTTTGAAAATGTCTCATACTGTCCGTGGAGCTTATGGTTTATCTTCATCCATTTCTCTTATCTTCTAGCTATTATCCATCTTGGTCTCTCTGGAGCACAAAGAGATTAAATTTTCCTGAATGAAAGTTTTACCAAGTCCTTACCCCGGTGATCCGAGGCGCCGTGTATTTCTATATTAATTGAGCTAGCTTGATATTCCAGAGTTTTTAATCTTGGCTGCAAATCTTGAACGTTAATGCATGGTTTTTAATTACCTGCCTTTATCGCCTAAGTTGTAATAGTATAGTCATCGAACCTTTTATTGAATTCATCAATTGGCAAGAGTGAAATTTAATTCGTTAGAATAGAATTTTACTCTTGCCAGTAGTAGAGTAGAGTCAGTAGTGAATTTTAATTCACTACTAAAATAAAAAAGCAAAATTTTGTTTCATTCGGACCCACACTCTGTGGTAGCGATTCCCTGGAGTCTTTCGGCAGGGTACGCTGTGAACGCTGTGAGCCAGATGTATTCTGATTATAGCGACGAAATTTTTGTCTATATCAAATCAAATCATTTATTCTTCGACAGTGTGTTTTACAATTCGCTACACATTCTACGCACAAGATATAGCAGTGTACATTTCACTGTTTTTTATCTGCGTAAGTATATATTTTGATATTTATATCCTTTTACTTGTTTTATTCTTTTAGCTGTATCGCCTCTATTACGCGTTTATCTCTGCTTAACCTAATGGTTGACTGGGAGAGAATGCCTCTAGGCATTAAGTCCGCCATGTGTACCAATTTGTGCATAAAGATAAAATAAATAAATGTCTTTAGACATTAAGTCCGCCATGAAAAAAGGTTTAAAAATCATAAATAAATTTATAAAACATAGACGATATGGCCATAAACACATCCAAGTTACTACTATTCACTGGTTGTTTCAAAAGCGATATCTGAGAATGCTGGCAATTACGCAGTGTTATATACACTACGTAATGTTAAATAATTGTGGTATATTAAATAATTAACTCAAGAAGTTAATAAACTACTATTTGGATAATTTTACCACTTATTTACAGAACAATTATGTTGATAGATTCTCATTATGTTGAGTATGGTATATTTTAATTTAAACGTGGTGAAAAACAAGCTATCAATCCACCTGATAGTAAGTCGCTAATGCAGCCCATGGACACCTTTAAATAACTTAAATATTTTTGAGAGTAGGTTATAGGTTATATGGAGTTTCCAATGCTATGTTACATAGGACTCCGCCAGATTTAATAAATAAATATCATCACGCTATCACCTAAAATAAGCAGGCGGTAGGCATACATAATTATAACACAGAAAACAATAGACGTTAATGTATAGTAATACAACTTTCATTCATTACAACGTTTCTGAGCGACGTCAAAAATATTTAACTTCATGCTGCCTGGACAGTAGATTCCTTAAAAGAGCTGGACAGAAGAAGTGGTTGTGATCTTACAGTCCACATAATGGTAACATCAGCAACCAATTTCAAACAAAGCAGGCTATAGATGCGTTGCCATCTAAGAGGACAAAGATGCAATGCTTTACAGCATGTTAGTTATAGTGGACGCACTGCAGCTTGAAGGTCGAAATAAATAACAGAATTGTAACTATCTAAACGGCCCCGTAACCAAAAGAGAAGTCCTACCACGGAGAATAAAAAACGGAAATGAACAAATCAGACGTTTCGTGAACATTTTACATCCTTTTCCAACTAGAATTCTGGCGGCGAGACCATCATTGCCTTTTTACGTTATATAATAGTAAAAAGAAAGGTACTTTGTACAATTTTGATAATAATAACAAAAATATAATATTGCAAAAAACATGGTCTAAAAAGTATCATAATGCATACAAAGACATAAATTTTTTGCTAGAAATATACATAGAATGCAAAACATCCTTATGAAAGAGGAACTCTATACTATAGAAATTCTTTTCATTTAACCATTCGTGCAGCTTTATCTTTAAATTCACTGGACCGATTTTTTTATTATTTTCTTTCACTTTATTTAAATTTTTAAATTGTTCGAGGCCGCGTACAACATCTAGTATATATCTATATATATATATTTATCTGTCTATGTAAGTATGA
Source organism: Bhutanitis thaidina (assembly GCA_029286595.1). Taxonomy (NCBI): domain Eukaryota; kingdom Metazoa; phylum Arthropoda; class Insecta; order Lepidoptera; family Papilionidae; genus Bhutanitis; species Bhutanitis thaidina. Next base: position 3,747,057 of record JAGSMS010000030.1, read on the forward strand.
TACTGTAGTAGTAGTTTGATCGTCAGCTCTTAATTATTAATTATTCCTATCGACGCAGAAATCAGGACCTGTAGCACCTCAGTCTCTACGTGATCACCCGAAGTGTGGGGAATTAGAGAAGTTAAAATTGAACGCGACACATTCCGTGAAATTTGTTAATTTTTTTTTCTGAAATGACAACCTCGCCTCCACGCAGTGCATTGCTGAGTACCAGACGAGGCTCTGTCGACATAACAATGGCGTAAAATCCATCAGTCTATACCGAACCGAAACACACACTAGTGATGTAGAGCAGCGTCTCTAGTGCGAGAGTAACGATACAGAGCTCAACAATCCGACTGGACGCGTTGTGAGTATGGCAAAATCTTACACGCATAGAGCACCTGCATTTGTTGGAGCCAAGTAGAGGCTTTTGCTGCTATTCGAATGGGCCGGCTCGATCGGGGTAGTACCACGATCTCGCGGAATATTGACGTGGAAGTTTTTTGTGCTTCTGCTTCTCATTCGGTGGGTGAGGTAACCGGAGGCCCGCTCCCCCTCTTACACCTATCCCCATCCTCCCTCCCAACTCCCAAATACCACCTGCACCTGCATCCCAGAGAGTTGCAGATGTACGTGGGCGACAGTAATCTACCACTTACTTACCATCAGGTGAGCCTCTTGATCGTTTGGCCCCCATAACATAAAAAAAAATTCCTTTGTCCAGCATTGGACGTATGCTAATGGTGATGGCGAAGCATCCAGGCAGGACCTAAGGTGCCGAAACAGCTCAATAAGAGTAGGAGCATTCTAGGTATGGTTAATGTCCTGTCTCTCTTTTTTTTTCTTTTTTTTTATTAGTTTACTCGCCAGTTTACGTATAAAAAATATCATAGAAACTTAGCGACGATATTTTAACAAGATATTGATATATGAACAATATTTGCAGCATAGCGGTTAACGTACCTGACTGCTGAGACATGGGTCCTGGGTTCGAATACCAGCCGAAATCAATATTTGTGCAAAAATACAAATTAATGGTAATCGGATCGGGTCGTGTTGGGTTGTTTCCCGTGTCTCTAACACCTCATTCGAACTTTCCAACGATCTTATCGTATAGGCGTTATATGGGATATGAGAAGGTGAAGACATGTGAGTGCCTGTATATTTACGCGTTCACTTGCGGCACTATAATATTACCTGCGCAGTTGACTACTACCGATAGCCAGGTGGGCATAATTATGTACAAGATAGTTTCAAGTAGACTATGTTGAATAAATATACACCAATTCAACATAATATACTTGATATGTTTATGTGCTTCGTTCCAAAGATATTGAATAATATCTTTGACAAACAACTTCTTTTTAATAAAAATAAACTCTAACCCAACATTTGGTTTACGTTTCATTTATTATCCCTTTCATGTCTACTTTTAAGGTCAACATTTATACATCTTGTTTCATACAGTATACACAACGGTAAAAACTCACGCCCGTCTTCCCACGTGGGGTTGGTAACATCGCCAATACTTCTATCATCGTGCAAAGTTATTCTTTAACACTCAGATCACCTATTCTAGACAAACTTTGTAAACGGCATCAAAGTGACAGATCGTAAACCCACCGCCGCTCTCCTAATACTTACCATGTAATTACCACTGTATTTACTGTCGTGTGACGCAATGGCTACCGGCAGTCGGCGGTATAACCATATCGATAAATACCAGACCCAAAACAAGCAGAGCGATGATGGGCAGCAGCGTCGTAGGCGGCTGGTACAGCGATCGCCGATCCGCTTGCCGGGCGTGACGATTAAGGCAAATCCTCCTTATGGAAAAGAGCTATGACCAGGAGTGGACTATTTACCAACATCCTGAACAGGTAAGACCGAACCGATGATTAAAATTGCGACAGCCATTGTCCGGATTGGAGTGTTAAATGAAAAAACAAAGCAGCAGTCGGTAGATGACCAAAAAAGGCCTGATCTCGATATTGGACACAGTTTCGGGAAGGATCCCGATCACGCGGCCCGCTGCTCCAGTGCTGATTCTCGGAGTTTAGAGTGAGATTCGGACCTAAGTCACTCGCGTTTTATGAAATTAAAGCGAGTGACCTGTCTTCAGTGCTACAACGACTTTTAGGCGCAATTCTTGAATTTCAACATTCGCTAGAATCGCCAGAATCGCCATCCTCCATTGCTAGACATTGTAAATGGGGGAAAAAGTAGTATGAGAAAGATCAAAACCCCCTCAGATCTTTTTAATGTTTCTAAAGATATGGAATAAAATATTTAGATTAAACGTGAGCAATAAAATAAATTATAATACAAAAGTGATATTAATAGAGCCACTTAGTCCTCGAGACTTACTTCTGTCGAAAAACTTTCTTAACGTGCTACGGGATATTATGAACATAAACTGTATGAGACTTCTAGACTAGTTTCTGCAGAAATGGAACGAGAAAAGGGTATGTTTTACAGTAAAATCCGCTTAGTACGTAGCTCTAAGTAATACAACAATATCTAGGGAATACTATCTATGTAGAGTATATTTACACAAACCTGCGCTGACCTAGAGTTTCCGTCTAGCCGATGTATTGTCGAAATTCATCGTCGGTCACTAACAAACGTCAATAATTTCGATAAACGAGTCTGTAATCGTACCAGCCACAGCACTAGAGGGGTGGAAAAAAGTTTATCACATGTGTGAACTGACTAGTCACATGGAAAGCCTCGTGCGGTCCACACGGAGGCTGGAAGTCGACTACCGAGCTTTGATTCAGACATCGGATGCATTCGGGAACGTTCGCCTCTAATCGACAGCCCGAAGCCCTTCAGGAGGAATGGGGACTCGTATCGGCGGAGTAATATGTATAGTGAATTTGGATGTTCGTTCTAGCGTAGATAAAAAATGCAATGAACGGTTTATTGTACGCGTAGCTGATAAAACGTGAATGATATTGCGACCTCGTGAGTTGTATTGGTAGATTTTGGTTAAATTTTTTAAACACTTAACGAATGAACGCAGGGAAATAATGATACGGTTTGGGGAATCCAAGACCTACCGAGTACTATCGGCAGTTGTCAACCGCTCAAGACATATCTCAGTGCCGCAAGTGTACGCGCAAACACAGAGGCACCCACCCGTCTTTACCTTCCCGTATCTCATGCAATAAGATCGGCGGAAGGGTCAGATGCAGTGAAATAGACACGAAACATGACACGGTCACACCCGAAAACAAGTTGACAGCAAACTGTCTACTGCTGAACATACGCCTCTACCAATTGAAGTAAAGTAACAGCCTGTAAGTGCCCACTGCTGGGCAAAGGCCTCCTTCTCAAATACCTTTTAGTATCAGAGAGGGTTTAGGAGCCGGGAAGGGCCCGCCACGCTGCTCCAATGCGGGTTGGCGAGCTTCTTGGCTTGGTGATACACTTTAGTATCACCAATTGAAGGATTTGCCAAAAATAACAAGCTCGTTGAGCGGATTGGCCGCAGTACCAGAGTAAACCTGAGCTTTGAAAGCGGAGATTTATGAGAACTATCAATTCGGTTATTTATTTATATTGTATATTATTATTCGGTCTCTGTCATTGTTACGACATTTACGTCAATCGCAGGGATAATCACAACATAATATTCAAGACGTGAAAATCAATCACTAGTAAATGACAAAAATATTAGTTACAATTGGGATTCTAATTGATTTCAGTAAGCTGCTACTGCTACGGTTGCACACGAGTTATTTGTCTTTCATTCCATTATTCATATATCTTATTCCCTCCCAAGTTCCCTTTAACATACAGTTACAAAATAATATGTTAATAACACTTTATATAGAAGTCGTTACGTACTCGATTGAATCGTGTCACTCGTGCACATGAAAGGAAAATGAGGCAATCATAATCCAGAGTAACATTTCGTTTATGAACGATACACATTTGACGTAGACGCCAGTGCAACGCTACTCGCGCCATATGCAACCGAACCTTTATCATCAAAAGTCCTTAAAATGGTTAGTAAAAATAGAAGTAACAATATTAAAAAATTAAGTAAGTGTCTCTCTGTTGCACAAAGGCCTCCGCTGAATATGAAATAATATAAAAATGCGGATTGTCAGACTTCAGATACCTTGTAATATTTTTTTATTATTACTCAGATATGCAGGTTTGAGGAATAATAACAAGCACGTGGTACATTTAGCACTAAATATTGTAATTACCAACTAGATTCGATAAACTTTGGAAAGTTTTTATTTGTTAATTATGTTCACATGGAATTTTCATGTCATAATATTTCCTAAGTACTACATTCTTTGTCCAACAATGATAATATTGATTTAACAAGTTGCTCAGTTTTAGCGTCTTCCTTGACTCCGTCCTCAAACGAGCGCCCAAGTGTGCATAGTACACTATAACACGTTGCTATGTGCCGCGTACGATCAACCACCCAACCCACCGTTTCATTGCTTTATATGAAAAATTGATTTCAGCCAACTCGTTGAATTCTGTTGAACTCACTGTTAAATTCAGTGCCGAATATGACAGGGGGTTGAGTTGTGAATGGAAGAATTATACAACTGTACTGTCGTCTCCTGTCTTTTGTCTCTGCAATTTCGTTTTTATTATCATTATAGATAATTTCTTAAAACAAAGTAGGATTTCTTTTTTTTTGGGGATTTTAACAGGTGTACCCTGCAGGCTGAACAACTCGTTTCCCAAGAGTGTCGAGCATTGCCAATCCTTCTATTAAAAGCATGCTTTCATACACTGGAGCGTACATTGGCAAATGTCTATTACATGCTTGGCATTTCACGATCTTTATTACAAAAAATTATTAGAAATGTTGATAGAAAAAAGATAGTTAAAATCAGCTTTTCGCGTGGATCCAGGAGGCACTGTTTAATCTCAAGAGCGCAGTGATATAAAACAAACATGAAGCTCATATAAAGCGTCGTAACGTCGCGCGTCGTGTTAGTGCCAGCAGAGTGGTCACTCTAATTATTTATATTACTTGCTCGCGAATCCTGCTCGCGAATCTCTCTCACCGAAGTGCCCGAACTCGCGACCCGAAAATATCGCCATACTTGTGAGAGGCCGCCTGTGGAGGCCGGTTTCCTCGAGTTTGTCCAAAAACAACGAATTGAACGTTCGTTTTGTTAATCACTATATTCTTACTTTCAATTTTCTTTAGGACCATCCCACATTGTAGAATTTCTTGCCCTTTAAAACAAAGCTTTTGCTCACTCAATCCTTAATTTTACCCATTATCCATTACCCACTATGCAGATGTGTGTTACCCGGACCTATCCCAATCGCGTCTCGATAAGTTGGAGCGCCTTCTTAACAACCATAACAAGGGTTGACTGGTAGAGAATGTCACTTGGCATTGAGTCCGCCCATTGTAACCTTAAGCTTAAGGCTAACAATAAAGAATAAATAAATAAATAAATAAGTAGTAGTGGTACTTCATGGCTTTTATTTCTATGATTATTATTATTTGAAAAAAAAAGAGGATACCTAAGGAGGATCTTTCACCTGTTTCTTCTCCATTAGAGAAAACTCAAGGCGTAACGGCGGTATATTGTAAAAAGAATAAGAATTGACATTTGACAAACGAAATTATGTTTCTTACGTCGAAGAATAAATAATTTTTATTCATCAAATAGGTACTCGCCCTGGTGTCTACCCTTTTCCTTCGACACCATATCCCGATATTTATATACTCTGGACTAATTAATTTCGACAAATCAAATAATAAATTAAATTAAATTAAATTAGTAATAATAAAATTATTTTTAGTCGCCCTATGGTGGCGGTTTTAAAATGTCCACTACCTTCTTCCCTTGTAACCGTAACAATCAAATAATCGGAAACAGGCTTGAAAATATAGAAATAAACAAAGATGCAAGGCGAATCAACCATTTCGAAAAATGCCAAAGTTACACTGGCTGATTACAGGCGATTATGGCAAAGCCTTCCATTGGCTGAGATTTTTATCCATCAGTGGACTATTAACAGGCAATTACTCTTACAAAAGTCTATTTAAACAAGCGGAACATTAATAAACAAACGATACACACTTTCCAGTCCAATTCGCTTAAAATCAAGTGCTGACCTACAAACTACCGCATACTTAACACCATAAGACACGACTTCTTCCTATATCAGGTTTAAAACTGTCCCATACACAATTCACCGAGAGCAAGTACATTACGTGTTAAAAATAACCTAGAACAAATAGAGCGGGACTGAAACAAGCAATGCATATATCATTAGCGGTAGTAAACATTAAACACATTGTAAATCATTAAATTGGTAGCATATTGAAGGAACCGGGCGTGTCTTCCTCGTCGAGGTGACCGGGGTACGCTTTGACCGCGTGACCCGGTCGCGTTGTGACCCGGTTACCGTGCAACCGGGTATGCAGCGCCCGGGTCCCGAGCGCCTACTTGCATTTCACGATTGATTCACTGGGATATACTTGAAAATATTTCAAAACTTATTACGTATCTCTCGTTTAGACAAAGACCATGTTAACGACTGAATTTGAATTGAGTGTTATTAATTGGTAAGCCTAATGGAGAAAAATACAAATGTAATTTCAAGATATGAGTTTAATATCTATATATATATATATATGTATATATATAATTCTTTGGATATTCTATGTATGTATGTTTGGATGGATATATGATATAACTTGAAAAGTAAGTTTGAATGTCAACAACTTAGCCTGCATATAACAGTGGCTGCAAGACCAGCACAGCTTAGAGGCAATCTTCGGGATGGCCATTGTTGAGCATTGGATTATGACAATAATTTTACTTTAATTTAGGTGCAGCATCTGCGCAACAGACTATTCACTTGACTGTAAACTGTATTTGAAGGTAATACAAAGACATCTCATTTCAAATATGCAAGTAAAAAGTAAGGGCTATCTCTACAGAAACACTACAATATATTGTCACATCAGATGTTATTCTTGCCGATGATTATCAAGGAAACATCAAGATTATTTTGTAAAGCCGAAACATTACACGTGCCGGATAAGTCTCTTATATATTGATTCATATCTCACTAACTCTATGTCCAGTAAAAGAACCTTTAACCGTGTGTAACTACTAAAATATGATTTTAATACGATAAATAAATTTATAAATTAGATTTTCCACAGTTTCGTTACAAAAATACCAAATTTAACCCAGTGGACAGGTGGGGATCTGGCTTCGATCAGGAGGTTCGAGACGATCGCCTAGTTTTTTTTTAAATCAACGTACAGTTTTTATCGATGTCAAAAACGACGACAGACTCACCACCGGTCACGTTATTCCAAATAAGCTTTTTTTTTTTATAGAAGAAGGGGGCAAACGAGCGTGCGGCTCACCTGATGGTAAGTGGAGTGCTCTACTGAAAAGTGGATTGAAGTAACTAAAATAAATGTTACATCTCTGTCCACCTCAGTATTGGTTATAGAAGTTTCTATATCCAATAGTATAATATAATAAGTACTAATATAATGTATAGGTAAATAGTACATAAGAGATTATTTATTTTTATATAGAAACAAAACTCGCGTGAAATATGTATAGAAAAACTCACGCCGTCACCATCACCCATATGGATATGCCGAAATCATTTGCAACGACTCAGCTTCCACAACCCACTTTTCTCTTTTCCGGGAGATAAAAGAGGAGCCTCGGTGCTAATTATTCGACACAAAAAATCGTTGTGGTAATGTAAAACTTAAATATAATATAGGAAAATTTTAACAAAGAAAACTTAATACTTACAAATCAGTGACATTTACAAATACAAAGAAAATTTTACGACAAATATTTCAATCATTTGCAGTTATAATTTATTAAGTGCTATCGAAGGTAAAAAATCCATCGGCTTCTAAAATATTACTTATGAAACCATTTTGCAGTTCTTTTTCAAATGCTGTATATTCTGACTCGGAATTAATCGTAAACTCAGGCGTTTGGCAAACTGAACCAACGCCCTTGGCGACAAATTTGACCACTCGCTTTACATTCATCAATTCTTTTTTCAGTTTCTTAACTAAGTTTGTCTTTGATTCCAATAGCGCTCGTAACTTTAAGTTCTCTAACTGCGTTGCCAAATTTTTTGCTTGCGCTTTCAACTCCCGTTGATGAGCGCTATCTAATTGCTTTTTTATTTCAAATGTAATTGTTCTGGAAGTCTCTCTCATTTCATCAGTAATTGCTTTGGCTTCGAACAGCTTTTGCTTGAGTACTTCTATATCCTTATACAAACGTCTTACTGTGATATCTGTATTCGCATACGACGGGTCTGCCATTTTTTTGCGTTTCCCTGTAACTTCTTTAACAATAACTTCGACGGACGTAGTATTATTCCGGAATACCTCATGCGGAAGGGTTTGACTTATTTCATTGAACTGAGATTCCGTACCCTCATATTGAGCAATAAACGGGCGATTACTTTCCTTATTGTCATCGGTCATTTAATTTTTAGTAAAATAAACGTTACAGAAAATATAGACTGATAAATTACATCGTCATTTTACCAATTTTTATCAAAGAAAACTTCCAAAAAATATTTTATGCTTGACTTTGAAGACAATGTTTTTCGAAATATCAATTTTCAGTTGTCATTTAGAAATAAAGATTTTTATGAGATTTTAAAAACATAAACCAAAGAGTAAAGTAATATTTTCAAGCAAGTTAAATAAAAATAAAATGGAAAACAAAAGGACACGATTAAAATTTAAAAAATACTAAAACTAAAACTTATTATGAGTTAAATTTATTAAAACTATACGAGTTGGTCGTGTGGTATAGTCTTAAGAATCTACACCCTCCTTTCATGTCGTGGGCGTCGTAGGAGGCACCTAAGGGAAAATTCTTGAAAGTCGCAACAGCGACCGGCTCGTGGCAGGGTAACCATCTCGAAAAATACCTGACCAAAATTATGCGGAGCGATGACAGGCAGCAACGTTTAAAGTGCAGGTGTCTAGTCTGCGATCCCCAATCCATTTGCCGAGCGTGGCGATTATTGCAAACTCTCCTTATGGGAGGGGCACATAGTTCACTGCAGGAGTAGTACAGGCTTGTAAGGTATAATGAGTAACACTTTCTTTATTGCTATTAAAATGCCAAATACTAAATATTACGGTATAGGTAAAGATTCAAGAAGGGGCGTTATATCGGAATTTCCCTAAGGCGCAGTCTGTGTCAAATCCGCCTCTGACCGTAAACTTCACGCTTGACAGATAAACACCTGACACCTTTGATGCTGCCACGAGATGGCTAGTGCGGCATCTGCTGTCGGAAGCCACAAGATTTTCTAATCATTTCCATTAGTCGACTCTTACGTGATTAACCGAAATTAAAGGGTTGGCTGATTTTCTTACGCTGTCTTACCATATTTCAAATTGTAATAAAATTAAAATAATTTGAAAATTACACAGAAATAAACAATTCAAGTATTAATCAGCAATATCATGTTTTGGAAGGCATTATGTACACTGAATATAGCTACTGTAGTCTGCGTAGGTTATATAATGATGCTGTCAATGGTTATGTGAACACAAGGACACTCTGATGTTCTCACATTCCGAATGATGAAACGATTAAATGCTTAATAATATAATTGAAGTGTAGTGTTTCGGAATGTTAACGTATTTAAAACTTTACAGAATGTTTAAAAAGGGTTAATATAATGTAATGGAATACATGAAAGATAAAAATCCATGGGAACCTAAATGTTTCTAAATGTATTATTGTAATAGGTAATGTGCTATAGCAATAAAAAAAACTACCAACGAGATACCTACCTACGGGGTTTCTTTTGCCTGTTTCTTCTCCTTACGAAACGATGGTAGATTTAAAAACAAAGAATGACTTCTGACATTTTTATATACATATAATAGTTTATATATAATACACATATATGCATATTATATATATACATATTTATTATGGTAAAGGTGGCAAACGAGCAGGCAGCTCATCTGATGGTAAATGGTTACCGTCGCCCACGTACATATGCAACACCAGAAGACCTGCTGGTGCGTTGCCGGCCTTTAAGGATATTTGAGAAGATGGGGATGGGAAGTGGGCGTCCTGTTTCCTTACTCACCGAACGAAACGCAGAAGCACAAGATGTCTCGACATCACGCCAGTATTCTACGAGGCCGTCCCTACCCGGCCGGATCGAGCCGGCCCATTCGAACAGCAGCAAAAGCCGTTGCATGGCTCTACCACGTATGAATTTTTTTATGGTTTTATGTCCATGTGTTTCAAATGCGTTGGCTTTGACTGTTATCCATCAAAGATTAAATATTTTTAACTCGTTTCTTTACGTTTCTTTAAAAAAACATTAACCTTCCACTGTAGGAATTTCTCCTGTGTCGCGGAGGCAGTTTACATACATAAATTGCACATGGACAAACACCCAGATCCGGAACAATTATTTGTAGTCCCTACAAACAATAGTCCCGTGCGGGAATCCATCCCGCGACCCACAACGCAGCAGCTAAACGTTTAGCCACCACACCACCGAGCCGTCAAATTGTCGATTCAAACCCACAAGTTACGCTGACTGTTGACCGAATGACAGATTGAGTTCGTCAGCAACGCTCTCAAAAATTAAATGCTGAAAAGAGACGCAAATATTCAAAATCAGTTTTTAAAATATATCTCTCAACATTGCAATAAACATGGCCGGTTCCTTTTCAGGTCAATTGACCCACATCCTAGATAGGCGTGCATTAACTGAAGAGCTAAAAAACAAAAGTTCTTCGTTAAAAGGGCTGATATTAAATGCTTCTCCCGGGCGGAGAGTAACAACTAGAGCGTGTGATTGTTCCCCGGACTAAGACCCCGAATATTGTGTTGGTAGACCTATAACGCCGTTATATAAAAGTGAACATAAATCTTAACAATTAGTGTTAAAGTTTAAAATTGTATATTATAAATAAGCACATGTGTCATTGTCACATAGGTTTATTAGTTGACAACTAGTAACATTGTCCATTTTTGTGTTTAAATTCTGATAAGTACTATTTATGTGCCCACACAAGTTTTCTTTATCATACCATAAATAAAACACAAACTTAAAAAATATGAGTATAGGAATCGTCAGAGATCTAGATAATTGTATAAGTTTTTTTAGTTTTACGTGGGGGAAAGGTGCTTCGGTGTACACACCTACACCGAATACCCGAAGGCGGTGACTGGTTATATGGGGATCAACATTAAAGATGTTGGACCGACTAAAATCCCCACGGTAGATACGCTTTCAGTCTGGTGGCCTTTACAGCTTCGGCGGAAGAGGCTCGCGAGCAGAAGAACCGCAAGTTAGGTAAGAAATAATGAGCAACGACGCTGCTCCTTGCTGCTGTGTCGCGCTCGGACCCCTGTTAACGAAAGAAAGACTCTCAACAAAAACAAGAGAGTGGGGGGGAGGGAGGGGGGCTGCCATTGAAGAAGGAGTTGGATCGAAACGAGTAAATCTCGTGTAGGGCGTGAATCTGTGTCGACGATGAACGACGCGGTATATTATTTAAATCATTTCAATTATATTTATTTGGACCGACGTGACCGGCGCTAGTGTCCAGGCCGACGATAAAAACCTTTATTAAGTTTCACAAAGCTCATTGGTACAGCCTTCCGCGTAGCGGGACGATCTCGAGTCTCCTGTTTTGTTGGCAATAAAACTACATTTTAACAAATGAATTATACTAACGTATTAAAGATAACGTAATAAAAATAAAATATAAACTGATGCTGAATGAACAATAACTCATTTTGATCTGCCTCTAAACAGTCCAGTCGACTGCTGAACATAAGTCTGCCTTAATCACCATAATCGCAAAATTTAAATTAAAGCGAGGAAGTTTTGTCCTGTGAGCTACTCCAGCTTCATGATAAATAATAATTTTCACTAAAATATTCGTGAAGCCTAACATTTCAACAAACGTTAAATACTCTGTCGAATTTTTTTTTTGATTTCTTTTTTTAGCAAACTTCTGAAAGATGCATCTAGAAAATTCCGAACTAACATTGAGTTCACTCATAAACCAATTTGTGATGATTTTAACAAAGGCCTGGAAATAGAACATCAAAAAATCTTAACAACTCGTCTTCGAAAGCTTGCACAGCTGAAAACTTTACGGCTCACATTTTAGACGACTTCAATTCAGACGCTGTTTTATTCATTCTCTCGAGCACATATCGCAAAGTTTAATTTTTTTAATGATATAAACTTACATATAGATCGAGTTACTAAATGGTCGAATAACATTTAAAGATTGTTCTTCTTAATTAATTATACAATAAGGCAATTAATTTTGTTCATCAACATTTAAATCTTACCCAGTGGGAGAATTTGTCATTTTGTGATTTCTTTGTGGATAACTTAATCAGCCATACTACTACAAAATAGGAAGCTATTAGATTTTGAAGGCTTTGGCTCAGTCGTCATTTAAGACACCATATGAACTAATAATAATGGCACCTCTCCTAATGCCGCCACCACATGTCACTTTTTAGTCACGATACTGATATATCCCGCGTATATCACAATTGATTTGACAAGCGAAATATATATGAAACAGAGCAATTGTTTGGCAAACGGGCTGTCTCTGAGGTAGCTGAATAGGTGCACGAACGTCGAGGCTAATTCAATAGGGATGCATCCGGCACACAATAGTTTCCGGCGCACAACTCAAAGTCTAGAAATGTAGGAACTATAGGGAGCCTCGGCATTGTGCGGCCGCTCGGGGCCGGGAAAGTAGGACGCCAAATGAACTCGGAGAACCGGGTTACAGCTGTGCAAACATCTAGCTATCTTACTTCTTGTAGTTTATTTATTTATTTTATATAATAATTTATCTACACACAAGTAAATCGGAAAAAAAAGAAACATGATAGGAGGAAATGGTCTGTACAAAGGTACTGCTTATTTCTTAAGAAATTTCTTCCAGCAGACCTGCGACAGGAGAATAGTTAGTCAATGGTAGATTGCGCACGTACAATACAAAATAAAAAGGAAACATACATATATGCAAAACGTTCTATATAAATCTACATACACCTACTTATACATAAATATACATAAACGTATACTTAAATATATACATAATAGAATAGTACCAATGACATGTAGTTGTATTTTGTTCGACCGTATAGTTAATATTTATTTGCCTGCGAGAAAATGTTGAGACGTTCACGGGATCAACATGATCAAGCATTCCCTAAAAAATGTTCGCAATGAAATTATATTTTCTTTCATTGATTACTTGAAATAGTTTTCGTAGTGTAGCTTCGTATAGTTTATTTTGGAAACACGAGTTCCAAATGTGTTAGTCATACAATGTCATACCCATTTAAAATTACTCTCATACAGCCACGATAGCCGAGAGGTTAGGGGATTTGCCTCAATCAATCAATGTAATCAGGAAACCCGAGTTCGATCCTCTATGTGAAGGGTTCGTACCACAGAGGTTTCGTGAGTTATGTACGGTTTGCATCGTTAACTTTAACACTAAGACAGCTCTCCCCTACAACTATTCCCATTAAGCTCTCATGAAAAGGAGGCTGAAGCATCAAAATGTCTTAACGTCTGACCACTTCAGTATTGATTATGAAGTCATGAGAATTTAAGTATAAAGAATGAAAATATTAGGTCCGTACATATGAAATTAGCGTATTATATGGGAAGAGTAAAAAACTAATTTTTTTCATGAAATTATATATTTAATCAATCGAAGTATGTACCATTATTATCTATGTACTATCGCCATTTTATTGGTAGTAAATTGATTCCACTGAAAAAATTTTTTTGGGAGCGAGGATCAATAAAATTTTTGAAAGCGGTTTGAACTTCCTCATTGGAATTGATTTTTTTTCCTTGCAAAGAAATTGTCCAAATTCCGAAAAAAGTGGTAATCTCTTGGAGCATGGTCCGGGGAGTATCACCATTGGAATGTCTTCGACACCCACCGGTGTCGAAGACATTCCAATGGCAGCTCCAGTAATTTAACGACCGTCAGTCGTGAAGTATGGGGTCTAGCGTTGTCATGAAGCAGCAGTGGGCTAGAGCAATTGACCAGTCTAACGGCTAGCTTTTCCAATTGTTGACAATACATATTTGCCGTAATCTTCTGGCCAGATCTTAGGAAGCTGTAGAGTACGACACCAGTACCTTTTTCTGAGTCTACTTTCGCTTGGGGCAGGTTTTGGCCGATTCCCCTGGGTTCAACCACTGTGATATGCGTTTCCGATAGTCGTACAGTATCCATTTTCCATCACAAGTAACGATACGATTCCAAACTCCCTCGATACTGTGACGCTCGAGTAATGTAATGCAGCACTCAATGCGTGCCTGTTGGTGCGCTTCACTCAATTCATGCGATACACATTTCTCGAGCTTTTTGGCTTTTGCAATTTGTCTCAAGTGAATTAAAATTGTTCTGTCACTCACACCGAAGCCTGCCGCTGACTCTGACGTGGTTTGCGATGGATCCGCTTCCACGATCAGCTTTAATTCTTCATTGTGAACTTGGGCCTCCGGCCATCCGCGGCGTTTCTTTCGGAGGTCAATATCTCCTGAACGAAAACGTTGGAACCAAAAACGTGCCGTGCCTTATTTTACAGTAGTTTCCCCATATATCATTAAACCTTGGAGCTATTTCTGCGGCGCTGGTGCCACGGTGGAACTCATATTCTATACGAATTATATCATTATATAAGAGAGTTTCTCGTAATCGCCACGGTAGGTGGCCTTAATGTACCGCCATCAATCGGAGTCCATTATATTTGTGGCATTTCCTTAAGTCGACTTTTTCGAAACCCACGGGATGAAATGGTGTTACACACAGACACCATCACAACCAGAATACCTCCTTCAGAGTACACTTTAGAATAAAAAGCATGAGGTACTTGCTTCTGTTTTTATTTTTGTAAAAAATAAACAGGCGCACAAGATGGACTTAGTACTACCAGTAACATTAGTGCGTCACAGTTATGGTAATATTTACCCATTCTTTTTTTTCACTTTCCTACTTCACCATGTTCACGAACGCCTCCCACGGAGCACGTGACCTAAACACGCTGCGTGTCGCTGACAGCTCGGCAAGCGGGTACGCGACGACAAAGCGCTTCCAAGCGGAGTTTTAATGCATTGCATTGGAATATTTAAAAAAAAGTATTATTTCTGTTTCGCGCAACACCTGTATTTACTGAATATGCTTTTTTTAACTTTTTTAAACACTTGTGTAAAAAAATAATTATTGTTATTTAACAGCAGTGAACACGCTGAATAATATTTAAATATTACTATACAATTGCAGATATTCGTATTTAAGGAGGACTTTGCCCCAATAGTGGGCACTAATAGGCTGCTACTTTACTTTACTATATGCTTGTATCTATCACCCCATGGTGTCTAACTAGTCCTACATCATCGCGCAGGTCTTGTCGATTGAGGTAAAATCGAGTGAAAACCTGTGGGTTCCAATAGATGGCGGAAATATGGTTCAAGCCATGTTGATTTTCAACTCCATCTTTCCTTTTTTTTTCTTACTTGGGAGTAATTACAAAATAACAAACACATTTATTATAGGTCTATGCATCCATTCAAGTCACAACCATATAAATAGTTTGCAAGATGTGGTACTGTGACCGTGGACCCGGTTGCGATGGGTGGAGATAATCCTCCACGCCTCGAGAGATGAGAGAAGTAAATCCTCCAAATTGGACAACCTCATGTGCAGTAGTGGACTATTGAAAAGGGTGCTAAAGTAGCAGAGTAAGAGTTGTAAGGTGGAATAGACCATCTTTCTCCAAATGCCAACTTCACCTGCACGTGGTGCATTTTAATAGACGAATGATGTCAGAATATGTAACCGAATTTGTCGTATCATTTGGATACGACAAATTCGGATAGATATTCACAGCCTGATGGGGAGCAGCGTCACAGATGCGAGAGTACCGGCACAGAGCAACCCGCTTGCCGCTCGCGGTGAGTATGCGTAATGGGGAAGAAGAAATTTGTGCCGGCTTTGGCTGGCACTTTCTAATTCAGCAGTGGACTAGTGCAGGTGTAAAAAGAAGTAGAAGATACAGTTGTTGGGTTACGTGAGCTGGATAACGTGAGCACGACAACCAGGGAATATATTATAATCCTCTGTGAAAAACCACATATCTTGATTCAACGTAAAATACAGAACGGTGTTCACTCGCGACCAGGTGAACTTTATGTTTCACGTTCACACACTTTCTTAAGCGAAGTCTAGTTTTAATCTAGTAAAGAGATAAATCTAGGCTCGTTTTATCTCTTTAGAACGTCAAAATTTTGAAATTCAGGGACTGAATAGCCGCATAATTAAAGTATTTTTTAATTGCGGTATCAAATCACATTTCGATTCCTAAGTTTGAACTTCACCGGAAGTGCCTTACAAAGCAAGCTACGCTGCAAACGCTGCCCTCGTTTCCATACTTAGTACTTAGTTCAGACATATAGATGTGCTCATCGACATGCCAGCCCGGCGTTGGAAGTATGAACAAATCTTCCATGAATATCATGCCATTTTTTTGGTGCTTTGATCAAGGCTATGTCCAGCAGTGGAGTGAAGTGTGCTGTGCAGTACTCACTGATACTAGCGTCAAAGTATTCATAAAGTGAATTCCCTCTCTTCAATTAAAAGTAGCAATTAAATTATTAAAAAAAACAAAAACCCCTTCTTTTTTGATTTCATGCGCCATATTTAAATATTTCACCCCGTGCCACTCCCACAACTAAGACGAATCTAACGGCACCTCGTACGTTGAAATCCATCGAGCCGTTTAGGGTACAGAGCGTGGCAAAGAAATACACATACATACATATATGCATACACTCGAAACACATTACCCTTATTCTAAGGCAGTGGGGTAAAAACTATCCCCCCACACGCCATCCCTAACGTGTTTCTAATCTTCAGTCGTTAGATTGAATGTTTTATAGAATCTTTCGTGTTTCTATCTCATTGTACAACTGCCCCATTAAATAAAACAAATATTTTACCAATTTAATTTTATTCACATGTTTCTCTAAATAATATATCAAACACTTTGCTTATAAGTAATGATACTGTTATAAGCAATAGATAAGTCACTACAAAATATTATGTAATAAGTGAATTTAATTAGCTATTCAATAATCTCAAATAAAAGACGAGCAGGTTACAAATTAATAAAACATCTAAACACATAAATATACAAAAAGTAGGACTAGGTAAAAGACATTAAAAAAAAAATAAGTACCAAAATTCTTGAAGGGAAGTTCGGCGAAAAAATATCTCTCCTCGCCTTGACTTGGCTGGCAGAGAATGAAAAAAGTCAACAAGTCCAACCTTTTCCCTTTTTTGACTAAACTATGAGATAAAGTGTAAATAGACAAAACAAGTACCAACTTAAAGGCGTATAATAATTTCTGTATAACATAATTGAGTATGGATTATTATATATGATTACTACTGAAATTGTATAACAAACAGACAGAATAACAGAAAATGTAGCTGTAAATGAAAATAATATACAAAAATAAATCACGGTGGTCACGCGCGGACCGACAGACGTGATCGTCGGTGCTGCATTCGAAACATTACAAAGTTTAAATTTATACGCGGTAAAATCCATAAGTATCCGTTTCATTTCGACGTGTAGTATTCACGTATATATATGAAATCATTACATAAAAGTAAGCCACGAAATATCACAAAAACCTAAGAAATTCATGCACAGTTAAGACTGTCTGACTCTCCATTGTGTAAATTTGTCTAAGCCAGCGACTCCCAAAGTGGTCGATATCGGTTTCCCAGGGGTCGATATAAACGAAAACTGATTTTAGGGGTCGACGAGGTCTAAAAATAGTTTATTTATTACTTAACACCCCTATAAAATGAACACAAGTTCTTATTTGAAACTTTCAAGATACTGTATAAGTTTAGTTACTTGTACCAACTTGTTATAAGATTGACTAATATTTCAGAAGGAAGTATCATTGTTATACTTTTAATTTTTTTACGTAATTTGTATCAGTAATTTTAACTTACACTTGATATTTACTGAATTTTATGACAATTTATTTTGTTTAATTTTGATGAGAAAATGATGTCAAGTTTACAGACTTAACCAACCGCAAAGTTTTTAAATTGGTAAGTATTTCGTATTAATAAGAAAAAATTTTTTTAAAGTCATTTGGCTATGGGGGTTTGAGGTATCAGTTCATTTTGGAAAAGGGGTCTCTTGCCCAAAATAGTTTGGGAGTCCCTGGTCTAAAGGAAATTACATTTATTTAATTTAATTGAAACAAACATTTTAAATAGCGGTTACATAGTGGATTTTATCGTCAGTTACACTGTGCTGTCTGCGTGTCTCTGCGGGTATGCCCTGTGTCATATTTGCTTTTTATTCAATGACAAAACATTTTCGTAAATCAACACTTTCGGTTAGTTATAAAACTAGAAGATAAAATGAGGATTTAAATATGGAGATAAGTAAATCCTTTGTATAAAAATGGGACTATATTTATTCGTTGTTTAGTATTGTTTTAGTAAATTAGTTACTTATTATAGTTAGTAAAGCTTTGATTTATTATATACAACATAAATAAAAAATAATATTTGATATTACAATCAGATCTTTGGAAGTTTAAAGGGAAAGAATAACGTGACGTTAAAAAAAATATTATAGGTCCTCCATAAGCCACACATTACATAGTAATGCATATTAATAGTTACACAGTTTTCAACTATTTACAATTTGAATGGAGTGAAAGATTTTGCCTTCCTTTGATAAATTGATTATTTTCTTCTTTATGATATCTTACTCATTCTCCATCCTCTTTTAGGAGACAACATCTCGTAGCCGATACACCCGCGCTGCTCAACTGTATAACTACCAACCTTTCAGCATTTTCATATCAGTAGTTTCGACTGTTAGATCAAGATTAGTCGTAAGAAACTTAACCACAACAGCTTAGATTGAAAAAACCTAAACTTCAAAGTGTCTGGTTTCTTCCTACGCTCTATAAAAGAATTACTTTTTAAATAAACCAATCACATTGTAGCCGACAGAAACCCGCTTGTCACCTGATTGGTCTATTTCGAAAATGGCGCGAAATGACAATTGCGAAAGTCTTCTTATCTTCGATACAGAGTGTTACTCTTTAAAAACTATCTGAAAGCGAGTCGAAACTAAAAAAAACTATGTTTATTTGTCAGATGGTTTCCAACCCGTTGCTGTTCCGTGTGGTAGATGAATGACCCTGCGTACGTATATATATATAATACTTAGGACTAAACGAGGGCGCTGCTCGCCATCATGTTGAGGCCGCAGGTGCCGTCGCCGCGGTACACGCGGTAGTAGCCCCGCTCGCCCCACGACGTGCCCCAGGAGTTCTTGATCGTCCAGTACGGGAGACGCTTGTTGAAAAGTGGATAGTCTAAAAAAAAAAGGGGAAATGGGCAGATTTTAGTTGTGTTAAATTTTATAAAACATTTGAAATTAATTTCTCCCTCCCTAAATATCCTGAAAAGCCACGCGTCTGCAGTTCCTATGGTGCACAGATACCTCTTACCATCATAAAAAAATTGTGATGTTTGACAAATCAAAAAATGTAAATTTTTATAAAGTATTTTTATAAATATACTTCATTCATATTCAGACGGAACAGAAACTCTACCTCTTTTTTGGCCTTTATTCTTCTTTTTATCCAATTATGCGCTATAAATAGGGTATGATTAAAAAATATTAAAATGTCAATAATAAATTGAAAAGACATGGCTAGTTTTGTTTGTGGTTTACTTTTCAGGCTTTTCCTTTACGTTTATCTTTCAAAGAGAACATTTAAAAGAAAACGTGCAAACAAAATATAGCCAAAACATAATTAAAGTTGTCGAGAAATTTTTAAAATTAATTGCCGAATACCATTATTCAGTCCCACGTCCATTTTTCTCTTCTTCCCATTATCATCACCTTAAATCTCATTCTGCCAGTTATGCTTAAATGATCAAACCTGAACTGATACACAATGAGTAAGTAGTTCATGGCGTTTATTTTCGTATATTACTAACACGTATATTGTTCCACCGACCACATGCCAAGGTGAAACATCATCTGTCCGTCTACTTCTTGTTCTGTGATATGAATCGCCCACTCATACGTAATCGAAAGAGATAGTAGGACAAGTAGTCACCTTTCTCGCCAAATCCGACAATGAGCACCCCATGGTCCAGATTCTTTGGGTTGCACAGGACCCTCCAGGGGTGGGACACGCCACCGACGTAGAACTGCATCGCGTTAGCGTTTATACCTGAGAAACAACAATCAACAATGTTAAGGGGATACCGCTGCTCGAGTCCGTCAGTAGGAATCGCCGAAGAATTGCATATAAACAACCACGACTGTTACCATAGGGCTAGACAGAATGTATGGATTTCCTCTCTCCGGAACACAGGACATGGCGCGTGGTTTTCGTTAAATTTACATGGCTTTTTTCTTACGATATCTTCTTTACGGACTTTAAGAGTAATTATTTTCGGTTACATATAAAATTTTATTGTAACAAAGATTACTTAATCAACCGTTACAAAACTTTAACCAAAAGTTCCATTATCTAGTAAAGTGTTTTATTTTCAATAAATAGGACTAACACATATCTCCGAATACGTTGTTTACATTTATTCTATCGGTACAAACACCTTTTAGATTATAAACAAAAATACACGTACTTTAGCATTTATAATTGTAACATCCTTTTTATTATTAGTACCTATCAAAGGCTAAAAAAAGCTAAAAAGAAGAAATAAGAACCGATATAAAAAAGTGGGTGACACATACGGTACGCTCAACTGTCCGTTTTCTCGCTCGGAACAGAGTTTGCCTAATCTCAGCGTCGGATAACCATTTCAAATATCTTTGTGCTGTCTGCAATCAGTCCACTGTTGGGACTGTGTGCCAGACTTGTAATGTTTCGTTATATTTATGAAACAAAATCTTACCTATAGATATCGGCCCGTTCCTGACCAGCCACTTGGCCATGTCGCTCTCATTGCTGCTGATGTTGACGGCACCGCTAATGGTGACCTTCGACATGCTCTTATTCAAAGCGCACTTGTCGTTCTCCCCCTCGTACGGATAGTCGCTCTCCGTCTCGAGGCCTCCCAGTTGCTTGATAGCTCTGGAATCCAAATATTTATAATTGCAGTATAATCTATATAAGATAATATGAAGGCCCACCACCCACTCCCTATTCCCTCCCATCTCCCAAATATCCTTAAAGACCGGCAACGCACCTGCAGCATCTGTGGTGTAACAGATGTATATGGGCGTCGGTAATCACTTACCATCAGGTGAACCGCTAGCTCGTTTGCCGAATCTTCCATTAAAAAAAAAACAGCCCACCTAATGATAAGTAGAAATTAGTCCCATAGATAGCTTCGTCAGGGCGATAACCAGAAAGAAACATTATTAAAGATGTAAAACGGGAAATACACAGACAATGTAATTAAATTAACGATAAGCGTTCTATATAAAGATGAGACTGGAACGATGAGAGTAGATAAGCCCAGAATGGCAGTTAACAGATGTGACATCGGTCGGCACATATAGCAGGCAAGCGTATGCAAATCCGCTACAATGACTTCATAGATATGTATTTTACTAAATACTGTCCACATTTTCCCCTTTTTATACATATGCTAATTTAAAACAATGTATATATTTCTAACAACTTCGTGAGTTTTAACGACATTCCATCTATTAATCATTTAATAAACAGAATGAATTGGTGGTGTATTCCTACCACAAATTCTAAATTTCCTATTGTTTTTCATATTAATATTATATTTCATATTAATATTATTAACTTTTAATCGTACAGTTACAATGAACGAACTTAATGCCTTTCGGCATTCTATGCCAGACGAGAGAATAAAAATATAAGGCAGGTGCGAATTACAAGAAAAATAATCTGAATATTATTTGCTATTCTTTGTTCCGCGCAAATGTTTATGAATCAAGGCATAATAAAAGAAGGTATTCAAATAAACTAAACAACGACTGAAGGTATTCAGTGAGCAGCAATTCATCGTTGCTTAGCAGCTTGTTGAATGGTCCACTATGGGAGATAGACCTCTCCCATAAGGAGGATTCGCTGTAATCGGCACGCCCGGCAAGCGGACTGGCGATGGCAGCACTAGAGTGTGATAGCAGCGTCATCGGAGTGGTTAATTTCGGTCCGATATTTTTCGGATACGCTTATCCTGCCATCTGCCGGCGTCACTTAGTTGCATCTTACCACCACCCACGGGTGTTTGTGTGGAATGACCGTAATTTATGCATTAAAACGAAAAAAAATGTTTATTCTTCGACGTAAGAAGAAAAATAATTTTGTAAATTGCTTTTGCAAATGTCAAATCTTATCATTATTTATTTACAATCTATGAATGTTATGAGATTCCTTTGGCGGAGAAGAAACGGGCGAAAGAAATTCCGCAGATGTTCTCTTTTACGAGTCTTTAACGAGTCGTTCATACACATATATACTACTATAGATATTTTTTACAATGTGTAAAATTCAACGCCACGATTTACAACAGTTACATAGTATTCCGGTATTCAACTGTTTTGAAATATAAATGTTTTCAAGGTCTTAGCGTATCTGAGACATTCAGATGGTTGGGATTTATCTGATATTTCCTTAATCGACTTCTAGGAATAATTACATAACGTTAATTCAATGACGCAACTATTTTCATCGGTAGAGTTGTTAACTTTAATTGCGGCATCCAAATACACCAATTAAGAATCTTATAGGAGAGGACAGGCTACAAATTGAACATGACAGTGCAAGCCGTTTCCAAGAAAAAACAGCATGACGGGGAATCCTTCCGGGGAGTTCTAAACAAGGATTCCCCGTCCGGAAACTCTATAGCGCCCTTTTTGTTTATTTCGTAACGCATTATTGCAGTATGCGTGAGGTTATCGTTCCCGGGCTTGTAGCTGGCAAATTAGAGAGTGTAAAAAAATATATGCATCATCATGGCAGAGGCCTATCAAAATTTGAGAGTATTTGTTGTAATCGCCATGCTTGGCAGGCGGGTGTCGCAGTCCCAGATACCCTGCACCGTAGACGCTTCTGTCCCATTCGATTATTACGGTGGTATGAGGTCAGGGCTACGTTCTAGTACACAAATGGATCGCCGCTCGTCGGTGAGGTGTCGCTGCGTGCTGCGTTTCGAAGAACCGGTGAATCAAAGCCCACGAGCGATTCCATATTAAATTTCAAGGTTAAAAAATAGCAGCCTGTAAGTGTCCACTGCTGAGTAAAGGCCTCCTTCTCAAATACGAGTATCAGAGAGGGTTTAGAAGCCGGGAAGGGCCTGCCACGCTGCTCAGTGCGGGTTGGCGGGCTTCACATATCTTCGAAATAATATTTTTATTATTTCTCAGACATGTAGATTTCCTCACGATGTTTTCCTTCACCGCTGAGCACGTGGTAAATAAAGCACTTCAAATTGCTATTAACAATTTTAGTGGTGCCGGCACCGGGTATCGAACCCAGGTCACTCGCGCTCTATGAAACTAATGTGAGCGCTCCGACCACTAGGCTACCTCGGCTCGCGATTTCAAGGTTAACGACGCAAAAATATATTCATCGCAGTCGTAATTCACGATTGCATAGGTCACGGATGCACAGAAATAAAACTAAACCAAAAAAAAATCGACACTGCTTACGTACGATAGGAATATCAGAAAAAATATACAACAGCATCGTGCCTCAATAGAAAAATAGCTGCCATCATCCGCCTTCAATTTCTCTTCTGATTTATACATACAGCAACAAGAGGTACCTGTAGGCATTGTCCGGCAATCCCCCGCTACAGCCTTCGTCCAGTTTGTCACAGTCGACCAGCTCCTGCTCGCTCAACGACATCAGCTTTCCCGTCTTTATCTGCCACTGACCCTCGATATTACCTACGATTTACATTATAATATTAGTTTTACTAGTAATCCTCTCTCGAAATGCTGTCAGTTTATACTGGGTGAACTAACTAAACTAAAGACTGAAAACAAATTCCTAATTCTTGTCTTTCGGGTCTTGCGCCGGGGGTACATCCCTTGCGTCCCCCGCGCTGTTAACTTCTCTAACTAATGCAGAGAACCGCTTTTAATATATTATGCAATAATACTACGAAATTAAGCGAACGATAAAATGGCTCGCCACTGTTGGCACATATGGGTCTCAGGTTCCAATGCAAAGCCGCAGAAGCCTTTATTTTTTTTTTTGGACTGGGGTGAAAAACTAGCTACTGCGCGATGCCAAGCGCCTACTGCAGCCCAAGGACAACTGCAAATAATCGACGAAGTTTATCATCAAGTATGATATACTTGTGGACTACGATGGATTGCCTCACAGCTCTTAGTTATCCCCTCCCTTTATACCTTTCAAACCGAAACACAACTGAAACTCCACGCGTTTTGAGTAGGGTTTAGAGCCGAGCAGAGACCGTAGCGCTGCTTCTTAATTCAGAGCGAGTTAATAAACTAGTTTCTTACAACACCAGGCAAAGAAGAATTTTCCATACACGACACTCTGTAGTCTGGTTACTTTGCTGTGTCGGTACCCTCACACTTCCCTTCCCTCACTAGTCTGCGACATATGGGTTCGTCATCCCTTCTCATGTCATAAAAATTCAGGAACATTCTAACTGTCACACAAGTGTTCCTTAGTAAAGGACATCTAGCGGTACAGCGTTGATTGTAAATACAAATTGGCGGACATCGAAATTGATGTTTGTAAGTTAACATAAATACATTAAATGTGCGATATAATTACCTGTGACACTGAAAGCCCAGCAACTTCCACACGATCCTTGGTTCTTTACCTCTGTAACAGCACCACGTTCGCGCCAGTCAAATTTATCAGGCAGGCTTTCTTTTGGTATCTCTGCTTTCCTCATAGGAATGTTATTGGGATTACGTAAATTTTGTTTCAGGCCTAAATAATTCCTGCTAAATTCCTCATACGTTAAATCGGCAAATTTGGTTACACCGTACGTAGCTGTACCTCTTTCATGAGTGTTCAGTTTGTGCATCTTACTCACGTTATCTTTGAAAATTTCGAACCGCTTCAACATTTCTTCACGATTATCCAAATATGCCGGTTTGTAGGTAGCGAGAAAATCGTAAAATAGATGTTGCGCTTGCAGATGTCGTTGTAAGTCTTCATTGGAACTTTCTTGGTCGCAAGTAACATGGAAATTTGGAGGATGCTCTGTCACCGGTCGCAGCCAAACGTTCACCCGGCAGAACATATGTGGTCCCGTATCTTCAACAAGTGCACAGTTTTGTTTAACGCTTAACGCTGTACAATTGGTAGTACCCACTTCAATCTTCATTCTGTAGTGGGCGCCGGCGATCACTTGTTTCTCCAATGAGAATATTCTCACAAGTTTTAGCCGTCGGTGGTGGGGGTACTTAGCCTCAATATGTTTCAAGGCTTCTGTAGCCAGTTGCATTGCGTTTTCAGAGTTCATGTGGAATTCTTGAACATGAGCGTGATCTTCACACGTCACTTCAATATCTTTTCCATTCTTCAACCACAATCTCTCCCATATATGGGATACACAATGTCGGTAAGGCAAATCTTTCAAGAAACTACAATTTGTAATGTTATTAATTAATTCATATTTCAAACAGGATGTATAGCCCACATCAAAGTCGATAGTAGTAACACGTCCAGACGTTATTTTTCTAGAGTAATTGTTTATTTGCAACACCCTCTGTTTGTGTTTGTGTGAAGATGACATTTCAAGTTTATCAAGCGATTCTTGCACTAATTTTTCTATTGCAAATTTGTCAGAGTATGATGAGTTTCTAGACACTGTTCTTTTGTTAACAGTATGATGGCTTTTAAATTCTTGTCGACGCTTTGCTATCTTAGCAAGCTCCGCTTGATTTTTCTTGGGATTAAGATTATCGTTGTTAAATGAATTTGGTTTCTCATCTGTCTGTTTATCTTCATTACTCGAGTCATTGTCTTTAAAACACGCAACATCGATTTTCTTGCGCCCTAACCACGGCCGGTCCCAAATTTTAGCATGACAGTATAATAAATTTTCGTTATTTTGTCTACAATTGCTTAATGTTTCAGCATTTACCATGCAAGATGTAGCTGCGGCAATGTAATCAATTTTGTACAGTTTGCCTGAAACAATTTGTGATACCACACGTTTTACATTGATTACTTTATGATCTTGCTCACAGCCTTCCATTTTTTGATAAGCAAGTATAGCTTCATCAGCTAATGATTTAAATTGGGGAAGTGATGGATCGCATTCATATGGCTTTCCTGTTCTCCTTCCATGCCTTCCTTTATATCGTTTTATTTGTCTCGTATTTGTCCGTGAACCATCGCTAACTTGGCATGTAACATCAATATCTTTTTTGTTTATCCAAGACTGCTCCCATACCTTTGATAGACAGCTTATCACGTCTCCTGTACCTTCCGTTGGTGAAATCTGGAAATAAATTCTCGTCAAGGAGCCAGATACAACTTGGGATGTTACTCTTTCTATTTTGACAATTTTATGTGGATTGGAATTTCCCGACGTTTGCAGATACTTTTGCATGGATTCTGTCGCTAGTTGCATGTATTTGGGATCATTAAGATTTTCTTCTTTCTGTCCCCCTGGTACTTGCCTTTTGGCTCGTGATAAACCATCGCTAACTTGGCATGAAACATCAATATCTTTTTTTTTCATCCAAGGCTGCTCCCATACCTTGACAGACAGCTTATCACGTCTCCTGTACCTTCCGTTGGTGAAATCTGGAAATAAATTCTCGTCAAGGAGCCAGATACAACTTGGGATGTTACTCTTTCTATTTTGACAATTTTATGTGGATTGGAATTTCCCGTCGTTTGCAGATACTTTTGCATGGATTCTGTCGCTAGTTGCATGTATTTGGGATCATTTAGATTTTCTTCTTCTGTCCCCTGGTACTTGCCTTTTGGCTCGTGATAAACCATCGCTAACTTGGCATGAAACATCAATATCTTTTTTTTTCATCCAAGGCTGCTCCCATACCTTTGACAGACAGCTTATCACGTCTCCTGTACCTTCCGTTGGTGAAATCTGGAAATAAATTCTCGTCAAGGAGCCAGATACAACTTGGGATGTTACTCTTTCTATTTTGACAATTTTATGGATTGGAATTTCCCGTCGTTTGCAGATACTTTTGCATGGATTCTGTCGCTAGTTGCATGTATTTGGGATCATTTAGATTTTCTTCTTTCTGTCCCCCTGGTACTTGCCTTTTGGCTCGTGATAAACCATCGCTAACTTGGCATGAAACATCAATATCTTTTTTTCATCCAAGGCTGCTCCCATACCTTTGATAGACAGCTTATCACGTCTCCTGTACCTTCCGTTGGTGAAATCTGGAAATAAATTCTCGTCAAGGCCAGATACAACTTGGATGTTACTCTTTCTATTTTGACAATTTTATGTGGATTGAATTTCCTGTCGTTTGCAGATACTTTTGCATGGATTCTGTCGCTAGTTGCATGTATTTGGATCATTTAGATTTTCTTCTTTCTGTCCCCTGGTACTTGCCTTTTGGCTCGTGATAAACCATCGCTAACTTGGCATGTAACATCAATATCTTTTTTTTTTTTTTTTTTCATCAAGGCTGCTCCCATACCTTTGATAGACAGCTTATCACGTCTCTGTACCTTCCGTTGGTGAAATCTGGAAATAAATTCTCGTCAAGGCCAGATACAACTTGGGATGTTACTCTTTCTATTTTGACAATTTTATGGATTGAATTTCCCGTCGTTTGCAGATAACTTTGCATGGATTCTGTCGCTAGTTGCATGTATTTGGGATCATTAGATTTTCTTCTTCTGTCCCCTGGTACTTGCCTTTTGGCTCGTGATAAACCATCGCTAACTTGGCATGAAACATCAATATCTTTTTTTTCATCAAGGCTGCTCCCATACCTTTGACAGACAACTTATCACGTCTCCTGTACCTTCGTTGGTGAAATCTGGAAATAAATTTCGTCAAGGAGCCAGATACAACTTGGATGTTACTCTTTCTATTTTGACAATTTTATGTGGATTGGAATTTCCGTCGTTTGCAGATACTTTTGCATGGATTCTGTCGCTAGTTGCATGTATTTGGATCATTTAGATTTTCTTCTTCTGTCCCCTGGTACTTGCCTTTTGGCTCGTGATAAACCATCGCTAACTTGGCATGAAACATCAATATCTTTTTTTCATCCAAGGCTGCTCCCATACCTTTGACAGACAGCTTATCACGTCTCCTGTACCTTCCGTTGGTGAAATCTGGAAATAAATTCTCGTCAAGGAGCCAGATACAACAGGATGTTACTCTTTCTATTTTGACAATTTTATGTGGATTGGAATTTCCGTCGTTTGCAGATAACTTTGCATGGATTCTGTCGCTAGTTGCATGTATTTGGGATCATTTAGATTTTCTTCTTTCTGTCCCCCTGGTACTTGCCTTTTGGCTCGTGATAAACCATCGCTAACTTGGCATGAAACATCAATATCTTTTTTTTCATCCAAGGCTGCTCCCATACCTTGACAGACAGCTTATCACGTCTCCTGTACCTTCGTTGGTGAAATCTGGAAATAAATTCTCGTCAAGGCCAGATACAACTTGGATGTTACTCTTTCTATTTTGACAATTTTATGTGGATTGGAATTTCCGTCGTTTGCAGATACTTTTGCATGGATTCTGTCGCTAGTTGCATGTATTTGGGATCATTAAGATTTTCTTCTTTCTGTCCCCCTGGTACTTGCCTTTTGGCTCGTGATAAACCATCGCTAACTTGGCATGAAACATCAATATCTTTTTTTTTCATCCAAGGCTGCTCCCATACCTTTGACAGACAGCTTATCACGTCTCCTGTACCTTCCGTTGGTGAAATCTGGAAATAAATTCTCGTCAAGGAGCCAGATACAACTTGGGATGTTACTCTTTCTATTTTGACAATTTTATGTGGATTGGAATTTCCCGTCGTTTGCAGATACTTTTGCATGGATTCTGTCGCTAGTTGCATGTATTTGGGATCATTTAGATTTTCTTCTTTCTGTCCCCCTGGTACTTGCCTTTTGGCTCGTGATAAACCATCGCTAACTTGGCATGAAACATCAATATCTTTTTTTTTCATCCAAGGCTGCTCCCATACCTTTGACAGACAGCTTATCACGTCTCCTGTACCTTCCGTTGGTGAAATCTGGAAATAAATTCTCGTCAAGGAGCCAGATACAACTTGGGATGTTACTCTTTCTATTTTGACAATTTTATGTGGATTGGAATTTCCCGTCGTTTGCAGATACTTTTGCATGGATTCTGTCGCTAGTTGCATGTATTTAGGGTCTTTTGTGTATTGGTTGATCGGCGCCCCAACAAAAGTAAAATCAGTCGATCTCTTGTTTTTTACAAGAGGCGACTTTTGTTTAACATCCAGACCTACGGAATCAAAAAGACTTATAAAATCATCCATAGCCTTTTTCTTATCTTCGTTCACAGAAGTTGCTTTATCATTATCTTTTTTTGAATGAAATGAATAAGAGTTTGGGTTATAATCTATTTTGGTTTCAACTTTAGCAGTATATTGGAAATTAAGGTTGTCAATATTAGAACTTTGTGTGACTTCTTCAAAATGCAATGTAGACGTTTCCTGGTAACATCTATGAGGGATTATTTGTTCTTCTAATTTTTTTAGGTCTTCTTCGGTTAATATTTTTTGAGGTAATTGTTGTGACTGTAAGTCAGAATTATGTATTGCCTTCAGTATGTCATCCACAGATCCTGTATTAGCAATTTTATCATAGTCTGGAACGGGTTTTCGTGTATCGTCTTCCTTTCCTTGATCGTTATTAGGTGGATTTACTATAATATCATTGCTTTCCCTATTCCCATCAAAAACAACCTCGCCATTGTCATCAAAAATCCATTCTTCTGTGCAATTGTTAGCCAAAATTGCTCTATACTTTGAGCCATCGTATAACCTGGCCCACGGCTTTTCCAAAATAGTGACTTTACATGATTTAACTAATGAACATGTCTCAGTTATTTCATTGGTGCAGTTATTATAATTAACTTTTAGCGTAAGTATGTACCGCACACCATTTACTACCTGAAACATAATATATTTTATTGAACATAAAGTTTCAAATGTTGGTCCTATAAATCCATTACATCCATTTGCAACAAAATACATAATGGGATTTTAAAATATTCAAGCACTATAAAATTGTAATACATTTTCAAAACCTAATCTACCACTCCATCCCAATCCGTGGGTGACGCAAGAATATATTAAAGGTTATATAAACATATAAGCACACACGCCTGTCACCTACAGGGAAAGGTAGAGATTAAGCATTTTCGTTCGTCGACTCAATTTTGGCACACGGGTTTTCATAAACTCTACGGCAAATAAAATGTGAGTTGCGAGCCTCAGCCAGCGATTGCCATGAGATTTTCAAGGTTTTGCTCATACGCTGCCGACAGGAAGAAAGGGGATGGCTTATGCTGCTACCAAACGACTAAAAGAAATGTTAGGGAGAGCGGAATCGGAATTAAATCATAGGGACATGTCACGGGGTGCAGCGTCTAAGATACCTAACTAACATCTATTTCACTGCCATTGCCCAGACTCAGTAGTAGGATGGAAATAACAGAAGTGCACTATTAGGAATACGCTACTAAAGCTTTGTTAACCGACCTGAACCTGCCTCTCCACTTCGACGACCGAGTCCAATATATGTTTCACATTTGGTTCGTGCCTGTTTAGATGGCGGATGCCTAATGCAGCCAACTCTTCTACGCCGACAGCTTGTGGATTCACAAGAGTCGCACATCCAATACACGGTGCCACTGCTGCATCTTTAGGGATAGCGATGAACTGTTCTCCAGACGTAGCCTAAGCAAAGGTAAGTTAATATATAATTAAAACAAATTTACTTATTCTATTGCAAAAAGGTGTAAAACAAGGTGAAGTTGTATTGCCGCAACTCTTCGCCAATGCATTCGAAGATTAATATGCTTATTTACCTGAATAGTGTTTCGAACGACGAGCATAGCACACCAATACCAAGTGTTGTGGGTTTCAATTTGTCGACGCGCAACTGAGACAAAATGTTCGACTATAGGGTTATAACTTCGACCAAAGGGTTAATCGAAAATCCAACACGACTGGGCAGCGTTTCGGAAACTACGTTACATCTTCCGGTCAAATCTTTAAGACGAAAGTATACAAACAGTGCGTGTTACCAGTGAGGACAAATTGAGACGTGATCCGACACTTTAGGTCGTATGTGGAACATTACTAGGGGGTAGACTCGTTCTGTGCTTAGGAGCAATGCAGGGGGTACCACCCTTGTTACCACACTTATTTCTGCCGCTAATTAACAATGCAACTACTGTTGTGTTCTAGTTTGAAAGATATACTGAGTCAGTATAATCACATGCTGTGAATGCTGCGAGGCATCCTCTAATTATACACCATCTGTAACCTTCTTTGAAGTTGTTAATAGGTGTCCACAGGCTATAATAAACCACTTACAATCAAATGGACTGTTTGTCAACTAATCCAATGAAAATGTTTGAGTTGCTCAGCTGGTTAAAGAAAGAGCTATGCTCGTTGTTTCTCTGACTGATAAAATATACGACAATGATATCCGCAGCGTAACTGGGGTAACCGATATAGTCTTAAATATCAGCCAAACTTGAGTAGCAATGGGCCGGCCACATATTTTGAAGAATTGTCAACTATTTGGGAATAAAAGTGTGATATTGGCAACTTTTTAGATGCAAACGTAAAATAACGAACCCCACAAGATGAAGTAATGCCTGCATAGTGATCACCACGACCTTTAGCAATCTGAGCTGGAGACAAGCCGTAAGTGGAGACACTCAGGGGCTGATTTTCCCTTTGTCATATTATATGAGCGCCCCCATGTGTCCTGATTAACGGGTCTTAGTCTCTCTGATGGACAGCTGGTAGGGCTTTCACTCTCCATATATGACTCGTACGGCTGATATTCCTTCGAAATGTCGCGGATCTGCTTTCTTCGTCTTGTGTACTGACGTATCACCTCCACGTAATTGGTACGTAAAACTGCAATCTTACAAGGCTACAAGTACACCAGACGCCTAAGAGGTTTAAAATTGTCACGAAGCATGTCTGCATCGCAAATAACCATCACAGCGTTCCTAAACCAAGTTGCCTCTTCCTCAACCTCTAGACGCCAGTTCGAATGAGTCAACCAAGCTTGGACGATGGAGGCCTCCACCAGCACACTTTTTCAAGTCACTCTTGCGAGTTGATGATGAAGTGTCCCCTCTGCGTGGGTGACATTCTCTCGGGGTCTTAGGGGAAGTGGAGATGTTAAGCCGAATGTATCCGTGGTGCGAAAATGTTTCCATTTTCTCTAGAACCTTCCAGTCCCGTACACGTCCAGGATTTACCTTCTCGATTTTATTTGATCTCAGTGGAAAGCACTATTTGCTCACCAGGACATGATCGGTCGGCCTGTTCACTGCGTTGTTGCGATCCACCTACGCAGTGGACTTTACACGGACGTGCCAACTTTACAGGCATTTATAGCGCTTCGTAGGCCTAGGTTGTAGCAGCTGCACACTCGCTGACACCCACCCGACTAGGAAATACCCTCCCTTTTGAACCTTTTTAGCAGCCGCCCCAGGGCAACTAACACTTATGGTGCCTTTACCGGAGGCTTATGTTAAGCAGTGGACTTGTGACAGATCCAAATGATGATGACGATGAATATTTACCAACTAATGACAATGATGAACCATACAAGTGCGGTACATGGTTGTGCATTTTTAACCGACTTCAAAAAAGAGTAGTTTCTCATGTCGACGGCTTTTTAATGTATGTTACGCGATATCTTCGCTGATTGTGAACCGATTTTATTGATTATTTTTAAAAAGCTAGCGTATAAAGTTAAAGTAAAGTAGCAGCCTGTAAGTGACCACTGCTGAGCAAAGGCCTCCTTCTCAAATACGAGTATCAGAGAGGGTTTAGGAGCCGGGAAGGGCCCGCCACGCTGCTCCAGTGAGCGCCCTGACCACTAGGCTACCACGGCTCGACTATGGTTCCATTAAAATTTTAAGAAATATTCCAACCCAAGGGTTGGATAATAGGGGTTGATCGATCTTCAACCCCTATTATCCCTAAGTCGAGTTTTAAAAAAAAAAGGTTTAATTCACTTGTTATACAATACCCTTAGCCCATTGAATCAAGCGGTTAGTATCGGTATAAGAAAAATAAGTAATAATACATGAGATCAAGTAACGCCAATCGACATGGTTACTAACGCGTCCGACACCTTTACACTCAGAACTAATTTTATTTAATTAGCTTGACCACGTATCAGAGAGACAGAGACATAATCTCACCAATTACATAAAATAAGAATAATGGTTAAAATCTATTCTATTTTACAAACATAACTCCGCCAAACCCGTCTTTACTTGATAATAGAATTTAAAGATGCTGTTTTCTCTGATTTGTAGTGAACATCGAATATATAAGTACCTTCTTTTTGGTATTATTAGGAGAGAAATGAAAATTATATCATTCGAAAGGTACAGTGTCATAGATGTTGCACGAAACAGAAAATCATTTTTTTTTATTGAATAAGGGGGCAAAGGAGCATGCGGCTCACCTGATGGTAAGTGATCACCGACACCCAAGAACATCCACAACACCAGAGGAGCTACAGATGCGTTGCCGGCATTTAAGGGAGGAATACGCTCTTTTCTTGAAAGTCCCTAAGTCGTAACTATTCGGAAATACCGCTGGCGACAGCTTATTCCACAAAGTCGAAGTGCATGGCAGAAAACTTCGAGTAAAACGCACTGTGTTGGAATGCCAACCATCTAGGTGGTATTGATGGAACCTGGAATTCTGTCGCGATGTACGATGGTGAAACTCAGCGGCTGGGATTTATCCGAACAGTTCCTCAGAACATTCCCCGTGGTAAAAAATGCAAAGAGAAGCAACATCTCTTCGCAAGGCCAAAGGATCAAGCCGATCAGAGAGAGCTTGGTCGCCGACAATTCGAGCCGCTCGACGTTGGATGCAGTCAAATGGAAGGAGTTGGTACTGGGGTGCCCCTGCCCAGAGATAAGAACAGTATTCCATGTGGGGCCGAACTTGCGCCTAATAAAGTTGCAATCGGTGGCCCGGCTCTGCAGAGCACACCAAGCTAAAATGATGAAATGATGAATGAAAATGCGTGCCTGTTGCCGTAATAATAATAATAACAATTTATTTTAGACTTAAATCCATACTTGTGATGTTTATTGACTGCTGATGATGTCATGTTAGTATTACACTCATAATGCGATCATGCATTGCTAATCTACATACATAAGCATTAAGCATACACGCCTGTCATTATTCACTCACTCATTCAGTGTAACTAAACAGTCTCAGCGACCCATTTTACCTCGCATCACGCCTCTCCAAGAGCTTAATTGCCGTATTTACATCCGGTGATTACCGTGAGGTTTTTTAAGACTTTTCCTTTAGTCGCCCTCTTACGACCCTCACTTGAAAAATCGCCACAACAGTTCCAAATATATCTCAAGAAAGAAATATTATTGTTAGCGTATAATTTCAGAAACCCTTTACAAATACCAATCTTTAAAAATAAATCTCATACTTAATCATTCTTCTTTATTCGTGTACGAAAGTTTTAAATGTTAACGTAGTGCAAAATATATGAGATAATTAGTAATTCATGTCGTATTAATTATTCCTTCTGCAACAGTCTGTATTCCGCAGTTAAATTAAGTACACAACTGTACATACGCTTCTTCAAAAGGCGCCTACTCACTAAATAATACACACTATCTAACATTACTTACACAGGCCAAATTTCAAGATTTTATATCGCATAATTTCTTAGAATGAATCAATAGGGAGAGACGGAAGACACATAAGTGTTTTCTTTTTAAATGTTTACCTTTGGAGGTTCGAAACCCTAAAACATTATTATACGTTAATGTGGTAGATGGTCACCGCGTCTAAACAAATCTGACATTCAGGTATGACAACATGCGATAAAACAAATGATTAATAATCTATTTATAAAACACTAGCTTGCGACTTCATGGTATGCATTTGCTTTGTTTTGTTTAATTGTTCCAATTACAAGATTGCACTGATATCATCTCAGAACTAAATCCTAACTTGTTTCCTTACTTTTATCTGTCATACGTATATCTCAGTCCGATGGTGGGAGCGGGAATATGTGCGATTCGAATGCGTTCCTGAGGCCCTGCGATGAAGGCGGACCGCACTTGGGTTTTATTCAGTGCAAGACCGACATACGTTTCTTTCGCCTGTTTCTTCTCCGTCAGAAGGAACCTCATTACGGAATGGTGGCGGATTGCGTAAAAATAATAATAAGATATGTTAAAACGATTTAATCTTCCATAAGACAAGGAAATATATATATATATGTATATGTTTCATAACCTGTCCGTGTCAAGTATTTCCCCTAGGTTATTTTCCTGTTAAAAAATAAAAGGTTAAAAAATAGTCAGAATATAACCAGTAGCCAACAGGGAAATCACATACTTATGAAAGCAATAAACATGAACAACACCCAATTAAGATATGAAAAGGAAATATTTGTAATGGAGGCATTGAATGTGAAACATTTATAAATACAATGCTGAGTCCTACTTGTTTTTCTTGAAAGCATAAAGTTATAATTAGTAGGGGCAACATTTTCTATTATAACCATTGTAGAAATAAAACAATATACACTAATATAATTAGCAGTAAAGCAAATACTAGAAATAGAGATAAAAAAACTTACTTTTTTTCCAATACCATATAACAATGTCATTCATAACTTAGATACAATCATTATAAAAATGTAAATTATTGCTATGCAAAAATTAAAACATATTGCAATTTTGACAATTTTGTGTCATATCAGTGGCCAGGGCAATTGAAAGTGATTCAAAGCTATTTTTTCTATCTTTGTCTTCAATACATTTTGTTATATATTTTACTTTTTACTATTTCTATAATATTTTTTTATAGAAGAGTGTTCATTACAAAGTCTTTTTTTTCTAGTTTTTGTCAATCTAGATTTAAGAATATTTAGTTGACCTTGACTCTTTCTACAGGATATGGTAAATTTCTTTTTGTTTGTTCATTATGAACTTTCAACTTACAAAGTGATCATAAAAGAGTTAATTTTTTTTAACATTGAACCTTAAAGTAAATAAGACAGACAAAACTAACAAAATAATATAATTTAGCTTTTTTTACTAACTTGTTTACTACCTAACTTTGGTCATATATCATAAAAGGTTCTACCAAGCATATACAAATTTACAGAATCAAGCAAACAATAGAAGATACAACTTGTGACAACAAACTGTAAGAAGAACTTACCCCTGTATTACTCTGTACTTCATTGTCAAGCTGCACTGGGTGGTAGTCGGGTTCAGGTGTAGTACTACTTTGCTCTTCAGACACAATATTGTCAACATTAAAAACACTATCGCTTAATTGTGGGCCAAATATTTCACACTGATAATCGTGATTCTGTACACTGATACCATTTTCTCCCAGATCCTCTAATGTAACTGTACATTTCTGATGGGAGGAAGTATCGAGATTGTGAAGAGTGGTAACTTTTAGGCTTACTTCAATCTTGTAGTGGTTATCATCCTGTTAAATGAAACAAAAAATAAAGCACATAGGCAAATACAACTAGAAACTATAAGCAAGAAAATATCAATTTTTTACTATTTTTAGCATATAAAATTTTTCTCCATTCGGTGAAAAAAAAAAACATTCTTCCAACAATTTGAACAACCTATACACACAATCCAAATGAAACTCAAACATCATTTGTAACAAATACTTGTAATAGATTACTGATCTCGAAAAGAGTGTCAGCGAATTACTTTTTCAGAGAGTGGGCAACTTGATTAGCCAGCAGTGGATCTGTGCTGGTGGTTGGAATTTCGACCTGAGTCTCATAGGTCTAGTGAGCTATTGTAATAATAAAAAAAAACTCTCACAACAATAATTGGGTATTGTTGTGAGAGTTATACCCCCAGTATGGACAGAAGTCTAGTCTACATTTTATGTAACGCACATGCAGTACTTTCAACTCACTTTCTCCAGAGCTTATTTAGAACAATGTGACAGGCTGTGGGCCTAGTCTCTAAGACAATGCCACAAATTGGACATAAGTTTTGGAAAAGTCATTGATACAAGCTCTCCACATAGGGTATCAAATTTAAGCCTAAAAGTACAGCCGTGTACTTCCATACCTTACTACAAAACCATTTTAATATATAATAATATACCACACCCCATTAAACTATATCAAAGGAAATACAATTTACGAATAAACCAAAAGAAAGATACAAATAAGACATTATGCAGTCAGAGTTCATTCCTGATTTATCATTAAAATTATAGTTAAACAATAAACATCAACTCTCGGAACATCTCTGGCTGCTGGGACTCCGTGATGCTCTGAGCTGAAATGCAGAAGGCGGTGCTCCTTGATACCACTCATATTGTACTTCAGTCTTTCCCTTTCCCTCTAACCCATGGCAGTCTGGTCTCCACTGCCAAGGGATTTGCCTAGTTGAGTGATCATTATTTATCTTATTGTGTTTTATGTATGTATATGTATTTATATATACCACCCAACCAGAGGACATATATAAATAACCAAACATAATAATAATAAATTTATTTAACATAAAACATGTGACAAATTATGTTTAATGAATCTATAGGCCCCTAAACTAGTAAAAACTGTGTTTCTAGAGACAGTGGCCTGCCCCATATGATTATGCTACATATTTATGTCTTCACTAAATAAACATTGATATTAAGTTAATTCACTAACAACTAAACGAGAATTTAAAACTTAAGTGCGTATGATTTATACATACTTAGAAAGAAATATAGAAAGACAGTGAAGTTACATTTTATATAAAATTTTACAGAGCTATAATACGTGATGTAAATTATTATCAACTATTGAGATTGCAAAATATTACAACATAATTACGTGAAAATCCAAAACTACATAAGCAAAATAAATATATAAAATAATCTTTAAGAAATAAACAAAATTAAAAAAAAATTCTACACCACATTCTAAGCAAAAAAATCGAATTTTGTCTTTATCAAAACAAAGGAATCCTCTAGATAAACACAGATAATGATCCCAGGTTGCAAACTCGATAACCTTAGTTTAAAATTAGACGCATAAAATAATAGTAATACTCACAATCTTTTGCGTATTTAAAAGTACTCCGTCATCGTACGTGAACAGTTGATTAGGTAAATTATTCAAATAATTCACAAAGCCATCTAAAAATTTCACGTTATTTTCGATACTTAACTCTGCAAAGCAAACGGATATGAGAAAGCACTGATTCAAAAACACGTAAATATTCGTTCTCATGGTGCAAGATCAAGACACGACCATCGCTATGAAAAGAAAATAAATAGTAATGAATGTGATGATTATGATGTTTACGATTTAGTGATGTGTTCTTTTCGGACACTGACACAGTGTTGTAGAGATGGTAATTGTTACTAGAAATCGAACTATTCGATTGTTCGTACATACGATTACAATCGAATGACAAGCAGAGTTATCATAGTAACAGTTTTTAAATTGTTAACTGGCTCAGCCAACCAACTTTATGGTGTCGCTTTTAGATGTCGGTGTGCGCGCGCATCGTAAAAATTCACTCTCATAATTTTTCCCATACGCGCCAAAAGAAGTATAACTTCAAAAAAGTTAAGCCTTTGCTTTAAGTGGTCTCCGAGTCTGGAAAGAAAGATGACATTCTATAGACACAGACAGATGACAGAGTCATAGAGTAAAATATATTTGTACTATACACACCGTTATATACAGAAAGACAAGATATAGAATAGAGATTTATTATATAGATTGACCTTGAAAATTTCAAATTACTGCTACTACTTTCTTTTTTGTACTTAGATACCTTACTTTTACATTTATTATAACGATTTAAGTAAAAGCTGCAAGTCTACTACTACTAGGAAAATACACATCGAATTTAGTGAATTCAAATAAACTACCGTATTGTGATTTATTTTGAATTATAGCAAAACATGACTGATAAAAACCAAAGTAGTTTGTATAATACATCACGAAATAAAATGTACTTGAAAATGTTCATTAAATCTAATTATTAAAATAAATTTAATCATAAATTAACTAAAAAATAACAATTGATTACAGTTGGTGGATTACTTTCGCTGTTCTATGTGGTGCTACTTTTTTAACCCGGTTCTATAAAGTTCTGGAGCCTGATCATGTTTGGTGAGTTTAATACGGTTTTACGAAACGATGTTATATCAAATGCTACCTACAGAAAAATAACTAGCTATTGATGTATGTTTTATAATTTAGTGCTTACTTTCTAGGATTCAGCTTTTGATACTACTTTACTTCATATAATAAAAAAATAAAGTTATGAGGTGGTGAAGAGGTGAATATAAATAAAAGTACTGCCAACTTAATATATCTTCATTTCTCACTTTGAAGTTATTTTCTAACACTTGTTTTTAGTGATTCATTTAGGTAATAGTTTAGTTTTTAATATTTCAGTTGGGACGAAACACACTTTGGGAAAATGGCAAGCTGGTATATAAATAGAACATTCTTCTTTGATGTTCATCCACCCCTTGGCAAGGTAGTTCAGAATGTTGATAAAAATGCCACTAAATATTATACTAATATAAACATGAGGTAATAAAAAGATATAAAATATTTTAGATGCTGATAGCTCTATCTGGAAAACTGTCTGGATACGATGGTACATTCCCTTTTGAAAAACCGGGAGATAAATATAATGGTGCTAGATATGAAGGAATGAGAATTGTAAGCAATTTTTATTTTAATTACATTGTAACTTCAATATTATGTGGATTAATGCACATTATCCTATATATCCACATATACTATCCACATTTAATTTGTGTATTAATATATCTTTTCAGTTTTGTACTACATTGGGGGCCTTAATAATTCCATTAACCTTTTTA
The DNA here is from genome assembly GCA_029286595.1 of Bhutanitis thaidina. NCBI lineage: Eukaryota > Metazoa > Arthropoda > Insecta > Lepidoptera > Papilionidae > Bhutanitis > Bhutanitis thaidina. The sequence goes on from JAGSMS010000030.1 coordinate 3,787,220, forward strand.
ACAATTTGGGAAATGACTCGGTCTCTAGATGCTACATTTATTGGGACCATTCTGCTGTTATGTGGTAAGTAATTCTTCATTTTAATAAGTGAAATATATGCTGTACAATATTGATTTTATTTCATTGTAAAACTTTTTCAGATGTTGGATTTTTAACACTTAATAGATATATACTCCTTGATCCAATTTTACTATTTTTCATGAGTTGTGCAATATATGGAGCTTTTAAGGTAAGTCTTAAAATTATGTATTTCACTTTCATTAGTCTCTTCCAATGTGAGGAGATGCTATAGAACCAATGTCTCAACATCTTAGACTCCGCTTGTCTGAGTTTTTCCGGTTGAAAAGAATAATACAACAGAGTACTATCACCATAAAGGTCATAAGTGCAGTAATTAATATATGAAATATAGGCTGCATACAGGTTGTAAAGAATTAATAAAGGATTAATATTGAATATTAATCATTGAATCAGATCCTTATAAAATCTCAATATCTTATCAGGTGAGGACATTAACAGACTCCGGACAACCTCCTTTGTCCACTCGTATGCTGCTGTGGCAGCTATTCCTGGGATGGGCTCTGGCGTGTACTATGTCTGTCAAGTTTGTTGGATTATTTGTTGTTTTGTTTGTTGGACTGCGCACCCTTGCTGACCTCTGGAATGTGTTGGGAGATTTAACTAAACCAGTAGTAAGTTATGCAAAATTATGATATTAATTTTTTTTATAGATAATGCAAACTGATACTTATTACCACAGCAAAATGAGTTCATCTTTTATCTACTATGATTGTAATATTTCTAGACACTCACATTGAATCATCTTATTGGAAGGAGCATAACTTTAATTGTTTGGCCATGCATACTGTATGTATTGTTCTTCTGGATTCATCTTAACATTTTGACCAAAAGGTAAGAAATATAAATATGCAGGTATGTACAAGGTTTGTTCTATTTCGAAATTCGAATTTATTTTCACACTTATTTACACGATGCTCTAAACTTCTACTAAACACGAAACAAGAAATATAAACATTTTTCTGCGGCGGCAACGGACACCGTTAAATCTAGTCATCCAACAGTGAAACCGCCAATCGAATTCAATCATTGGATTTGAGAGCCACGAGTAAGGCTCGTTCTTGATATCATTGATTCTACTGATGTGTGCTACTCGGACTTGAATAAAGATTTCCTTCACAAGCTAGAGCGTCTTGTCAAACTGCATCCGATATATTTTCAACCGTAACAACATTTCAACGTAAATATGGTCACGTCTCTCAATACCGTTCTCGCCTTAAATGGCTCAAGATTCAACAGAGACGTAACTCCAGATTTCTGCTTGATCTCTTCTTCATCTTGAACGATTCCACATCACTTTTATTATATTTTACTTACATATTATTATTATTTTATTTACATTATAAGATTACCATCCCACAATATTTTACCGATTTCGTTGGAAGCTCCTTTACCCTTCAGGCTACACTTCTCTGGAATTCCTAGCCCGATGATACTAGAAAAGTATCTAATAAATTATGGTACTGGTATGTTACACGACTGGTACGTGATCACCACTCCTGTTATCAGTTAGTATTTACACTGTAGTATATATGTATACATATCACATATAATATACGTATTACTGCAATGACCTATATATACACACACAGACCTACTTATATATAATTAGGTCTGTGTGTATATAGCATGTATGAACGTATATTACTAATTCACAGTAAATTTTTATATCTATCTCATATATGTTTATTTGTGTATATGAATATAGTTATTTTATTTATTTATTTATTAAGGATTACCAACAAGCTTAACACATAACAATTTTTTTTTTGATAAATTGTTATAAAAATAAGGCATCTGCCACCTTACTTAAAGGCAACCACGGAAAGCCAGTAGATACAGTCTAGTATAGTTAAAAGAATATTATTATTATTCTGATATATTGCTTATCTAAAGTAACACTATAGTGAGTTACAAGAAACTACAATAATTAGATTATAAAAAAAATAATATAATGATTTGACAAACGAATTTGTATTTCGTAGTCCAATATTCATTCATTCAATACTTTCCATATTTTTCAATGAACGCCTCCGTGTCGTAATATTTCCCGCCATAACTGAAATGCGTGACGTGATGTCGCTTTAACGGCTAGAGCGCAACAAGTCGATCTAAGACTATCTGAGCGTATGCACGCTATGTATGTGTGACATGCTTAGATGCTTATGTATATGTATAGGTAATACGCACTATAGCCCTCCTCAACTTTAAGTTCATAGCACATTAACAGATATCTATGTTTTAGCGGTAACGGCGATGGATTCTACTCGTCGGGTTTTCAGGCTCGATTGGAGGGTAATACCTTGCACAACGCCAGCGCGCCCATGGTGGTAGCCTATGGCGCACTAATTACCCTAAAGAACCACCGAACCGGCGGTGGGTATTTACACTCACATCATCACCTGTATCCGGCAGGAGTGGGATCCCGGCAGCAGCAGGTCAGAGCATAAGAATAATTTGGTAATGGTATGGTTAAAGCCACATTAACAATTCTCTATAGGGAGTTATAAAGCAAGCGACGAGAATTTTATTTGTCGACAAAAGGCTCTAATAAAGGAATTCACGTTCTGCACCATAGAGTAATTACCACACACACATTAATAAATGAGGCTCAATATTCATAAGTTTCTATATTTAACCAACAAAGAATATAAATGTTACATGGGATAGACAGATCCTAAATTATAGTTTAGCTCTTGAAATAAGACATTGTCTAATTCTTTTCATGAAAATGTGCAACACCTTATTCAAACTGACAGCGGGAAATGACAAAAATTATTATAAGTAATTGAATGCGTAAATAAAATGGAAACTATAACTGTGTGTAACTTTTTCTATTTGAAGAGGGCAAACGAGCAAGCGGCTCACCCGTTGGCAAGACAATGATTGGCTTTGCGCACGTACATCTGCAACACCAAAGGCGTTGCCGGCCTTTAAGGATATTTGGGAAATGGGAGAGAGTATGTGGTGGGCGTATGGGGGAAGAGGGAATAGGCCTTCGGTTACTTCACTCACCGAACGAAACGCAGAATCACAAGAAGCCTCTAATTTACGCCCGTATTCATAGAGGTCATGTTACTACCTCGGCCGAGCCAGTCCATTTGAGCAGCAGCAAAATCTGCCACTTGGTTCCACGTTCACTAGTTAGTTAGGTTAAGTTAGAACAGTGACGACAACAGGCGAGCGAAGTGGGCGTGCCGCAGCGGCGGCCGGCATAGCGCCAGATAAAACACACCGTTTCACAATAGAAGATCCATAATGTCAAAGTAGCAGGATATGCAGCTTACTATCAAGTGTGTTTTGTCACATAAGCAGTGACAGATACTTTCAGAATTACCCCTGTGCACGTGACACGTACGCTGTTCGCAAATTTTCATATTTTTAAACATTATACTACAATAACGGTGCTATGTCTATTCTTAGCCGAATTATTGAATTTAGTGCGATTGTCTACCGTCTTCTAGAATTGGGTAATATTAAAGAATTTTTCACATCAACGTCATAAATGTAAACCGTTTGATAACTTCCAGATAACAACATACACGCACAAGGACGATAACAACCGCTGGCTGATCAAGCCGTACGAGCGCGAGCGGACGGACAGCACGGTGCCGGTGCGCAGCGGCGACCTGGTGCGGCTGACGCACGCCGCCACCGGCCGCAATCTGCACTCGCACCGCGAGCGCGCCCCGGTCTCCGCCAAGTTCCTGCAGGTCACCGGCTACGGCGAGGTGAGCTGATGCGGGCGACGCATTCCTGTAGGTCCAACTCTAGGGTCAAGTGTGTTGCAGTAGATATTGACATTCGTAGGAAGCATAAATAGAAAAAAATCATCACTGAACTTGCCTTGCTTGCCAACGAACAGCATAGTTGAAATGGATGCCCATGAGATGTTTTCACTTTTGTGAAAAGCTTAGTACGAGATAAAACAAAGATAATATTTTACTTATTCAAAAATAATATACTTATGGTTTATGCTATTTGTACTTCTATTTTTTTGTATTACGCATGCAGGATGGCATTGGAGATGCCAACGATGTTTGGAAGATTGTAATTCCTGGTGGCAAAGATGGAGACGAGATACAAACCGTGCGCAGCAAACTGATGTTCATACATTACTTACAGGTTAGCTTAATTTTATATTAAAAATAAATCAGCCTAAGGAATTACTCATATGTCGTGGAGGCGGGACATACATCGACAAATACCTAAACCCCGAAAAAAATATTTATATTAATTATAGAATTTGCACCACCAACCACAACTAAACTTCCCGTCACGTCAGTTTTGGTTATTTAATATAATATTTTTGATAAATACTACACCTTCCGAAAATAACAAAATTCGAATGATTTTACAGGCTTGTGCATTGACCACAACTGGGAAGCAGCTCCCGAAATGGGGTTATGAGCAACAAGAAGTTGCGTGCAATCCTAATTTGAGAGACAAGAACGCGCTGTGGAATGTGGAGGACAACTTATTCGACGACTGTGAGTAATAAATGCCACTATATAGCATACTATTGTATTTTTAAACATAGACAACAGAGTGTTGTAAGAGCCGGTTACTGGAAAGCTTTGAAGATCTCCGGATTGATACTCGGCGCCCGTCACATTCTATCTCCCGGAGAAACGAAAATTAGGTCGCGGAAGTCAGTTTATTTACGTTGTGTTGTGTCAAATAGAAATATATCATTTCTGCCGACACCTATGGGTGATAGGTGTGAGTATACGCCTGTACTACAGGCCGGAAGCGTCGTTACAACATTAAATTTAACCTAATATTTCTAGACCTTTCTTTAAATATACAAGTACTGTAGAATTTTTTTTTTTTTTTTTATTTGACTCTAGATGTGTTTGCACTAATAGTTAAATAGGCCTAAGATATCTAAGTTAAACCTTATCGACCGTCCGCGCCGGCGTTCGATCCCCATGTTTGATGTCGCCGACGCACCCAAACAGAGAACCTGCGATGGCGGCGACACTACTATTACAAATCTATTTTAGCGCTGTAATCACTCGGTCGCCAGAGGCTCGTTTGTTATCTGGGAGGATGGTCTGGGTGCAGCATGAGCAGGTGAGGCAGACAGGCAATAAGACAAATAGTGGTACTTTTGCCCTGATCCTGTAAAAAAAAATATGAAAAAGATACAGCCGCCGAAACACTCATCAAAACCTTTGGGTAGTTTTCACAGAAAAAAAAATTCGCGCGTTAGAAGTTGTATTTCTTTGGCGTTTGGAATGAGGTTTTTTTGTATGTAGTTGTTCTTCTCACTTCAACATTTAGATTTTGTCATCACTCGATTCATAAAAGTTACAATTTTTTTTTCATAACACGCCAAAAGAATAATAAATTCAACTAATAAAGATGAAAATTCCTTAACACGTTTTCAGTTCTAGGTCACAAATATCCCCGTGATATGGAATATCAAAATAAATTATGTAAAAACTTAAAATTAGAGAATAAGATTATGTGTTAGTTATGTCAGCCAATATATTCGTAGTACCCAAGGTGAGTTTCGAGGCGTACGCTTCCGGCTTTGTGGAGCGCTTCCTCGAGTCGCACGCAGTAATGTTCCAGGGCAATGCCGGCCTCAAGCCCAAGGAAGGCGAGGTAACATCCCAGCCTTGGCAGTGGCCCATAAACTATAGGGTGAGTATATCAATATCTATATATAATCATTAATAAATTCGATGAAAATAGTCTGTATTTACTTGGCTAAATATTTATCACCAGTTTTATACTTTACACTACTTTCGGATTGTAGTGTAAAAAAAATTAAGCTGTGTACTTAAAAAATAACGTTTCGCACAATGTCCGTACATTTACGCGAGCGGCGTAGGTAAAATCTATTGCGAGCCACCAACAAAATTATTAACCAATCCCAATGGCTAGTCTAATCAAAGACATATAATTATATATATATATACATTGCATGAATCAACAACATTTGCGGAGCTCAAATGACCGCTCGTTCCGTCAAACGTGACTTGTTTTTACAATCCACCACAGTTTCGTAATGAGGTTCAGAAAAAATTAAACTGGCAAAAGAAACTCTGCAGATATCCTCTTTTCATATTTTATTGTTTAGGTATATATTAGAATTTAGAGTGTACTTTAAACTTTTTATTGAAATGCAAATAAAATAAAATTAGAAACTGAAATCAAAATTACAAAAACCAATAAAATGTGAGGACAACTTATTTTAAAAAATTTGTATTTCTGTAAGTGTACAAATTATTATGATTCTTGTTTTACCGTTAAACTTTCCTTTAAATTTACGTAACCTTCTTGAACGTGAATCACTAGACGCTCATGATAATTTTGAATGCAATAATCATTTTAAATGCCAAACTTACATAATTCTTCTACAGATTTCTTGTGTCGATAATCATCTCACGTGAACATAATATTATTTATGAATTTATTTAAACTTTATTTGTATACCTTTATATAACTATAACAAAGGCCCAACTTAATGCCTTTTGGCATTCTCTGTCAGTCAACACGTGGAGAGATATTGTTAAGGTGCAATACATAAAAGTTGTAAATAAAAGTTGTAAATAAAATAAAATATTATATGCCAAATCGTCTTAATTTTTCTTCTGCACGTTAGGAACTATTAGTATAATTGGGGAACCAATCAATACGCGGGATAACCAAATTAATACTCGTCTGAATCATTCAGTCAGCCGGTTAAAAGAGCTAAATCAATCACTTCTCACTCATTTCAATAGTCAGTCAACTCAGATCGTGCGTACCAATTAATTCTCGCTTTAAGCGCCGACGTGCCGACCTGACGCTCTTCAGAACTGCGCCATCAATACTGCGTAACTGCGCACGCTCAAGCGGGATACTTCGTAACAAGCCAGCATAACTTATGTATTCCATGTAAACTGTAACACCTATAGCTCAGCTCGGATGTGCCTGAAAATCGCCGAAAGCTAGATCATGGCAAGTAATAGGAGTTGACGTACAAAATTTTGATATTTTATCTGGGGTAATCTGCAAGACAAAACTCAACTGGAAGGCCCTCTCGCCCATCCCTGGTACCAATTAATCACATCAACTCGACATATCATTACGCTAACCTCGACGTATTATTAGTTAAACCGGACATAAATTAAAGTTAAGAAACCTTACAGAAGTTGCAGAACAAGCTAACAAATTGATTTTTCCCTCTTCAGGGTCAGTTCTTCTCGGGTAGCGGTCACAGGATATACTTACTAGGCAATCCGATAGTTTGGTGGAGCAATCTAATTTTCTTGGTTGTTTTCTTCATCATTTACGTTATCAATTCCATCAGAGAGAAGAGAGCCGAGGCGTTTGGAAAACATATACAAGGTAAAACTATCAATGATATATAGTAATGTGTATGTATAGTATTTATCAAGGCGGGAACCATTTTCCTGCTATAGTTTCGTTACCGTAGTTTCCGAGATTATCTTCTGCAAAAATATTATAAAAGTTTTCCTCTCCATATTATTAAGTGTAGAAACGGATAAGTCGTGGCTACCCATGAGTTTTTCCTGACACTAAGACTGCAACTGCTTAACCACCTGTCATCGTGTGGTGCAAATAAGCTCGAGTAAAAAGTGGGTTCAAATGACTAAAATTAATGATGATGATATTAATTTATCCCTAATGGGAAAGGCAAAGGACTTTACTCCATACAGCCAGGTCTGTTTTCTTTCACTGTTTGTTATTGACTCTGACTAAAATTAAGTTTCAGACCTCTGTACATAGATAAAAAATATAGTTCAGACTGTAATGTATCTTTTTGTCAAAAAATGCTTATTGTAAGTAATTGTACGGGTTCAGAGAGTCCCGAGAGGTCGCTGCTGAACGCGGCGGGCTGGAGCTGCGCGGGCTGGGCGCTGCACTATGTGCCCTTCTGGGCCATGGGCCGCGTCCTCTACTTCCACCATTACTTCCCCGCGCTCGTCTTCAGCTCCATGCTCACTGGTATGTCGTCTTATATTCAACTCATATACAACGAACGATGGAAGCGACGTCACTGCATTAAATTTAATCTCATATTAGGTCAAACACCAAATATCAACATTTAACAAGACATTCATCAAGACACGATAACTTTTTAGTTTTTGTTACTTTGACTCAGGCAGATATTTTTGCACTAAAACTTAACTAGCCTTCGAGATCAAAGTGAAAGACCATCTGCACCGGCGTCCGCTGCCCACGTCGGACGTCGCCGACACGCCGTCAAAGAAATCCTGCGATGTCGCTGCTATGCTATATTATCTATGTCTCTAAATAATTTTTATGACGAATCGCGCTTGCATTTAATTTGGATTATAAGTCTTTTTAAGTAATTTAAAAAAAAGTTCTGTGGCGGTATAATCATCTTGAATATGCCAGACCTCAAAGATTTAGATCGATGCCGAGTACATGTGCAACAGTGGCGATATCACCTTAACTTCATATTGGGAGATGTCCAAGTGCAGCACCGAGCACGAGACTCTCGTCTCATTTAAGGTGCGACGAAGGGCGGGAAGTTGCGCCATTGTGTTTAATGCCTGGTCTATGGTTCGTTTTGGCGTTAAGGTACAAAGGCTTGCCTGGGCCTTAGAAGAAACCCGGTGAGGAACCCGCACATTTTAGTACTCAGGGTATATTTACACCATCTGGCTGATTCCTAAATTCCACTGGATACTAGGTGACACCACCTAGGACTGTTAAGAAGTTGCTTAAGAAAGTAATGTAACAAAAAAATACTTCAGATTAATCTATAGAACTGTTTTAAAAGGGTTATCTAAAATTAGAATTTTGATTTCTTGTTTATATACCTTTACAAATATATTGTAGGTTTAATTATGAAATTGTCGATGTAAGTTGAAACTTTTTTGTAAGAAAATTATTATTTTTTTAATCGAAGTATTTACCCTCATTATTTATACATATCTGTCATCTCGAGGGAATTCTTTCATAATTCATTTATGCCTTAGCGATAGAACTCTGGGAATCTCGACATAGACATAGACTTTCATGGTCTATGGAGGCATTTTGTACTGTTTCCTGAGAACACCTTTTTTCCTTGCAGGAAATTTTCCAAATTGCGAAAAAAAACATAATAATTAGATCTGGTGAGTACGGAGAGTGACGTATGGTTTCTTACTGCAGATCTTGTAATGTTAAACAGATTTCTCAAGCAATGTGAAATCTTGCATGGAGCAATAATGGCGAAGATCGATTGCCGACTTGTCAAGGGTTGTTTCTCTAAGAGTTTCGCCATCATTGTTCGAAGTGCTTCACAATAGACATCTGCTAGAGTTATTGATAAACGTCTCAAAAAGCTATAGTGAATTACACCACGAAATAACAAACAGTTATCATTAGATTTCTATGGTTGAGCTTCGCTTTAGGGCATTGTTCCGGTATTTGATCTGGGTTCAGCCATAGCGTTTTTCGCTTGAATCCACATTTCATCACACGTCACAATTCTGTCCAAAATCCCTTCATTTATGTACCTACTCATCAAGTAACGCAAGCTTCAACGCGTACTCCCCTATGCACATGAGCACAAGAAAGTAATTCATGAGGCACAAATTTCTCAAGTTTTTTTAATTTATCAATTTCGTGTAAATGAGTCATTATTGCGGGTAAATAATAAAGATCAGCTTCCATCATTACTTTTAATTCATCGTAATTACCTTAGTGTCTGGTCTTCCCCGTAATTCGTTCTTCATGTCGACTTTTCCATTACGAAAGCAGTTATACTAACGTTAGTCGTATCCTCTTCAAACGCAGCATTGATATAGCGTGCTGTCTCTGCTGCGTCAGAACCACGTCGGAACTCGTATTCGAAAATACTAACTACTGTGTTTACCTCAGTATTTGTCCTCTTTGAGGACTCCATGCTTAACTCAAATACTGAATGTAAAAAGAATTGAAAGACACACATATAATGTCATAAATTTTTTCGATTTAGAATTTAGTACATTATATCATTATAGTTTTTGGGTAAAAAGAAGTATAATTAATAAATTCATAATTGCATTCTTATTATCGGGAGTGTTCTTTTTCTCAGCTCTTTGGCTGGTTTTAGATACATTTACGGGCCGAGGCCAAGTAGATGCATGCAGGTGTGTGGTGTATTTTTGTCTAATTTCCTAACGTTTGTGCATGTGTTTAAGATGGCAGTTTTTTGTAAATTATTGTAACCGGATTCTTATAGATATATTAATATGGCTCTTCTATGTATTATTGGCACGAATCATTGAACCATGCAGGTTTCATTTAAATTCTAAGTGGCCACTCCAACGAAACGACAACTACATACTTTGACCCCTATTATTTATATTTTAATTAAACAAAAGCATCATCGAATTAACGTTTTTTATTTCATCGAATTAAAGGTTTTAACATACATTTCAGGTATATTAACGGTCTACTTGCTGAGAAGCGTTACAAGCTACTTAAGCGCAGAGCTCGGCAGAACAGTATATCATTGCTCTATGGGGTTAATAATTTCCACGACAGTGTACAGTTTTTACCTGTTCTCTCCGTTGGCGTATGGCATGGACGGGCCTTTAGCACATGAACCTAATTCTACCATGTCTGGATTGAAATGGTTAGAGTCATGGGAATTCTGATATTTATTTTAAACTATCTAATAATGGTAAAATAAGTAATGAACTCCTAGGAATATACAGTATTTTTAGGGAACCAATTAATGCGAAAACAGGGCTGGATATCATGGATTGTGTTTATGCTTTAATCCACATTTAACTTATTTGTCACTGTCCAATTTATTATAATAATTATTCATTTGTAAACAAAAATATTGCTGTAATTATTTCTGTTATAATAGGTAATTACTAGCTCATATTTAAAAAAAAACATTAAGTGTGTATAATATAATTTAACTATCGGCTGTTTATGGATCCATGAAAAAAAAACATTTATAATAGAAACACCATAAAAACCTTGACTTTTAGAACTTGTGCTTGTATAGTTTGTGCAATGTCTCGTAACACACGACGGGTTGTTTCGGGGACACTACATCGAACACTCCGTGCACACTTTCGTTAACGCCGGACGCCACACAACGATCAGGGGAGCTAACCCGCAAAGCCACAACGTGCCACCCGCGGAGCGCTTGTATCCTTGTCTTCGCCTCTTTACTTGGAACATTGGTTTTAAGTGACAAAGTGACTGAAAATGTTTGACATATTCTTTAATTCCGTCGAGTTTTATATTTGTTTTATTATTTATTAGTCTTAAATAATATATTAAGCATATTTTTATTTACATTATTAATTTAAAAAAAATACTTTTTTAACACCGACTTTTATTTTATTACCAAATGTCTTCTATAAGATGCATGTTAGATGATGATGAAACATTTATTCAAACTGAAGTAACTGCAGGGATATTGCCACGCTAAAAATTTTCTAGCGAACAGATCCAAATACATTACTTGAGTTCAACCTTTCTTGGATTGGAAAAACAGGACAAGTTGATTTCTGGAGCTTCGTCAGCCGCTGCCGCGGAACACTAGCTTCGCTCGCTTGGCTCGCTACTTGTTTTTATTTTAATGCGTTAAAAGCGACGTAGTTCTTAGCCGCACAGAACCGTACAAGGTTAGTGAGTGCCATTATTCTGATTACGATGCTGTTACCACCAAGTTTCTTCTTCATGACTTACGACTGAGAATATAAACCCGTCATGCTGTTTTCCTGTCTCCCTCCTCTGTTAATATGAGCACAAACGAGAGAACTTATATCACTGTTATGGACATAGATGGTCCATAGTAGACTTCAGGGCATTTAATCGGTTATTTAATTCTCACTTTCATTTCATTCTCTTAAAGTTAAGAACCACCTACTTGGACCAAATATTATCGGAGCGTGGACTTAATCAAATGGATGTCTCGAGCTTAAAATCAAGGTTCAGAGCCCCTCGGAGAAGGCGGCGATCGCCTTTGATCACAAAAAGAGAATATGATTTTTCAATGCGTCGAAGTCAATCTCATTTTAATGAAAATAGACGATATTTAGGTAAGAATTTTATACCAAAAGGTGACCTAATTAACTCTTACGTCAAATAAATACTATTAGGTACTTTCATTATAGTCACCAGAAACCGAAAGAAACAAAAGTGAAGATGAAATATTTTAACTAAATAAATTTTAATAACAAACACTATTTAATCTTAGTCCCTATCATGACTGACTTTTGACTTTTATGTTATTGAACAGGGATGATATTAAAAATCCTTTAAACAATTGTATGTGATAAATGGTGTCATAATTTGAAAAGAATTCAAATACTATTGTTATGAGTCATATCAGGATAATGACACTAGAAGAGATAAATAATTTTTTGGTACCATAAACTTTAACTAAATAAAAAGAGTTACAATACAAAAATCAACCTACGCTAAACAGGCAAACTTTTTTTTAAGAAAGATTAAAATACTCCGATTTGGATCATAATAGTGATAAAAAAATATAGTGGATGACATCCACAATTAGGATTTGTATTGTCAAAGTTAAGTCGGAACTTTTTTATTATTTAGGCTTGGTTGAAGCTCTTACGAACGTCAAAATCTACACCGATACATCATTGATTGCATTGTAATCTTCAGTGTAAAGTAAGGCTGGTTAGTCGGGAGAAATAACGAGACAAATAGAAATGTAAACAAGCCGAATTCTACTGAGTTACATTACGATAGCAAGTGATACGTATCTCTATCCTTTTCTGTTGCACGCAAATATGTTGCAAGCGGTTGTTTGCGGAACAGGAAAGCGTTCGAGTGCACGAGTTGACACCTCTTTGTTGTTGTTATTTCAGTTTTTGTTGTTATCATGAGATATATAGATATTAATAAGATTAATTTTAATTAAGGAGCCTTAGCCTGGCAGCACCAAACCTATGAAAAATATTAATTTATTAGGAAAAATCAACATGAAATTTTATTTGGTTTATGCATTAAACATATAATGTCGTTTTATGTAATTAAGTTTTTACTTTTTATTATCCCTATCTTTGTTTCACAATCCCAACATCACAAAAGGGGTCCATTATCGTTTAAGCAACTCCACGGCATTCCCGTTTATGAGAATAAACTACTTTCATCCATTGAGCAACTAAAGTATTGTTACATAATTTTATGAAATGAACACAGCTTAAAAAAGAACGAATGAATCTAATTTTTGACTCTGGCCATGTTTTCTGTAAACTATTTGACATAAAAAAAATAATTACAAATGGCGTTTACGTAGAATAGACAGATGTGTTCACGGCCACGATGGGCGATGATTCTTTGATATTACGAGAAGATGGTTATATACGTATGAACTTTCCTGTTACTTCTTTAACGTATCATAGTAACTTAAATATAATTTTGGTGAAGACTGACGTAGGTGGTGTACACGTTTTGGATGTGAACTCTGGTGTGATTCTACAGTCATCCTGTCTATCAGCGGGTAAGTCAGAAATACGTGTATATTGCTGTAACTGAAGTTAATAAGATAATTAATTCCATAATGTAGTATATATAATTATCAAGTATTAGTTGCTAGTCTATTAAAAATATTCATAAATGGTTTTTCCGTGTCCTACATTGTTTCTCAGTTTGACAGTTTTCAGTAAACAAGTCCGATTTTGCCGGATTTTGTCGTATATTTTAGAATAATATTCATCGTTTTTTTAGATGAGGGAGGCACCCTTGGTGTTGAGTATGCGTCTGGCGCCGACCGTGTGTTCTTATGGGATAATAGTGGCGTTGGCGCTCGGACAGACTACAATGGAGTACTATTGCTTCACACTGCGCTGCAGCGCCCCTTGCCTTCCACACAACCAGATAATATTATAAAGATTGAACTTGTCCTTTCAGAGGTATGATATTTATTGTTTACCTGTTACAATACATCCTAATCAACAACATATAAATTATTTAATAACCATCACCAAGCATAATTATATAAGGACAAATAAAATTACACAAACGGGACTAAACAATAGGGACAATAAGTGAGAGAAATTTACAGGAAATAGGATGTAATTGGGCAGGATATTGTACAGTGAATATGAAAGTTTAGGACAGTCAAAGAACATGTGATTAGTGGATCCTTCTAGATCACATTCACAGATTGAGCTATCCTTAATTCTTAGTTTACCTGCCTGAGTAAACTTTTCTCAAATTTTAAGAATTATGGTTTTTTTTTTAAAGAATGTTCCTTATTGGCAAAATCTTAAATTGCTGTCAATAATTTCATAAAGCAACTCATAAATGCTAGAGCTGCAATTACAGTGAGATATAAAAATCTTGAAAAGTAAACAGGTTATTACTATTATTACTTCAAGGTTTCTGACCATGCAGTCATTTAGTATCAAATTTTTATGTGCTAAAAAAATTTTTATACATTGGAAGGAAATTTTTTTTGATTTAAAAGTGAAATAATAAATAAGGCCCCTTGACCTCCTCTTCTTAATAGGTGATTCTGCCACAGCACTCCAATATGATTTTAGTAAACTTCTCATATACAGATTCAGAAATAATCCAGGATCTTAGGTTTGCAATTTTTTTGCCTTCTTCCTTTAGGTGTAATATTTTTTTTTTACTTTTTTGACATATTTGTATTGTAATATTTAATTTTCAGCATCTACAAATATTTAGTAATTTCATGATATTTGCAGAATATGAATATTTACATTCATTGCATCACTAAATGTCTAATGAAAACTGTGCCCATACTAAACAGATAGACATCTTGTATGTTAAACTATTTAGTATTGTATTTTAATAATTTGTAAGATAAAAATATTAAAATACGTAAGGTAAGAAATAGCTTAAATAAAATGAAGGAAACTTATGTTTCAGTTAGATAGCAAGTGATAAAATACTTGTAGTGACTTAGATTAGCAGACACCTGTCTCTACACAGATGACAATATGCGCTGGGAGCGAGTGGATTTCTGCCAAGCTATTCAAATATATATTATTAGTAACTGTGCAGGCTTGGTATGGAGAGATGTAATTATAATATAATTGTAAAGGAGAGCGGTGGCTAGCAACAATGCTGACTCTTCCCCCACAGTCCATCAACCCATATCTGAAATCGGCTCACCTCACCCACTTGGAGCAGGCCAAATCCCTGCTAAGTTAGTCCTGTCACGTTGGTTCGTCATTGTTCGCTGTGGTAGATAGCTACTAATCCCACCCACCACAACAAGGCGAGAACCTATTTGGGGGTACATAATGGGTCTGGTCTATCTCTACTTTAGTTCTCTTACTTTCTCACTCACCTCAATCATTTTAGTTTTGTTCTGATTTTTTGCTCACCAACCCGCCTTAGCATGGTGAGTAGGTATGGGCAAGTTTTCCATGAATGAAAGATCTAATTGCGCTTTCTCATATTTTCAGCCGAAAACTTATAGGCTGATAATGATATTTGAAAGTTGTAATGACAGTTACTAGTACTGACTCTAGTAACTCATTCATTGGGGCAATGTATATGTTTGTACAAAAAATCCTTGTAAGTGCACAAAGTCTTCATATCAATAAGTTTAATTTATTTAACAAAGATTTTCTAAAATAGTTTATTATAATATATAGGACATACATGGATGAATATAAGCCCTGGGAATGAATTGATCACCTCCAAGCTGTTTCTAAAAGTTTTAATGAATTATTAAAAAAAAAGTTAGGTGGATACCTACAGAGTTGCCTTCGCCAGTTTCTTTGCTGTCGAAGAAACCACATTTCGAAACTGTGGCACTTTTAAAAAAGATCCTGGACCAGTGATATTTATGTTTATATGTCAAGGAATAAAGATTTAGATTTTTTTGAAATATGATACCTATTGATTAAACTTAATGGACATCTTCCCTGGATAACACAATACAACATTTTGAAGAAGATATAATTATTTGATAAGCCAATGCTACAGCTATAGATAGACATTGGCAATAAAAATCCTGCATTAATACATTTTCATATATTTTATAATAATTTTTAACTTTAGTTACATTATTTAAGGAAGGATAGAAAATTACATAAACATAGAATATGTAGGTATGCACATTATTTTTCTGCATTTCTATAAACACATTCTTTGCTTTGTTTTCACTTTGTATAATTATCTTAAATTTAAGTTTGAGATTTTTTAATTGTTTTTACTAGACACTAGCGAAATCCATAATCAGTTAAATAATGGCAGTCAGTTAAACTTTTCTATAAATATATTATATATGTATCTCACTTTCTTTCTTCTTTCAAAGGGGTTAAATTTAATAATAAAAAAAATAAACGCTTATAGGATCAAAATGTCGGACTGTTAGTCAGTATTGACTGTTGTCTTCATTTTTCTCTGGACCACCATGATTATCGTGTTGAAATTTGTGTTGCATACTCAAGACTACTGCTTTAATCCTCCTGTAAGAGTTCAAGCTATTTTTAAATGCATCTTTTTTCCTTGTTGGCTTTCACTTACTGGTTTATGGCAAATACTTAAATTTGAAGAGGTTAATGTCCTGCAGTGAACTATACTGATGAAGATGAAAAATTATAAATATGTTGTAGTGATACAGAACCTCTGAGAATTTTGAAGTTGGCTTGTTCTCTATTATTTTAATTAAGTTCTTTATTACATTGATATGCATTTCTTAAAGGGTTTGCCCATACTTACCATGCTGTGCAAACAGGCAACAAGTCAGTTCGTTTGCTTGTAAATTTTAAAGGCTTGGTGAATTTCCTCTCGCTCCTTGTACTTGTATGAAATTAAATATATTTAAATTGTATTGATGAAAGTTTATACAATATCCACATATTTGTCTTCATCTACCCGTTAATAAGGATGTAGGCTTCTCAAATACGGATAGACAAGCGGGTTAGCGATTGCAGTACTAGAAGGTGCTGCCTGTCGTCGGTCTGTGTGTTTTTGGTCTGACTTTGTTTTGAGGTGGTACTTATCTTCCTTATCATATAACACATCGTTCTTATATTCAATACACTTTGCCAGTTTCGTCTTTTACGGAATACCCTACACTTACGCCGGGAATACCCGGAGATTATACTTAATGTTAATAAATACTTAGTGTGTTTTTAAATTAAAAACAGGAAAATGTGCGTTAGATGGTAAAGTGTTATTTAATAGAATTGTAAGAGTAAGTAGTCATAATTGGATTGGATATCTTTCTGGCACTTTGAAATGGTTACTCTACCATCTGACAGTTTTTCAAGGCATTTACCTTTCTGGAATCTTATTGGGATCAAGATTTTCTTACAGCAAGTTTTTTTTATTATAATTGCATTGTTTACAGAAACAAAGTATATAGGCAATGGATTTTGAAACCTTTTCTTTAATCTGCTTCTGATCTGTGAATAAACAGGGTTCAAGCATAATAGGATTGAATTTAAAAAAAATATTGTGTGTGAGTTCAAAAGGTCTGACAGAGAAAGCATCAGACATTAAGTCCGCCCCTTTTACCTTATAGTTGAAAACTAAGTCGTGCTTTGTAACCTTTATATAATAAATAATATTTCATTGCTGCCCATCCCATTTTTGAGATGGTTAATATGTCAACGTTATCATACATTTCCAACGCGCTAACACAACGGCGATGAGCGCAGTACAGATATCATTGCACTTGTGATGCTGCTCCCTATCATTAGTCTGTGGGATTAGCGTTCGGAAAATTCGGATGGGTATCCGCTATCATTAAGTCATTCATCAATAGGTATCGTTTTTGTTGCTAACAAATACTGTAAATATTTGTACATAAAAATTAGGAAGAAAAATATGCAAAACGATGATTAATCGTTTTTTATGAAGTCAGTGTCATTCATGTTGCGTAGACATTATGCAGATCTATTAGTCAGCTATGGCGAAACTACGCGATACAATCGATCGAGTGATACGTTGAATGCCAGTGAAATTCGCGCGGGAGTTGCATGCGTCATGTAATTGTTTTTTTTTTCACTCTGAATTATGTTTGCAATGGGTGCTTAGTAATTTAAAAGCTTAATTAAAATAAAATATTTCACTTATAATATTCATACTTATTTCAAAAATATGTATAAAAATTACTCAAAGTACAAAACAAGAATACAACCGCATGTTTCTACATTTTTAAAATATTCCTAATGTATTATGGTATTGTGTGTATGAAACTATTGCATTTAATGTTCAAAAACAATTCTGTGGTTTTCGTATTAGGCGGTGATCTTGTACCAGTGCGTGCAAAGTCTGGACGTGCACTCGATTGAGGGGCTGCCGGACTTCATCAACGCACTTAAAAGTGCCATCGATGCCGAACCTGTTCGGAAAGGCGTCAAAGCTCAAAAGGTAATTTTTAACATGCAGTAAAACGTCAGATGAAAGGTACAAAACCGCTTGTGAGGCAGAGAAAAAAAAAGGATAATGCAATACCTTTTACTCTCTTCTTTCTCTTGAAACAAAAGAAGACAGCTAAAGAACTCATACCACACATAACTTATTAACTATATTCGCTAACGATATGAAGAGTATGAGATGGAATAACATATTCTCTTCCTAAGTGGTAAAATTAAAATGGTTTTTTATTGCTAAGTTTTTACTATATAGGCTACCAAAAATTTAATACGCGAGCGGCAGTATCAGCGATTTGTAGTAGTTTTATTTTCAGCCTTATCTGTTCCAGTGCTATAGATTTTGTTGGAAACAAAAGTTAAATTTAGTTGAAGTAGTACTACTACAGTAGTAGTTAATCTACAGGAAAAATTGTGTAAAAATAAACTTTGATTAATTTGCTCTTTTGATTTTGCATTTTCGACATGATATAAGTCCATTGCCGTATTTTATGACTTATAAGGAATTGAATAAAATACAACCTACTACTACAAATAACTACTGTATTTGTGATAAGAGAATTGCACAACTACGTTGAACACTATTCATTTGCATTATATCACAAGTCATTGGTTGTTTATTTTCAGTTTTTAATATAAAAGTTGAAATAATGAAACATCCTTTGAAAATGATAATTATTCTAATAATGACCTTGAGAGGACTTTTGTACATGTTAGTCAAGTTACAACGGAAATTAATTTTATACAGTATAACAAAAAGAACTTTCTTCAAGAAAGTAGGTTAATAAATTGGGTTATGAGATTTTTTTGTTGCGGAAGACAGATTGTGTTTTAAAAACTAGTCATTAATGCTATTGAGATCTCAAATTTATATATTTTTGCAGTGGAGCACAGTCACCATCTCGTTACCACAATCCACCTTCCGGCTGGTAACGTCAGGCGTGGTACAAGAGCTCAAGGGCCAAAACAGGCGAATTCCGGCACTGGCAATCGCTTCGGCGGTGGGGCAACGCGCTAATGAGCTGATACCGTGCTCCCGAGATGAGGAGTCGAGGGCGCTTATGTATTCGGAAGCGGAGAGAAAGGAAACATTTAAGCGATGGCCACATATGGACTATAAGTGAGTATACGACTTACTGACTGGGTGCTCAAGTGTCAACGAATAATGGGGCTGTCTGTTGACGGTAGGAAGGATTTGCACCTTTGCCTACTCCGCCAGAGATTATAGACGTTAATACACAGACGTATATAACGTGGGGGATTTCAATTTAAAGTTGTTGATGATAATGGATGTTCATGTTATTAGCAAAAGTTATGAGGAATATGGAGTTTGCAATGCCTTATTATGAAACATAAGAAAGTCGATAATACTCTAATGTTGCTTGGAGGTCGAATTGGATGACGATGACGGAGCACTTGTTACATATGATTGTTGAAAAGTGCAATAGGTGCGGTTAACAGCTGCCCTCATAACGGTTTGTGGTTGTTTGACACGTAATGGCGATGCCGTTCGGATACACGTCGCGACAGCTCATGTATTATAGATATACATGCACACCTATTCCGCACATGACTCGTCAATACGAATAACCGCACTATTATTTATTAACGGTTAGTGTTACGCGAGTGATGATAGAACGTGAGTGACCTGGGTTCGATCCCCGGTGCCGGCCCCACTATTGTATACTATATACTAATAGCAATTTTAGGTCCTGTATTTGCCACGTGCTCCGCGGTAAAGGAAAACTTCTTGAAAAAACCTGCATGTCAGAGAAATATTATTTCGATGATATGTGAAGCCCGCCAACTCGCACTGGATCAGCGGGGCGGGCTATTCCCGGCTCCAAAACCGTCTCAGATATTTGGGAAGGAGGCCTTGGCCCAGCAGTGGGCACTTACAGGCTGCTACTTTACTACACTAGTGTTCGTTTCGGCATGTCGCATAAGCGCTCACGATACTATCAAAACCTATCATAAGCCGTATCATCGCATCATTGTATCACTGATCATAATTGTAGTTACTCTAAGTAAATACAATCCGACGGGCAGGTGGGCGCTGCCGGCCCGCATGGCGCAAGCTGGCTTCTATCACCAGCCGTCGCCGAGCGGCGACGACCGCGCCATGTGCTTCACGTGCATGGTGTGCCTCGTGTGCTGGGAGAAGTCGGACGAGCCGTGGGTGGAGCACGAGCGCCACTCGCCCAGCTGCCCGTTCGTGCGCGGCGAGTACACACACAACGTGCCCATCTCCGTGAGTCATTTGTGATGATGTTTTTGGCCGGTTTAGAGGAATTTGATACAGTTAAAGTCATTGGTTTCGAAATTAAGGGGAGTATAGAAAGATTCCTTGGGATTTAGGTTTTATTGATATTTTGTTAAAATAAATCACCTTTATTTATTACATACTATTTTTAAAATATTATGTACTCGGGGTATATTAATGTATATAAAGGCATTGTATTATTATAATGTAATTCCTTTTTTAATTATAAATAGTTTTATATCGGGTTCATAACTTACATTTATTGTAATTAGAAATAATGGATGACAAAATACTTATTTCCATTAAGCTATATTATTAGCGTGGTAGTCCAGAGGTTAGGGCGCTTGCTTTAATTTCATAACACGCCCATGACCTAGCTTCGGTGCCTATACCACAAAAAGAAGTTAATTGCCATTCTGAGTGTTCAATTTATCCATGTGGTAATATAACAAATATCACACTGCTAAGGAAAACATCTTGCGTAAAAATGCTAGTCCAAGAAATATTAAACATTTGTATATAATAACAAAGATTTCGAAGAATGTGAAGTTCGCCATTGAAACAATGTGGTGGACCTTTCCCGGATCCTGAAATTTCAAATATTGATTGGAGGCATTTGCCCGGCAATGCGACATTTACATGCTTCTACTGTTTGATTTCTATTCAAATCGAAGAAAAATACATAAGGATAAAATTGAGACTTAGACTAGAATGATTAAGTATTAGCGATTTTAGCACAAGATGGTTATTCTAATCTTCAGATTTATTTGGGACAGGTAACAAATGCAACCTCATGCGCCGTTCCCTGCCCGAACATAACGGTAGTGTCAAAGGGCAACACAGGCGATCTCATCGCCACCGGCACCGCGGAGGGAAAGGTCAATGTGTGGCGCTTCGACTGTGGCCTCAAACTCGTCAAGTTCGTCCACCTGTCCGCCTACGACTCCATCTTTAGCGGGATACTCACCACCGACTGCAACAAGGTCTGGTCCGCCAGCTTGGAAAAGGATACGTGTAAGTATAGAGTATTTAATTGATCAAATCCGCAATTTGAGTGCCCTTGGTACATTTTTACATTTGTGAATATATTTGTGTAAGACTTATAAGATTTTTTTTTATGTTAGACCAATAGAGACAAAATAGAAAGAGTATAATAATTCCGTCGACCTTCCTTCATGAAGAATCAGAATACACCTAGTATTGTATTCGTGGAGTACTAAGATGTAGACTAAGATGCCTTGTAGCCAGTAATAGGCTCTGATCTGGTCTAAGTTTGATTGCAAATAACTTTTCATATTTATTGCCCACAGCTACCTATAGCATCGAGCTCACAGCGATGTCATTCGTTGGCATGACGTCAAAACAGGAAAGTTACACACAAACTCAAAATACCGAAAGCAATGAGAAAGAAACGAGCTGTAATAGAACAAAACCCTCCCTTATATGTGGCGTCATCGTTACGAGAACTAATTCTGTTCAATCAGACCAACCTATCAAAGAAGACACAAGTAAAGCATTATTCGATTCAGGTGCAGTAGACAAGTCCAAGGAGAGTGTCAAAGCAATGAATGATCAGAACGAAGCAAAGAACAACCAATCTCCTACCGATAAAATGCTGTTTTTACTAACTTACGATATATACAGCTCCCTTGCTGGATCTATTACCACAATAGTCCATACATCCAATGGTAGCGGCAATTCGAAACCCGGCGGTAGCAAAAAAGTGTGTCCTGTGGCGAGAACTGACGATGCGAATATATACGACGAAATTTACTTCCAGTATTCTGACGAAGAAACTGAGCTCCCTCAATGCACAAACAATTTGATAGATGAACAGATAAGTAATGTTATTAACTTAAACGCCTCATCAAGTAAAGAAGACTCCAAATTTTGGGAGCCTAAAAAGATTATATTCGCACAACATTTCAAAATACTGCCACCTCCCACCGCTCTTGAGCTAACAGCGTCTGGAAAAGCAACTATGCTTGATTTCGTCGGAAATATTTCGCAGTTGAAAAGCTGGAAAAGCGGTAACTTGGAGTCAGCCGGCACAAAACTCGTAGATCAGACCGATGCGGTTCAGGGCGACCCAACTATAACACCGAACATTACTCATTACTTAAACATGAATGGACCGTTAGAAATATCCGATTTGAAATGGTATGAAGATACTGAAAGTTCTGAAAAAGTCAAGGTTACACCGTTCTCTGCCAGTAAAGTAGGAACTCAAACAGCCGTGAGCAATAGCAATAACGATGGTTTTGATAGTGATCCACCTCCAGAGGAAGTGGTGTCCCAGGGTGTAGCTGTTCAGTGCCTGAGTCTTCCAACCACTTTGAAGCTTGAAGATGATTCTAGAGTAACACATTTACTGCCTACTGAAGATAAAGAACATTTGTTAGTAGTCATATCCTGCATTAAGCCAGAAAAAATTAAAACTGAGAAGGAAACCGAAGGAGACGGAGATACAAAGATGGACGTCGACGAGGTTACTGAAACCGAAAAGACTGAGAAATCTGATACAAAATCTTACTTCATACTTTACAAAATCAATAGCAAAACTTCTATATACACTTTGGATGATACTCCTATTTCAGTAATGGAATTGCCTTACAATGAGACACCTGTAGACTTATGTCTATTACCTGTTGATAAAGACGAGCGTTATTCGTTCGCGGTCATCGGGGTCGATGGTAGTTTAAGGTTATACACCTCGCCTGATTTTAAAATATTGTCAGAAAAGCGTGTGGCTAAGGGTCACTTCACATCTGTTGTGTACTGCGCATCTGTCGAACGACTCAGCGTGTCCACTAAACATGGAATGATATACTTCTACGCCTTAAACGACGGCGAGAAAGATTCAACAGGAGATGTTAATGAAGACAAATTTTCTAATTTAGATTTTGACATGTTATGGTGTGAAACATCCGGACCAACCACCAATTCTGTTGTCATCGCTAACAAGACTGATTTAAACCTAGCTGATTTAGAAATTTTAATTTCGTTAACCGGTTTATACGGCATGAACACAACCGTGCCGTATAGCACTGTGGTTCCCGGATTCTGGTGCGAGTTATCACCTGCACAGCGATCCAGATCTGATCATCAGAATAACAGATCGTGGAGACTTCAAAATACATCTTCCACTTGGGATGAGCATGTCTTAGAACTGACTATGCCATATAGTGTATCACTTGCACATGTAGAATTCGGCTTCACATTGCACACAGCAAATGCTTCGAATTTACCTGTGATACAGGTTACACTGCTGAAACAGAACTTACATGGAATAGGATACAAAAAGGACGCGTCATTCTGTCAGCGTTCGGACTCACCAATACACTTCCCGGTCATTGATGCTGACTCGCCTAACGTTGAGAACCCCGTTAATAGTGAGGAGTATCTTCAGGCACACAATGCAGAAATACTTGCCGGTCCACTGTTGCTATCATCTGGACTAGACCTGACGCAGCAATCTGGTACTTTGATATTGACGAGTCCACGCTTATTCCGAGCTAGAGGTAGAACATTCCTGATCCACATAAAGACTTTATTTGACCCAGCTAAGGAAATGACAAAAACTCCGAATAGGACTAGCGAAAGTTCTAAAAAGTCTGTTTTCATTGGTTGCGATTGGTTGCATCAGATATCGATAACTGTGAGGTCGAGCCCTCATACGGAAGTGCCGATGGAGCGACAGCAGCGTATAGCAATGCTCGAGTCGAATAGTTTCCTGAACACTCTCTGTGAAATAGCTACTAGTAAGGGAGGAAACGAAGAAAAGAAGCTGGCGCTGGATTTACTCAACTGGGTGCTGTCAATAAGGCTTCAGAGAATGCGTTTGGCGAAATCGGATAAGGGTAAAGATAAGGAAGCGGAGAGCCCCGTCGAAACACAGCAGCTGGAATGTGTTGCTGTCATTGAGAAACATATTGATGCTCTTGTGAAGAACTGTATCCTGTGTGCTAATCGAAGCATTGCCAAGAAGTGCATCAAAATCATTCTTATTACTACTGAGTAAGTGCTTTATTTTATTTTTAAATGTTAAGTAAATTGTATATTGTTTTATATCACATTATTATAAACACATAAAGCTTAAAAAAGCATTTAAATTCTTAGTTGGAGTATATATATACTTTGTTGTTAGTTTCTTTCCTTTTCTTCAAATTTTAAATGCCTATTTTCAACTTTCTTATTTTTTACTTCACTTTAAATCAATCAAAACAGAGTCTTGTTTCGTTTTGTCATATCTGACACATTAGTGCAATAATTTCATAAATTATTATTATTCTTTACTCCTATTTCTAATGAAAGTTATTAGGCAACCTTGTGGCCACTTGTTTCGTGAAACACTATTTAATTCAAACATAGACATAGATAAGGATTTACACTCAATCACTTTCCTCTCGGTAATTATATCATGTCATCTGTGCCTTGAACAGAGGCGTGAAGCAGCTGCCCAAGCCGTGGAAGTCGCAATTCGAGCAGAGCCTGTCGCGCAGCGTGGTCGCGTGCATGCCGTACGTGGGCGCGTGCGAGTCGCCGGGCGCGCTCAAGTGGCTGGCCGCGTTGGCGCAGCACGCAGTGCCGCGCGCCGCTGCGCCCGACCTCGTGGCGCGCTGCCTCGCACTGCTCGAGAAGACGGCGCGATGTCTGCACAACCGTACCGATGTCTACCACCAGTTGTTGCGTGCTAGGTAAACACCGTTTTTTCTATAGCCATTCTCGTAATATAGTCGCAATGTAATGTAATTAATTAAGTGTATTAGTTATTGTAGTCTCTGGTCTTGGCAATCCTTAAATAAATAAAGAACGCAAAACTGACTATCTTTTATTTGTCAGTCTGTTATAAGACCACTGTTGGACATACCATTTTCATGAAGACGTCAACACAAGCTCGCCCGTTATGAATGAAAGATTGCCCATAAATACTCTTTGGCCCATACTAACCACAGTCGACAGGCGCGTTCGTGAGTGCAGTGCCTTTATAATTATTATTACAGAGAGTAGCGGCTGTATAATAATAATAATTATTAAAATAAATTTTCCGTGTGGCTGTCGGAAGTAAAGAATAGCGCCAACCCTGTCTAACCATGGGTGTCGTAAAAGGCAACTAATGGTAAAAATTATATTAGGAGATGGGCAGCAGCATCTTCCTACACTAGAACAAAAAAAAAAAAACTGCGGTTGGCAACCCGCTCGCCAGGCGTGGCAACTAAGGTAAACCCCCCCCATGATGAGAGGTAAAAGAAAGCAATGGCCCCCAGTCCCCGGCGGCCTCGCTAGTCCTGGCTATGGTGGCAGCCATGGTAACGGCGAGGCAGGGGGTGCGAAGAATCACCGGCTGATTTCTAGCTGCCAACCCAAACTACTGGACCTGGCAACATATAACGCGCGCACATTGAGGACCGACGAGAAGATACTAGAACTGGAAGACGAAGTAAGCAAGTTGCACTGGAGTATTATAGGGTTGTCTGAAGTCCGAAGACAGGGAGAGGACTCTATAATCCTAAAATCCGGTAACTTACTCTACTACCGGCAGGGTGACCATTTGTCCCAAGGAGGTGTCGGGTTTATCGTCCACAGGTCTCTCATCAACTACGTGATCGAGATCGGAAGTGTGTCGAGTAGGGTCGCGTACCTTATACTCAGAATAACCAAAAGGTATTCGCTGAAGGTCATACAGGTATACGCACCAACCTCGACACACCCTGATGATGAAGTGGAGGCAATGTATGAGGATATTTCAAGAGCCATGCATTGCTCTAAGACTCACTACACGGTGTTGATGGGAGACTTTAACGCAAAACTAGGTACGAAAAAAGGCGATGAGCTGATAGTGAGGAACTTTGGAGTAGGGCAACGGAACCCAAGAGGGCAACAGCTGGCTGACTTCATGGCAAAGGAGGGATTCTTTATGATGAACTCCTATTTCCAGAAGCGGCCCCACAGGAAGTGGACATGGATGAGCCCGGACGGTACCACAAAAAATGAGATCGACTTCATCATGACGACCAAGCGTCAGCTGTTCAGTGATGTCTCTGTGATCACTAGGGTAAAAACCGGCAGTGATCACCGAATGGTCAGAGGCACACTGAACCTTAACATTAGGCTCGAGCGGTCTCGTCTGGTGAAGTCTACGCTCCGCCCACCACGTGCCCTTATCCAGAACCCCGAGAGCTTTCAGCTGGAATTGCATAATCGCTTTCAGTGCCTAGACGATTGCGTTACAGTGGACGATACGAATAGCAGGCTAGTGGAAACTGTCCATGCGGTAGGAGCTAAGTTTTGCAGGACCCGCCGCACGAACAAGCCCCAAAAGCTCTCCGATCACACACTTAAACTCATGAAAGCCAGGCGTGAGATAAAGCTGCAGTCCACAAAGGATGCGTCAGCGTATCGGCTACTGAATAGACAGATCTCCAAATGTATGAGGCAAGACTTACGCAAATTCAATACAGCCTGTATTGAAAAAGCGATAGAGCGGAACCAAGGCTCCAAAGTCTTCGCCAGAGATCTGTCTATCGGAAAGAGCCAACTGACCAAGCTGAAGACCGAAAGCGGCGCAGTCATTTCCGCTGGAGCCGAGATTTTGAGTGAGATCGAGAGATTTTACGGACAGCTGTACACAACGTCGTTAAAACCAGACACTGATGTGAGAAACGACCCAAGAGCCAAGCTTATCCGACATTACTCCGATAATATCCCGGACGTCAGTCTGAGCGAGATTAGGATGGCTCTCAAACAGCTTAAAAACGGCAAGGCGCCGGGTGAGGACGGAATTACAGCTGAACTTTTGAAAGCGGGTGGAAAACCGATACTTGCTGTCCTTCAGAAGCTGTTTAATTCCGTCATTCATGGCGGTGTTACGCCGAAAGCGTGGAGTAGAAGCGTGGTTGTCCTATTCTTCAAGAAAGGGGATAACTGCCTTTTGAAAAATTATAGACCGATATCGCTTCTAAGCCGCGTCTACGTGCTGTTTTCGAGAGTCATCTCAAATCGTCTAGTGAACAGACTTGACGACTTCCAGCCTCCCGAACAAGCCGGATTCCGAAAAGGCTATAGTACCATAGACCACATACATACTCTTCGCCAGATTGTACAAAAGGCCGAGGAGTACAATTTGCCATTATGTCTGGCGTATGTGGACTATGAGAAAGCCTTCGATTCAAATCGATCGAAATTTGGGCGGTGCTACAGTCTCTCCAGCGGTGCCAGATAGACTCTCGGTATATCGAAGTGCTGAGGTGTTTGTACAATGAGGCGACGATGTCTATCCGAGTACAGAATCAGAGTACGAAACCAATCCAACTGCAGAAAGGTGTAAGACAGGGTGATGTCATATCCCCGAAACTCTTCACCGCTGCATTGGAAGATGTTTTCAAGCAGCTGAACTGGAAAGGATACGGTATCAACATCAATGGTGAATACATCACTCACCTTCGATTTGCCGACGACATAGTTCTTATGGCAGGATCGCTGGAGGAGCTTAGTACAATCCTCAATAACCTCAATAACGTCTCCCAACAGGTTGGTCTTAAGATGAACATGGACAAGACGAAGTTCATGTCAAACGTCCATGTCACACCAATACCGGTTGTTGTTGGGAACAATAGGCTCGAAGTTGTAGACGAGTACGTATACCTGGGACAAATTGTCCGATAAGGTAAGTCCAACTTCGACTCAGAGGTCAATCGACGAATCCAACTCGGCTGGGCTGCGTTCGGGAAACTACGTCATATCTTCTCGTCGAGTATACCGCAAAGCCTCAAGACAAAAGTATACAACCAGTGCGTGTTGCCAGTGATGACATACGGATCCGAGACTTGGTCCTTCACTGCAGCCCGTATGAGGAAGCTCAAAGTTGCTCAGCGCGCTATGGAAAGGGCTATGCTCGGTGTTTCTCTGCGTGATAGAGTCTGCAACGATGATATCCGTAGCAGAACTAAGGTAACCGACATAGCCGTAAAGATCACCAATCTGAAGTGGCAATGGGCCGGCCACATAGCTCGCAGAACTGACAACCGTTGGGGAAAAAATGTTCTCGAGTGGCAGCCACGTACAGGCAAACGCAGTGTAGGACGACCCCCCACAAGGTGGAGTGACGACCTGCGCAGTGTTGCGGGAAGTCGATGGATGCAGGTGGCTCAGGACCGAGCTACATGGCAATCTTTGGGGGAGGCCTATGTTCAGCAGTGGACTTCTGATAGGCTGAAATGATGATGATGATGATGATTAAAATAAAAAATATTTATTATAACTATGTAATAATAATTATTTTTCTTGGGTATGTTTGGATAGTCAGTGTCAATGTCGTAGGTTCGGCTTATATGGTCTGCCATTGGAGCGCACCATCTTCACGACCGAGGCGCCGGAGTTAGGCCGCAGCACGTCCACGCCTGCCACGTACACCAGCGTAACTGACGATGCTAACAACGCACCGACCGTCAAGCCTGATTACCAGCTCAAGGATCTGCTCAATTTGCCACAAGATATGGGTAAGATCTTTTAAACACTCAGTATGCACTTTTAAATGATAATTTTTAATGTATTAAAATAGACATGTTATGTCTAGAATCATTTATACAAATCACAACGTGTCCTTAGAATACAAGAGCGGTAGTACCTGGAGCGGTGCATGGTGGGCAGCGTGCCCGTCGGCCAGTGCTGCGAGCGCGGCGCCCGGCGAGGCACTGGCGCTGCACGTGAGCTGCTATGTAGCGTCCGACGGCACCAAGCTCGAGTCCGCCGTCACTCGCCACCAGCCCGCCGTGGTCAGCGCGTTGCCGGCCGACACACACCAGGTGACTACTGCAGTTGCAGAGTGCTCCAGCGGGCGCTGCACGTGAGCTGCTATGTGGCGTCCGACGGCACCAAGCTCGAGTCCGCCGTCACGCGCCACCAGCCCACCGTGGTCAGCGCGCTGCCGGCCTACACACACCAGGTGACTACTGCAGTTGCAGAGTGCTCCAGCGGGCGCTGCACGTGAGCTGCTATGTGGCGTCCGACGGCACCAAGCTCGAGTCCGCCGTCACGCGCCACCAGCCCGCCGTGGTCAGCGCGCTGCCGGCCGACACACACCAGGTGACTACTGCAGTTGCAGAGTGCTCCATCGGGCGCTGCACGTGAGCTGCTATGTGGCGTCCGACGGTACCAAGCTCGAGTCCGCTGAAATATATAGTAACAGTATTAGTTTCTTGACATGATTTTAAATATGTCAATTTAATTTGCTTTCATTGTATTTCAGCTATGGACCGTGGTTAAGGAGGGTCAAACGAAGCAGCTATCACAGGACCCAGACTCTCTTGATGATGTTGAGAGTACAATGATGGAGTGTGATCCCCTGGAAAGAACTGAATTTTCAGACGATAAATTCTTTAAGGTAAGAATTAGCTTTTTTTTCTTTTTGTATGTATTCCTAATTCTATAAAAATGTGTCGCTTGTATAATAATTGTACTTCGTGATATGTTCCACAAGGAACAAGAGCAGTGCGGCATCCCCTGGGCGGCGCTGGTGAGCCGGCCGCCACAGCACACGCTGGTGGTGGAGCGGATGCACTCGGGCGCGCGCCGCTACATTGTTCTGGACTTCGGACATACTGTCCGCCTCACCGATGTGGTAAGTAATATTTATTAAGTTAAAAAAAAAAGCTTTCAACGTTCTAAGACTTTAACAGACTATCCGAATAATCAGACGGATAGCAATTAGCCAGACTAGTTGACTGAGTCGGTGGATGAAATAATGTGGTGATTTACGTGTATCAGATACCTCACACCTATTCTAAATATAAAATATCTACGCTATAATAGCCAACAAAATCTAAAAAATTACCCTTGTTTTATACCAACCCTTTGTTTATATGTTTGTGTATCATGTAAACTATTCAAAATAGTTAATGGAGCGATCGATTTTCGATCTGGCGTTGGCGTGCGGCGGCTTGCTGTTGTTTATATTTCGGGATACACTAAGCCGTATAACGCGCGACATGACGAAAATAGAGATTTTTTATTTGAAATGAAGTTATTATTTACGGATATTATCGCATTTGGGTAGTACGACCCAAAAAAAAGCGGATTCTATCGCGTTTGGGTACGACCGAAACGTCGATGCTGAAAAGCACTCGAAATGACGGGAACATATAAAAAAAAATTAAACGCGATAAAATCCGTAATTAATAGGTTCATTTAAAATGTGTAGTGTTCGCGTAAACACAAGAAATCATTACAGATGTTTTATGTTTGACAATTAGATGTACAAAACTGTTTGCTTTACGTCCAACTTTTCCGATTATGCCAGCGCAGACTATATTTTTATAATTAGTTTAAAAATAACAAAACATACTTTTCTGAGAGTGCATTTCTTTATGCAGATTATACCATCGTGCTCGGATCTAGTAACACTGTGCATCGACATCTGGGTAGTAGGTGAGGAGACGGACTGCGTGAAGTTGGCCTTTGCTACAGACATTGCCTCCAAGCACCTGGTGCTCACCGACATACAGCCTCCACCGCTCTGCCGATATATGAAGGTAATGCATATAAAAATTCTATTCTTTTGGTTTTTTTATTTAAATGGCATTTGTTTCACAGATTCTTCAACATCCAATTTAACTAGTTCATATAACAACTCTGCGGCTATCCATTGAATAAATATTTAATTTTATTGTGAATAGGTTATATTTGATCAAAGACATAACGGGTAATCCTACCTGTTATGTTATGTTATGACGGGCTGGGATCCGCAACTCCACAACCGTACATATTTTGCGTGTGGGCAGGATCCCAGGGTCAGGGTCCAAGAAAGTAATCACGTTAGATTATAGCCCAGATAAAGCCTATTCAAAGTGTTGATAAGCCTTTGTTACATTGATATGTTTGTGGTCTCTAGAAACGACGTCTCAAAATGATTTGTATGGCTAACGAGTTACGTATACTATGTAAGATTCACAAGGGATCGTGTCATTCGACGAAAAAATGGGGATGAAGGAATTATACTTTATATATTCATGATTATCAAACTGATTTGGCTTTTGTCATGATTAATATGTACTTCCTGTATACATTTAGAAGTTCTATTATTATTTAATTTAATGGGTAATAAATAACATCTTTTATATTGCCTAGATACCTGGAAAAAGTATATTAAACTTTTAAAATGACATTAGTTTGAAACAGTTGAAATTCTGTTATTATGAGGCATATCAGGACTCATGACACAAGAAGGATTGGTATGAAAACATCTAAATGCTGAAGAAAAGGGCCTGGAAGAAGTTTAACAGATGTTAAGATTATGAATTTATAATTTAACTTGCATTATATCTGGCTTTAAGCATTTATATATTGAACGTTAAATTAATTAATTAAAATTAAATTAAAAAACATTTGTAAACTTGGTAGCCTATGTGGTAAATAAGTCAATATTTTTTTTTAATCATTTTAGTATCAGTAGGATGTAATGGGGGGAATATACCATCTCTTTCTCCAAAAGCCCATCTCACCTGCACGAGGTGCACTCAGCTAGCATACAACTTTGTTGGAGAGATCTGTGTTCAACAATGGACTACAATAGGGTAGACTAAGTGCAGTGAATTAATGTTTTTTGATCTGAATGTCATGTGGTGACTGGGACACTAACATTGACTCCATATAATTTAACAGTAGCTGTTAAAATATTTACTATAATTTAACACTGCATACCAGTGATATATCTCAGTATTTTATATGTAAATTATTATTTTGAACTGGTTTGTTTGACAATTTGTTTTGTCATTGTGGACATCACCACCAATTTACAAGTTTGAATAAAAAACATTGGTTAATTGATATTTATAGTGCTCAATTAGTTCAAATCCTTAAAAAAAATATTGTTACAGATAACAACAATCGGTCGTTATGGCATGTCTGCAATGAAGTGCAAAATTCCACTAGGCTGGTTCTACGGCGAGATCGCTGAAATTGCAAACGTGCAAGCTTCCATAAATGCACTCAATGCACTGCACCAAGACCTCAGCTGCAGATTTAGGTCAGTCATATAACATATAATACGGTAATAATAAACTTTTATAAGAAAATGAAACTTACCATTCACTAAACAAATTTATTATAATGCGTGTTACTTAAGCCATGACAGTTGAGTGGTTAGCGAATCTGCTTCCGAATCAGGAGACCCGGAGAGGTTGATCCCCATTGTCTGAGGGTTTGTTATGTGCCAGTTGAATCTTTGGACTGACCACTAAGATTGTGGCTTTCTCACTGTTACTTAGTTCCAAATGAGCTCTGGTGAAGAGAGGATAGAAACAACGCAATGAATCACCATTGCCCACCGCTGTATTGGGTATAAGGTTCAGAGCTTACATGTTACTAATCAATCAAAATTGTAAAACTAAATATTTTGTCTTAACATTTTTATACTCCAGCTGTGTAGGTAAAAGCTGTGTATGTAGGACTGAAAATTAGATATTAGCTTCAAAAGATACAAACAGTTTTATTTCGTAACAGGTTTGTTTTATTTTATAACAGGTTAGCTACAGGAAAGCTGATGGACCTTTTGAATCCATATTTAGAACTGTACAATGGAAATGCTGCTCACATGATGGCCTATTTCAACTTGGCCAATGAGACAGACTCAAAAGTTATTACAGCTTACCAGGAGTGCATAGATTTGCAGCAGCAGTTGCACAACTGCAATAACATACTGAAGAAGCTCCAAAACACTTCGGACTGCAATCAGCGTGCAGTGGAGGCCATTAACAAGGGCCTCGTGACCTCTGAGTCACTTCTTGAGAAGGCCTCTACGGACAAGCTGCGTGTCATCGGAGAAAATATTGTTGATATGCTTCTGTACTTCATGTTCCAGATGGATGATGTGGTAAGTGATGGTTGTTTTTTTTACTCCAATGTGTGTAATATTGAGACTCGTTTACCTCTCCTACCAGGGGTGTACGGTAGGTAGGTATTGCATCAAAACAATGTATTAGTAAAGTAAAGATACAGCCTGTAAATGTTTTACTCCTGGGCAAAGGCCGTGACTCAATTCTTTGAGACGGTTTTGGAGCTGGGAAGGGTACAACTACAATGGTTTATTGCAGGTTGGCGGACGTTAAATAATATTTTTTGAATTTTTTCTCAGATATTTAGGTTTGCTCACAATTTTTGCATTTGGTAAATTAAGCTCTGAGAATTACTATTAACAATTTTAGTAGTGCCTGGACCAAGTATCGAACTCTTATCATTCGCGTATCGAGTGAACTATCGAGCGCCCTGACCACTTGGCTATCACGGATCAAACGCCAAAAAAGTATTTTAATTATCAAAATTTCAGCAGGGCTTTATCCGGACCACATGGGTATAGAACCCTAAAGATATATTTTATGACATAGATTGAAGTGTTCAGGAGATGCCGAATTCGACCTTGGCTTCTTCTAGTCAGTATGATATGAAATGCCTCCTCTAAACTCTAAACACTCAAGCTAAACTGTAGCTAGTACGACGTAGAATCTTTCCATATATTACCAAGTGGTTGTGTATTTGATGCAGGTGTTGAGCAGATCGATTTTATGTTGGAGTGCGAAGCGAGGTCATTTCGTCATCCTGTACATGGAAGATCTTGTTTCGTTGCAGCAATACCCGGAGGTAGGGCGGTCGTGGTGCGCAACGGTATCGCCGCTGGTGTGGGCGTGGGGCGCGCGCAGTTCGGCGTCGCTGGGCACGCTGCTGGCGCGCGCGTGCGGACCCGCGCGCTGGTGGGGCGACAGTCTCGCCAGTGCGCTCGCTGATGCGTTCTCCGCGCACGACGCGCCGCCGCTCGCACTCGACAGGTCGGTTCTCGACGGTCTAGCGTTAAACAGAAATAACTAGTGATTTTAATTTGATTTTAGATTTCTGACTTCATACTCGTAAGTGTAATAATGTTTATTTATGTCCGTTTATCCTAGAATTTATAAAGAAATATAAAAATATAAACTGTTTCACAAACATGATAGTTGTATTCTTAGGTAATATATTGATTGACCCATTGGTCAACAGATGTCTAGTGATGGTGATGTTCATGTGCCGCAAGAGCATGTACGCGCATTTGAGCAGCGGAGGGGTTGGCGTGGCGGACGCTTTGGCCACCCGCGTGCTATCCCTGCTACAAAGTTCCGAGCCCCAGCCGGCGCTGCTGGCTGCCCTACTCACCGCTCTAGCTTCGGTGCTTGACGCTGCGCAGCCTCCTCCGCCACCCAATCAACATCTTACCACACCAGGAGCACAGAGGCATAAGAGGTGCGGTGTTTATAAGAGGTGTTTACGCTTACATTACAGACTTGTTTACATTTTATGCTATACAATTGGTGTACCAACCAACCTATCTATTTCGATGATAATTAAAACCGACATAAATTTCGTCTAAATAACTATCTACAG
The DNA here is from genome assembly GCA_029286595.1 of Bhutanitis thaidina. NCBI lineage: Eukaryota > Metazoa > Arthropoda > Insecta > Lepidoptera > Papilionidae > Bhutanitis > Bhutanitis thaidina. Next base: position 3,822,282 of record JAGSMS010000030.1, read on the forward strand.
TTTCATTACCAACCTTTATTCGTCAGAAGGTAACTGGAAAAAAATATATATCTATTTATAATAGAACCTTCGTGCGTGCTCGCTTCGACTCATTTCGGACCGCACTAGGTCTGATGCAGTCAAACGATGGAGTCCATGGTCATAGTGTCATATGAAAATATATTTCATATGTTATGTATGTGATCCGTTTTCGAGAGTAGTCCTTTCTTTGTCGAAATAATCAACTGCTTATTATTATTTCTTTCTATTAAAGTAGAAAAGTACACATATCTAGTTTAGTTTCTAAGCAGTGGTTCGACCAGGAGAATATAAACACCACACAACTCATAGTAGAATATAATTTTTTTCTCTTTCCTACCCCGTTACTTTTATAGCTTGAAGTGTAGCTTGGTATGCCTCCTGACATACAGGATCTTTATTGTTATTATTATAAAGGTAAAGATAAAGTAACCGGGTCTTTGGTATGGTCAGATGGGAGTGGGTGACGGGGGGTCTGTCAGGCGGCGCGGGCGCGGCGGGGACGGCGGCGGGCGCAGGCGAGGCGGCGGCCGAGCGCGGCGACTGCAAGTTGCCGCGCCGCAAGCTGCACAAAAAGCTGCTGCACCAGATGCATGAGATCGAGGCCGCGCGCCGTGGCGTGCAGCTCGCCTTCGAGGAGCAACAGGTCAGTGACCTCTTGTAAATTTAGTTCCATTCACATACAAATTCATGCAGAAAAAAATATGGAATGGAAAGTGCAATTGGTGTTCTGTAATCCGTCATATTTAAACTCTCATTTGAAATTTTAACTAATCTAGCAGACAGACACTTTTCTTCTCGAGAAAAACGTGATATCTTCAAATTCATAATTTTACTGACTACCAAAGTCTATGATTTTTATAGTCTTTAAAAAGTTTCTAAATACTTTGATAAAATAATAACAAAAGCTAGTATTTGTTTCACTTACCGATCCCAGTAACTGACATAACATAAGAAATATTATCATTTTGCCTGTATTTCACTTTAGTCTCATTAATAATTTTAAATAAATATTGTCCATTAGCGCGCCCGTCTAAACTCAAAAGCGCGGATGGCAATGGTTGGCAAGCGAGGCAGCTGCAGCGGCAGCAGTAAAACGGAGGAGGCGGAGCGAGCGGCGCGGCTGCTGAGCCCGTCGCTGGCCATCCAGCTGGCTCAGGCGCTTGTGGCGCACATGCTAGCAATGGATAGCACCATCGCCGGAGAGTCGCTGCTACTTTGCGCTAAGGTACGTTTCACACGAACAAATGTTCGGTTAAAATCTCATGGAAATCTCTGGGAGCAAACCTTGGCGGGTGACGCTTGCCACCCGCCAAGTTCTGCCAGAGAAGGTAGGAAGGTAGGTTTTGAGAAGCCCATTTGGATACCCTGAGTTGTGCCAAATGTAAGGCTCTGCTTATATGGTATTGTCCTTGATACTTTAAGTACCGTATTAATGTTTTTCGGAGAAAATGGTTTTCTGTAACTATAATTTAGATTAAATTCTTTTTAGGTGGTAGGTCGACTTTGTTCCGCTAGCGGCGGTGCTTCAATATTGGAGCCGGCGAGTGTGCTTGGACTGGCGCGCCTTGCTGTCACCCTGCCCGTATGGCCCCGGCACGCGCTGACCACTTTATTACAAGTAACTGTTCCTGTTTAATTTTTTGACACACATTTAGAATGGTTTGATAGTTTCTGTAGAATGTGCCATCTTGATCTTGATTATGTTCTATGGATATTGCATGTTGTGAACAAACTACTGCGTATATAACGTATGATGTTGCACCTAACGATGTTGCAACAAAAATATTATGTCGACTTAGATATTTTTGATACTTATTTAAGGACTTGGTGGAGTACGAGAGCACCGAGAGCACGACGAGCCCCGGCGGCGAGGAGTGCTGGGGCGGCGGCGGGGCCGCGGGTGCCGGCACGTCGCGCCTCGTGCGCGTGGCGCAGGACGACTCGAGCTTCGGCCGCCCGCCGCGCAAACCCAAGGGCGCTACTGTCGCAGGTTGGTGTCGCTACATGCTTGCCTCGTACATACACGATCCGATACAGATTGTTACATAGACAACAATACATGCAGTTACAGTGTGAAGTTTTAAAGAAAATAAACAATAGACATCTTTAAAAAAAAAAGAAACAAATCTGTTTAAATATAGTTGTTTGTGGCTTCAAGTAAATACAATTGCTATTTCCTTTAGTAATTATATTTCAGGCTTTTCATATTCTAAACGTAAAACTAAATCAATTCATCTTTCTATTTTATATTAGATGTCTAACTATCAGTGAAAAGGGCACAAGTTACAAACAGACGGATAAACGGACCGCCCATGTTTAGTAAGTGCATTGTTGTCGTTACAGATGTGTTAGCGGATAGTTTTGGTCTGACGAAGAGCAGCGACAATGCCAAGCCAAAAACTGTCGCCGCTACAATCGCGACCGCAAGTAAGGATGTAGTACTAACTTACGCGGCTTCGCTCTGCAATTCGTTTGTCTGTTTGCTTGTCGCTATACGTTTTTGTTTGATCGATTTACGTGTTATTTTCACTGGTAGATAGCTGTTACTGCACACTTAACGCGCCCCTGTTCATTCTAGCTGAATAGTTTGTTAGTAGATAGTGTAGAGAAGCTCTACGATTGTCTTTGGAAACTGGAATGATGAGACGAGTGTCCAAAATTTAGATTAGCTAAATTAATAAAATCTCCCAAAGGCTCTTTTCAAAGGCCTGATGCGTAATAAGCATGCGTATAAGTGTAAGTAATAGTGCTTATTACTGTCTATCTGATGGCTAATGAGTGACTATTGAGAATCAAAATGTAGAAGCGTTTTCCCACCTAGAGTCCTTTTCCGCTATCCCTAAAACAATTTCATACAAATTCCGTGTGACATTGTATTCGTTTGAAATCACACCGTTTGATTTTTTAAATATGGTTTCGTTTATCCAAGATACGGTTACCAATAAACGAAACCATGTCTTGAATGTGGAAAATGACACGGTATGATTTTAGAAGAATAAGTTTGCAAGGATTTGTTATGAAATATTTTTCGTATAACTTGCTACTCGTAAATGGATCTCCGGTAAAATCACTCACCGTATGAAACATCTGGGGCATTTTCCAATATGCCACAAAAAACTTCAAATTCTGTGCGCCATCATTATACTTGGATGTGAGAAATACCATTTTGATTTTCTCTAAAATGACTTTATATGGAAATCTTATGAAATAATTTGTGGTATAGCAGATGAGATTGTGGTCTTTCCTCGGTTGAGGCAAACGATTGATGCTAAAGCTATAATAAAACTGCAAGCGGCATCTATGCCCGGTGTTCAATTTCTGGCATATTATGTAACGATTACAGGTATTACGCCGTCTATTCGAGATGACTATGTTTTTTCGCATACTCCTTAGAGCACTTTTTATTTTCCTTGAGGGACACTGTTGCTCCGCCTGGAGCTATTTCTAATCCACTTGAGCGTGGTTCGACTATCCGTCCTATAGGTTCTTCCTTCACTGCGGCTGTCACACGTGTGTGTGCCTAGCACCGCTGTTTGTAGTTCCATTCTTGGTATCGAGGTGGTTTTGGGGCGATCTTCGCCTTGTCTACGATTAGAGTCAAGTTGATCTGTCCGTCGCCAGAGACTGCACGCCAGTATAGAGCGCCGGCGGATGCGGACTCGCTGGCATCGGTGAACACGTACAGTTCCAGAGTTGTATTTCGGGTAGCATCTGGGTTTGGTGACGGAGCTGACATTCTTCAGGTGAGCAAACCGTTTCCACCAGCTTCCGGCTAAGTCAGGGTCGAGAGCTTGATCCTACGTAGTCACACGTCGCCCAACTTCTTGGGGTATCTGCTTGGCTCTGATGATAATTGATGACACCAGACCAAGTGGATCGAAAAGAGACATGACGATCCTGAGTGCTTCTCTCTCGGTGGGCGCTTCATTTTCCAAGAGATGTTTTCCATTTGAGTGGCGAAGGTGCAAAGTTCTCGAGGCGATTCGGTAAGGGGTGGTAGTGTTCGTAGGAATTCAATTTCAGCCATATTTGCTATTGATTCGGGTCGTCCAAATCGCATCACGTGTGTATTCATAACGGCATTGGGATCTGCGTTGGTGATCAGCAGTCCTTGTACTGCTTCTTTTGCTGTAGCTCGAAGGCTTCTTCGAAGCCATGTTCTCGGTCATTGTTTGGTAGTGTGCAGACTCGTAGGTAGCGCGGAAGGTCAGCCATTCATGCTGTGCGGCTTGGACGGCGCAGGTGATGACCGCCGCTAGTTCTTGAAGAACTGTCTTCGGTTGGTGTTCCGCGGTGGTTCTTGTGCCTTCCCGATGGCTGGCTTCAATGTCGGATGATGTGGCATTGAGGTGAAGTCAGCTGAGTTCATAGGCCAGGACGCAGTAGTGGTCTCTGGTGATTCGATTCTTGCAGCTGGTGCTGTAAGGTTTGCCCCATGATATTGGGAAATGGTTGCGTATTGACTGCTGGTCTTCATTATTCGTGAAATTGGTGGCACCCAGGATGTGGCAGTTGTCACTAGGTGCTGAGGCATCAAGGTTAAGGTACCAGAATTCGGCAGTCAGGAAGTATCAGTGATCGCTGGCTTGGTAGCCTTTGGGTTCCAGGACTCGGCAGTAGCCGCTAGTGGTTCAGTTCTTGCTGCTGGATCAGTTCTCCAAGTTGGGGGCTGCAGGTGTTGCGGGGCCATGTTGGTGGCTCCCGCTAGCGCAGACGTCAGAGGATTCCAGGATACCGCAGTGATCATTGGCAGTTCTGTTTTGTCAGCTGGTTTGGTTCCCCGTGTTGGGGGTTGCAGAAGTTGCAGGCCCATAGTGATGGCTCCTGGTAGCGCAGAAGTCAGAGGGTTCACTGGTGGTTCAGCTCTGGCTACTGGTTCGGTTCCCCTTGTTGAGGGTTGCAGGTGTTGTGGTTGCCCATGTTGGCGGCTCCCGCCGGTTCAGATGCCAGAGGTCTCCAGGATACGGCAGTGATCACTGGAGTCGAAGGTTCGGCTGGAGGCTGTGGTTCGGGTTCGGCTTGTTACGGTTGGCTATTGTAATGTTGAAATTTTCTTAACGAAGGCGAAGTATATTACGACCGTCCTGCATAATATTGGTGCAATGCATATATCATTACACGGCCATTAGTTCCAATACAAAACAGTTTCTGATAGACCTTTCCTAATTACTCAAATAATTTACAATTTAGAATAATAGGGTTACTTTCGGTAACCCTAGAAAAGGATATGTTGAGAAGTCATTCGAAAGTTGTATTTCCAAATCCCCTGTGTGCGCTTGCTTAATGTTTTTTTTAGCTCGGCATAAGCAACTATTCTATTTCTTATAAGCCAACTAGATATTTATACATTAACTATTTTTCTTATTTATGTTCTTAGCAAGGGAGTTGAATATTTTCTTTAAATGAATTAATGAAAATGATTGCTGATGTTATAGCAAATAATTCATTTTTATTTTTGCAACATTTTGTGTTTATACATAATTTTAAATTATAAGTTTTCATGGTATTGCCAGAATTGGCGTTGAAAATTCTTTACTATCATTAGTACTTACTTCAATCATTATTTTAACTATCATTTTTGTCATCAGATTCTATTAAAGATATGGAGTACCAACTAAGTCAAGTGGTGGAGTCAGATGATTCAGATAATGAAGAGAAGTCCGACTTAGATTTCTTAGATGATACAATCAAGAAAGAAATCAAGACGAAGCAGTCTACTGTGGATAATTACAATACAAGGTAATTTAGATTTTTTTTTGTGTTAGTCAAAGTAAGCCCGAGGTTTGGATGAAGTTACCATTTGTTTTAAAAAGTTAAATAGACTATATATGTGGAAACATGGCCGTGCTGTGTTATATTATTTAACTATTAATTACGCGGATATTTTTTGGTATTGCTAACTAACTATAACGATAATTGCTAACGTGTGTTTTGGTGCGGCGTGCAGCAACATATCGTGCTGCGTGGACGCGCGGCTGGAGAGCGGTGCAGCGGCGGCGAGCGAGACGATGGCGCGGCGCCTGCTGGCCGCCACCTCGGGCGCGCTGGCCGCCGCCCTGCGGGCCGCTCCGCGCACGCCGCGATCCCCGCGCTCGCCGCGCTCCCCGCCCGCTGCCATCCCGGCTACAACTGCCACCACCGCCTCCGCCGCACATCCGCCGCTCGCGCTTACGCTTTACGACGTGTTCCGACACCTCGCGCTCGATTTCCCGCACCAGGTCTGTAACGACTGACAAGTGGAAATTGCAGTATATATACTTATATTCTTTAGCTGTAAGAATAACTTCACTTATTTTGCCGGATCAATGTAGAACTAGTAGCATAAGTAATATCGCAATTTATGGTATTGCAGAGGGACTGCAGTTTGATGGAGAACGTAGTATCGCTGTGGTTGACGTTGAACGGGTCAGCGTGGGGCGGCGGCAGCGCCTGGTCGCTGGCGGCGCTGGCCGTGCCCGCGGACGCGCCGCGCGTGCGTCTGGCCCCCGACACCGTCACCGCGTTGCTGCAACAGCTCTGCACGTGAGTGCACCCGTACACACACATACACACACGTACGCAAACGTACTTCGTTCGAATCCCAGCCTAGGCTAATATTTGAGTAACCCACATACGAATATCATTAGATATATCCACATAAATATTAACTTACTGGTATTAGAATCTCCTTTTTGTTACAGATTAGAAAACATTTCACTGAGATGCTGGGTTTTATCTATGCAAGCCTTGGCATGGATTGCGGGATTACCATTACATGTAAGTTGAATCAAGTCAATTGTTCTGTCTATAAAATATTTATGTTGATATAAGGACTGCTTGGCTCTGGGGCAACTTAAAGTACTGACTGCGTCTGTCATGGTCATAAGGTCAACAAAGAGCGCCAGAGTTCACGAAAAAGTAAAATATGTAAATATAGTAGTATAGTATAGTTTTGTTTCTTTCTTTTGTGAGTATCATTTCACTGGAGTATATGGATATAAAAAAATATTTCTTTTTTTTGTTACAGACTGAAGGCAGTACACAAACAATTGGAAGAGTAATACTTGAATGCGAGCATTTTGTGCCCGCCCTTGTGAAATTTATCTCTATGGATGTTAACGCAGATGGCGCCGTCTCATCATCGGAGCCTTATCTTGTAAGTTTCCCAAATAATAGAAGGGATGACATTTCTTTAATACTACCTCCACAGTTAACCAACTCGTGTAGCTGTTACAGAACCTAACACACCTAAGTTCTCGGTATCCTTAAGGAAAAAGGTAAACGGAAAAGGGTAGGTAATCTTTCATCTCTTCTCGAAAGAGTTGATGCGTTCATAAACAATTTCAAAATTTTATTGTGGTGTAAAACTACAATAGTTTTACACGTCATAACAATTCGTTTGGGGAATTGTGGCAATGAAAGCCTCACCATAGTAATTGTATTACCTAATATGGTGCTTGTTATTGATATAATCTTTTGTTATTATATTTAAAATTGAATTACTATCTGCCGCGATTAGATTAGTTTTTCGAAATTTAGGACGTATATCTTTTCTTACTGTTGCGACTTTTAATACTACATTTCATAATCTTAGGAAAACGAGAACTGCCCTCTAGGTTATGCTTAATGAGGCAAAACAGTATGAAAATAGTGTTAAGAAATCATATCTGTTTTATAGTACTTACTTTTTGTTGATCTTTTTTCTGATAACAAAATGTAAATAAAGAAGCTCGATACATCAAAAATGATCTTTTTTTTCATTCATCTTTTATCATGGTGAATCATTTTTCACTTCCAAGTAACCATGTCTTTAATTAGCATTAAAACAACCATAACTTTGTGACTTTTTTGTGGCATAGCGAAAAAGGCATCTGACGTTGTTTGTGTGACTCGACAGGGCGGAGCGTGCGCGGGCGCGGGATTAGGCGCGGCTGGCGCGCTGCAAGCGGTGCTGTCGCGCGTGGTTAAGGCGCGCGGCGGCGCGGGTGCACTGGCGGCGCTGCGCGTGCTGGCCGCGCTGTGGGAGCGGCCGCATGCCGCGCAGCACGCGCTTGATCTGCATGCCGCACTGCTGCGAGCTGCGCACGCGCTGCTTCCCGCGCTCGCGTCGCACCACCTGCACCACGCAATGCCACTCGTACGCGCCATCGGTCAGTCTTCAACACTACCCACACTTCCGTGTCCATTGTTACTGAATGTCAATTTTAGCGGCAGATTTAATAGTGGGTGAGGGGGAATATGCAAATACTCCGAATACGGACAGATAACTGAAAAATCTTTTTAAACAATTTGTTCACGAATTTAGAAAGTTTGGTAATCCGTTTGATAGGCCGGAACCTCTTGCCAACAAATATGACCTCGGTACATTATGTACATAGCCTAAAAAAAAAATATTGTACGGTTGTTTATATAAAGGGTTCAAAAATTGGGGTTGTTATCTGTAAATCAGTGAGATAGAGTTAGCACCATCAGACAAAGACCTTGCGTGCCAGCTGACTATATCTTGAGTCGAAATAATAAAAAATTAAAAAATATCCTGTGACTAACCTACTGTACTAATATAATTGATATTTTTACATAACTTAGTGATGGTCTGTATTATTTGAAATTTAATTTAATATCATAACGTGTGTGTATAACATATGCTGTATCGTAACTTGTGTCATAAATAAGAAATACCGTCCAGCTTGAGTGTAGTCCGATTTCGATCTCGACGTCAACTTTCAAATACTATCGGCGGTTGTTAACTATCATCAGAGGTTTAACGCTTATGCGATAAGATTGGAGGACGGTTCAGATGCAGTGCCAAAGACACGGGTCGCACACAACACAACTAAACCCTTAAACTAATAAGTTGTGTTCTGCACAAACATTGGTTTTGGCAGGGATTCGAGACCGGGTCCCATGGCTCGGTAGTCAGGTAGGTAGTGGTTAGCGTCACTAAGCCACGCGATTGTATATAATAAGAGCATGCAACGAAGTTATTTTGCGTGTGTGTGCAGCCGCTCAGAGCCGTGCGTGGTCGCGAGAGGCGGGGTGCGGGCGCGGCGGGGGCGGCGGGACGGGCGCGGCGGAGGCGCGACTGTCGGGACTGCTGGCCGACGTGTTGGCGGCCGGCGCAGCACCTGCGCGCCGCGTGCCGCCGCGCCGCCACGTGCTGGCGCAGCTGCTGCACCTGGCGCGACGCCTGCTGGCCGCATCGTTGCCCGTGGACGACTCACGCCCTGTAAGTATCTTTCACATGAAAACAGTCAACTTTGAGTACTCATCGCTTATACATTCATTGTGGAAGTGACATGAGGTCTGCGAATCAAAAAATAATTATTTTTATATAGCCGGGTTTTTTTTTACTTACAATTGAATTGATTCGTTTTTTTTTTATTTTTAACCCGGGCAACTCTGGGTACTACAGCAAGTTACTAGATAATTTCATACCGTGTTATGTGTAACACCACGACAAAGAGATATGCTGTTAGCCCATTGTTGGTGGCCTTTACAGGTTCGGCGGAGTGCTAAAAGAGAAAATTTATAAGAGGAATGTAGAAAAAGTAAGTGCTTATTGTATTTTTTTTATTAGCAGTCGGCTAGCGGAAGCGGCTGTAGCAGCGGCAGTGGAAGTGGCAGTGGAAGTGGCAGTGGCAGTGGGAGTGGCAGTGGGAGTGGCAGTGGGAGTGGCAGCGGAAGCGGCAGCGGCAGCGTTAGCGGCGAGCAGTCGCAGACGGACGAGAGCAAGGCGCTGGGCACGGCCGACGGCACCAACGTGGAGGACGAGCGCAAGCACGCGCCGCGCTCGCCTTGCCTCGCGGACACAGGTCGCGCACACCTCCCGACCACGCACGCTAGCCTCGTGTAGTCCTCGGAGACTTTGATTCTTATATATTTCTAAATGTTTATTCAGGGATCATTCGGTGGCTAAGAGATTTGTACAATTTACTGATTTATTAAATGTCAGTAACTACTAATAAAATGTGTATATTTATGTTTGAATTAACATTTACAGTATTACAAGATGCAGCCATAATGGAGAACTTCTACATCACTTTGTCCATGTGCGACGGATTGAACACTTTGGTGTTGAATTCAGGTGAGTACAGAAAATTAATTTGTCGTTGTAATAATTGAAAGTTAATTTAATATTTACATAATTTATGAATATGTTTTAGTATTCATATCTTTATTATATTTAACACTATTTAAACCAGGTAGGAAATAAATAAAAACAATAAAAAATGCATTACAATATAACTGTTCAATTTAACACATAAGTTAAAAAAAATTGTGAACGGATAAATTAAGTAGATAAACGAAAAACTAAGTAGATCATTTAATTGCAGGCATTAATTCCGAGTCCTCTACAGAGTATTCAACACTGAAGGAAGAGCTATTTTGGTTGGTGGCCCATCTACCTGCTGTTGCCTCTAATCCAGCCCTTATGGTACCCACCCTCATGGAGTTCCTTAGTACGTATACAATTACAATTTTTTTTTATTTCTCTGAATTTTGCCACTATTCTTCTGTAATATCTTATGAAATATTATGCTTGTTACAAGAAAAGGATATTATTTGTTTAACAGATAAAAAGGAGATAGTACATCTTTCTCAAGCACTGCAGCACCTCATTGTAAGGTTGCTGGATAAGCCGGAAGCACTCACTGCTTTCATCGATGCGGGTGGTCTTGAGCTGGCCGTAGAAAAACTCACGGTCTGCCATCAGGTAAGTCATGATTAAAATTGTAGAAAGAAAGTTATATATACCAATTATGGTCAGAATAAAGAAATATTATTGACAATTTTTTAGGATATAATTATGTTCATAATGCATGGTTTTGACTGGCGCTGTTAAGATGTGAAATAGGCTGAAAAAGAAGATAGAATTTATAAAATAAATTTATTCAGCATATTTTAGGTTGTGTGACTTACCTAAAACAAAAAGTAAATTGTTGATATAGTACTGTTTTTCGCAGTCGGGTCCGAGCAACAGCCAAGGGCTGGTGTCGTCGCTGATGAACCACCTGAAGGTGCCGCCGCAGCTCGTCAACTTGTCCACGGCCGCCGGCTCCGGCAAGAAGTCGCAACCGCCCGTCACTGAAACCGCCAACGGACTCGTCAATATTGCTCCGCTCTGTGAGTTTTAAAAATAACCTATATTTCTAAGTCTTGGAGAATATCATACGAATAAGTAATAATTCGAGTAGACCAGTGAAATTGTCGCGCACGATAGCAAGCGTTCGATAATACCCTATTTTACTCCCGTTTCTTTAACAAATAAATCAGTCGGGGCTTGCATGGGCTCTCTCTCGTACGGAGAGTACTCTCCTGTCCCATTAAATAGTTAAGTGTATTTTCATGCTGGGTATGAAAATATTTGTAGCATAATCGCTTTAATAACTTTAGTAGTTGACGCTCAGACCTCTTACGGTAAAGGTATTAGGGTAAAACAATTTTAAATGACTGTCAAATGTAGCACTTATGGATGAACAAGTTAAACATTTTGTGTACAATGAAGCAGAGGATGCATATGAAAACGCAATTTTATGATAATAAAAGTTTAATGTTAAAAATAATAAATACTGTACACAAATAATATGTTTGTCAATACCCTTGACTCTCTGTAATTTAAAAAAAACGAGTTGCACCTGCCAACATGTTTTTCTTCCACGCCTAGAGTTGACTGACAGATAACGCCACAAGGCATTAAGGCATTTAGTTATTTAGTGCGCCAATTGTAATTTTTAGTCTTAGGTAATTAAAGTAAAAAAAACTACTTATTTACTCTCACACTTACGCTTACACGTGATGACTACGTCACAAATGGTTCCGACATAAAATACCTCACGCATATACCTCGTGTAGCCGTACCCCAGCATGTGCATCCTCGTCTCCCCCAACTTTCGTTACGCGAAACGATCGTCGGGCACGAACATGTCAGACTATGTGCTCCAAAAAAGCATAAACTGTTTTTTCGACTAGGAAAGTGATGGGCGTCTGTTTTTTGGGATAGTCGTGGAGTTATCTTAATCAATTATCTTCAAACAGGAAAAACCATTACAGGAGCATACTAATCATCATTACTAAACAAGCTAAATGCAGAATTTGCGTAAAAACGGCCACATTTGCAGAAAAAAAATTCTTCACCAAGACAATGCGCCACGACAAAATTCAAGTTATTACTTACTAACTAAAAATTGCGCTCGGAGGACAGGGCTTTTCGTCAAGGAGGCCATCACCTACGGCAAAAATTATTTTGCAGAGAAAGACGCAGAGTACTATTTGAACAGGTTAAAGAGATGGGAGCATCGCTGGGAGAAGTGTGCAGACTTACAAGAAATTGATATAGCAAAAAGTAAATGAAAGAAAAAGAACAATACCTTGTATCTTTGTTAGGTCGGAAAATGTTCGCATCACCCTCGTGATGTAGTACGCACAGTAACCGCCCGCATGGCCCGCAGGTACGGTTTCGTGTGACAACCCAACGGCGCAGGCGGCGGACGTGCTGCTGGACGGCGGCGGCAGCGGCGGCCCGTGCGCGGCCAGGCGCGTGCGCGCCGCGGCCTGGTCCTACCACTTCTTTAGCGCTGACGATGCGTCGCTGGCGCTCACGCTCACGCTGCCCTACGCCGCGCAGCTGCACGAGGTGCACCTGCAGCCGCACCTTACCAGCCTCGCCAGTGAGTGTACCCCGGCTCCACCTAGCCGCGCCGTCTGCTCCTTCCGTTTCTTCATCCAATAGTAGTATAGTAATACTTTGTAAATGAGATCTAGATTTTCGCCAATCAGTATCTTATGAAATACTTTAATTTTATCAAGAAAAAAAATCAAAAGTATAACTTGTATCCTAAATATTTAGAATAAAATTTTGTAAATATAAGCAGAAATAATAATATAATTCAAAGGATAACTAATGAATGTATTCACGATCCTACATGAAAAATCCACAATGAATCGCGTCGTGTTGCAGCTTGCCCGGGGGCAGTGGGCGTTGAAGCGGCGTGCGCCGGCCCGCTGGCGCCGCTGGGCCCGCCGCAAGCCACGGCCGGCATGACATTTATTCGCCTCGTGCTTGCTCGGCCCGTGGTGGCCACCACCGTGCAGCTTCGCCTGTACAAGCCGCGCGACAGCACCTACATGGGCCTGCTACAGCTGCGTCTCATCGTAGCGCCGGCCTTCGCTGCGCCCGCGCACCTCGCGCCCAACGGCAACACGTCAGTCACGTCTTGTCATTTGTACCATTCTGATAAATTGTACCATTCCGATAAATTGTACCATTCCGATAAATTGTACCTTTCCGATCAATTGTAACATTCCAGTCATTTGTAACATTCCGGCCGTAACAGCTCTAAATTAATATTTTTCCATCAACAAAAGTTCCCATCGATATTTTCTCTTATCTAATCTCTATTCTTCCCAGTATTTAGTTTTAGTAGTAGCAAAGTTTTAAAATTTGTTTCATTTAAAAAAATGCTGTTTTCACGCAGCAACAACTGGGCGTGCGTGGTGGCGGCGTGCGCACGAACGGCACTAGCGGGCGAGCGCTGGGCGCGCGCGGTTAGCCCGGCGGCGGTACGCGCGTTGTGCGCCGCCGCGCTGGCACCGGGCGCGCCGCACGCACACGCCGCGCACACTGCGCTGCTGGCTGCCGCGCGCGCCTGCCCCGACCTGCGCGCGCCTCTGCTACACGCGCTGCTCGCCACCGACGACCACGCGTACGCTCATGGTACGTTGTCTTTGTTTTTTTTTTTATTTAAGTATGGCCTCTTTCATAATCCGACTTTATATAAAAATATCGTAAGTTGTTGTTGGAAAATCTAAGTTATTGTCATTACTATTGCTTGAAAACTTACTAAACTATCGACAGTAATATGATACTTCTCTTTTACTGAAAAAATATTATTGAACTGGCGATGACTTGACTGAGACAGAACAAACGGGTACGGGTTACAAAATAAATTTTCAAAGTTTTTTCGCCTGTTTCTTTTCCGTCAATTTCAATACCAAACGGCTGTAGATTAAAAAATAATGACGTTTGACAAGTGTTTTGATTTATGTTCTTATGTCGAAGAATAAAGATTTTGATTTTTTTTAATCGAGCACTCATATTTGTGGCATAATGGACTGCCGAAAAGACACACAGTCATCACTTATGCTACGTGTCGCAATAAAAACTTCGAATTACAAATACGCAAATTAGTACAGCAAATCAAATATCATTTGATGTCTGGGCCGTTGGGACGAATATTCTGGGGAAATAAAATTAAAATGTATGGAGAGCTGAATATATGCATATCAGTGAATAATTGTTATAAAGATTAGCAAGCTGACTTGACAAGGGTTGGGAAACAAATATGAAAGATTGAGTGGATGTACTGCAAATATTACGGGAAGTCAATGAATGCGAATGGCTCAGCACCATGCTCTGTAGTAATCTTCGGGGACCCATGTTCAGCAATGGTCTTAGAACAGGCTGTAATGATGATTATGAATACTTACTAATGTTTTATATATTTTATAGTTTTCTATAAATTATAAATTATTTCCTTCTTTCAATCACTCGCAATGACTTGACTCGACAACACGATCTTTCGCGGAATACCGGCAATGTAGCTGCAACTCGATGTGTTGACGTTCTTTTAGTCTGTCTATCTGAAATATTAAATAAAAGATAGAATCACTATAACGGGCTTCTTAACCCTGACTCCGCAGAATTTTTTATTGATATCGCCTCTGAAACTAATTATCCGATTTTGATGTGGTCAGAGCCCACGTTTTTTCTCGCCCTCGCCCTAGGTGTCGTAGGTTTTGTTAACTGTTAGCACAAATATATATTGAGGCGAAGTAACAAAAACTAAAAAATAAAATATTTTTTAGTTATATAAATTAAATTATATTATTAATATTTGGTGACTTAGATATAGCCTGAAGAATATCAGTAAGGCGGCATCCAGCCTATATAAAGTAAAACTAAATAAGTTGCTGCGTCGTGTGTGCACAGCGTTTCAGAGCGGCGGCGGCGGAGGCGGGGCAATCACGGCGAGCGGCCGCGCCGGCGGCAGCGTGCAGGCGGTGTGCTCGGTGGCGCGGCAGCTGTGCCGGCGGTGCCCGGCGGGCTCCGCAGCCGCGTACGTGCGCTGGCTGCGCGCGGCCGCCGCCCGCCCGTCCGCGCAGCGTCGAGCGCCCTCCGCCGCGCTGCTGCACACGCTCGCATCGGTCAGTCACCATGTATCATTTGTTCAGGAACAATAATTGTTAAACAACATATAATATCTTAAACCAATCCTTTATGTCTATGATTGTAGAAAATTTTAACATATATGATAATCTATGGTCTTCACACTAGGCGAACACTTTACTGACACTTCTTCCTTATTAATAAACTGTACTATAGTTTATACCCAGGTAATACAATGTAGCAAGAATAATGAAGCCGCTATATTAGGTCTATAACAGAAAATAACTTTTTCTCAATTTATATATATATATGCATTACAGCTAGTATCTGGAGTGGTTCACGACAATAGTCGAACGGCGGGCTCGAACCTGTGACGTCATGTTACTCAACCCAATTAGGCCATTAGCGCTGCGTTGTCTTAATTTCGTTGAAGTACGGATTATTTTAGAATTGTTTAGATAATTCTTAAACTAAGAAAACTTTAAAAAAAATTACCTTTTAAATTAATTTACATTAATTCTTGACAAAATCTATGCATACAGTATGCCAAGACCCAGTTTCGTATTGTAATGTAATTAGATAGTGCCATACGACATATACGACAATCTAGTCTTTAAATCTTA
Source organism: Bhutanitis thaidina (assembly GCA_029286595.1). Taxonomy (NCBI): domain Eukaryota; kingdom Metazoa; phylum Arthropoda; class Insecta; order Lepidoptera; family Papilionidae; genus Bhutanitis; species Bhutanitis thaidina. The sequence continues at coordinate 3,838,071 of JAGSMS010000030.1, forward strand.
ATTGCAGGTATTATGGACCCTAAAGGAGGAGCAATTACTCGACAACTCGGAAGAGCTAATAACGGACGAACTGTTTGAGCTCGTGTACGCGTGGGTGCAGGACGTTACTGAAACCAGCCTGCTGAAGAAAGCGCTCGATGCCAGTAAGCATAGTAAAATGTTATTGTTATTTTTATATCTCTGACCTATACCTACATAGACTCCTTTTCTACCCTGGATCCGTCTCGGCAGGTATCGTCCGTTTGCCTTTTTTTTGTTTCTAAGCAACAGTGCAATCACTGTTGTGTTACGGCTTGAAGGGCATAGGTATAGAAAGCCATTATAATTACAGATCAAATCAGATCAAATATACATCTTAATTCATAGGGGTGACAACACATCTGTAATCTTCTATGAAGTGGTTTGCAGGTGTTCATTGCTGCATGTGCTATGTGCTCTTCGAAAGCAATAAGTAATTTTTGTCAAATATTGATATTCATCACACTAATGTTTGCTCTTAGCGGGATCCGAAACCGCAATCTTTAGCTTCGAAGGCAGAGTCACTACCAACTAGGGTATCGGGTCGTTCGGCTTTGGGATTAAGGATTCATCTTTATGCACATAAATTAAACTCTTCCAGTTGCCGTATTTTCCTAACTGCCTTAGCAGCTCGCTATGTACGTAGCTATATGTACCCTGGCGTTGGTGGCTTCAACCACTAACAAGTGATACAATACAGCAGTCTGTACTAAGCAAGCAGACATGTTCAGTCAAGGAAGTCCAAATAAAAATAGACCAAGAATTGGATCCCTGTGGGGGCACTCTGCATCCATTTTTACTTTAGAACCTACATAATTAATGCCCTTTATATGCACCATTTGTCACCACAACAATAGGAAACCAACCATTTCAGAGTCTGCTCGCTGAAACCATGTTATTTGAATTAACAAACCAAAGACGTGTGATTTACACAATCAAATGCTTTTGATAAGTCACAGAACACACTAATAGAATTTTAAGATGTTCGCACGCACGGGTTGCTGGTTTAAACTTACCCCTGCATCAGTTATAGAACGCTCCGTGGTAAATCAAAACTGATTATAATGTAGCGTTTTATTTTGTTTAATTTTGTTTTAATATTCCCGACGTTTGAATTGCTTTACAGCAACCGTGGTCACGGATAAAATCCGTAAATAATAGTTTCATTTAAGAAGTCTAGTGTTCGCGTAAATACTAGAAATCATTATATAATGTACTTTATTGAAATTAAAAAACGATTAAAAATAATCGATTAAAAAAAATTACTTAGTACGGGTAATACCGAAACAGATCTTAAACTACCCGGACCCATATAGTAAAGTGAAATAGTAGTATTATCTTACTTATTAATTTAGAAAATATGCCCTTGTCGATGCATGAATTAAATAATAGTGAAAGGTGTGGCGAAAAGATAAAAACATACCTATTTTATACATTTTACAGATTTATTTTTACAGATTGAATTATTAGTTGATTTGTTTAACTTATAAGGTGCCGGTCGTAACATAGCTAATTAAAATTGGACACGCCCGTTGTCGATTCTTTTAAGATGGATTGATTTAAACCCATTAAATTTTACACGGTTACAATTAAGTGTACAAATTTTATTATTTTCAGTACTGTGCTCGATGTGCTACATAAGACCGGAACTGTTCAGAAAGTTATTGGAGAATATGGGCGTTCCTATGGATAGTGACGAAAGGTGGGTCTTGTTCAGAACACCTTATAGGTTTACATTTTTTTAGGTAAAAACAAGTATGCAGTTGATATGAGTTATCACACTACAGAAAACTATGAATATCATTGAAGTTTTTTTTCCTTGTCTGCCCACATAGAAAGTGACGATTAACGTACTTTAAGCAATATCTTGTCTGATAATTTATTGTTCAAAAATTACAAAACAACCGCATTTAGAAAATACTGAACATGGTGATAAACTAATTTATTAAAGCTTAAAACAAAGCATTGAATATACGCAGAAGCATATAATTAACAAAGTATTAATTTTATGTAAAAGGTCATAATATTTATATATTTATATATAATTTCTTTTTTAAATTAAGAAAATTTATATGAAATTGTTCAGTTATAATTTAGTATAACTGAGCAATAAATATAATTGAGCTTTTTTTTATTATTTTATAGATTGTTGTTAAGGCGCCCAATTTTATATTAAATAATTTATGATGGACAAAAAGCATATGAAGGTTGATTAAAGCTTGTTTTATTCGATTCTTTCAGCATGGAGGGACTAACGGACGATCGTAAGGTCCGACGGCCGGAGGGCAGTAGGACGGGGGGCGCGGAAGGCGCGGCGGCGGCGGCTCGATTGTGCGGCCGACAGCTGCGGACACTGGCCGCCGCCGCTTTATCACCAGCTGCCACGCTGGCGCTGCTGCACTCGCCCCTGCCGCAAGCGCTCGTGCGCGCCGTCGCAGGTGTGGGAACGTGGGTGTATACACGTGTGTGCGTGCGTATGGGAGCGTGGGTGTGTAGACGCGTATGCGTGCATACATTTGTGTGCGTTGTGTGTGTGAGTCTGTGTGTGTATGTGTCTATGTGTCTGAAAGTGTGCGTGCATTTATGCTTGCGTGTTACTTGTTAGCGTGCCGGCTATCTTTAATCAGTATTTCATTTTCAGATTTTAGTGAGGCTAAACTAGAACTAATTAAGGAGCAATTAAATGAGCATGGAGACGTTCACATGACTGAAAGTGATAAGACACTACAAACAAAACCTGGTAAGCTATGAAAGAACCTTGATGTTATATGATCTTGTTTTAGGCTTACATTAGCCATTTAAATTATATAAATGCCGTTTTATTTCACATTGTCAGAAATGTTATGATATTTAATTTTAATAGTTATTTCCAATGTGCCAGAGTTGCCATCAATGTTACACATCAGCGACGTGGTGGATTGGGCGCGACTAATGTGCGTCGACCGACGCCTCAAGGACTGGTTGGGCGGCGCCGGCTCCTGCTTCTGGAAGCCGCTGCTGATGTTGCTCTGTCATCCCCGCCCGCCGGACAGGTGAGTGCGCTTTCTTATGCGTAAACCGACAGGGGTCAAAGGTCGACGGTGGGGTCATTCAGGTTTAGGTAGATAAGTGCGATACTGTAGTAATGACGATTACATGGAAACGTCTAAGTCTCATTTGTCAGCCAGAGTAGGCCTTACACCACTATAATAATATTGGACTACATTTCTTTGTTTACAGTTCATGGCAAGAGGGTGCAGAGTATGCACAGTTGGAGGAGAATACAATACGTTTGTTTGCTGAATTGACTGTTTGTCATGCTGCTAATCAGAAGCTCTTTGCTTCCACGCTACACAGTATTCTGGAGTCGATGCAAAGCACAGGTAAGCAAATTGGAATGATGAAATACAACATTAATTTAACTGAAAAAAAAAATTGTTGATTTCATTATATTAATCAAATAAACATGAATAATATACATATTGATAGCACTGTGAAGCTGACAGAATATGCTCACCCAGTAGGTCCAGAGGGGCTGTCCGGGTTCACCCGGGCTTTGATCCTGCGGCTGGTGCTGTCGTCGGAGCGCGGTACGGTAGCGCTGCGCTGGGCGGGTGCGGCCGATGGTGCAGCGGGGGCGGGCGTGGGTGCGGGGGTTGCGGGCGCGGGCGCAGGCAGCGCATGGCCGCACCCAGGCGCACACTGCCACGCGCTACTCGCGTTGCCAATGCACACCACCGTGCGGACACTGCTCGCTGATCACCGCCCGCCATGTGAGTTTCCACTCTCAGATTACTTAAACCAGTGGGATGTGATTCAATGACAAACGTTTAAGAATTTTAAGTATAATACGATGTAGTGATGTGGTATAGATGTGAACGTTTCTATATTCGGATGTTTGTCACTCAGAGGCGTCTTTATGCGAGATAACGTATTTTACTAAATTGGATATAAAGAGTTTTTAACCCTATTAAGAGTTCACTTTGTACAGAATTTGAAATCGAGCGGACGAAATCGCGGACAGACATAAGCACATTAAGGACATACTAGTATACATAATAGAAAAGACTTAAAAAAGGATTTAATATTTATAAATGTAAATGTTTCCAGTGCCCCTAGTAGATGAGGCAGTGAAAGTGTGCGGCGGCAACTCATTGGGCGCAGGCGCAGGCACGGCGTCGGTGATGCGCAGCGCGTCGGACACCGCCATCATGACAGTGGCTGAGGCCTGGGAGCTCAGCCTGGCCGCCGCCAGCGCCTCCAAAGACAAGCGCGTCAAGGACGTCAAGAACACCTCGCTCAAGCAGCAGGGCAGCAAGAAGCGCCACACCAAGGCCAGCAACGAGTCCGCCGTCTTGTCTGTCACCGAGGGTAATATATTATTAAAATTACATCATTAAATTTGTTTAAACTAATGATCATTTGTTGCAATTCCGAGATGATATTAATGATTTATAGAGAAATCTTCACGTCCGTCCTAAATGACTGTATCTTTTGAACCGTAATAGGTTGCTGATTGAAATTTACACAGAATATGTGTAATAAAATTTTGGTGGATAACCACACAAAAAAAACATTTAGTAAAAATCAAGGAAGATGATTTTTCAATGATTTTTTTTTTGTTTTTGTTCAATCTTAAAAGCGGTAAGCGTCCACCGGGTAACTTTAAGGGTTAAGTGAGTTTCCTCGAGGAGCTCGGTTGACTCGAAAAAATCATATTCCTGCCCACACGCAAAATACGCGCACAGTCGTGGAGTCGCGGAGACCAGCCCGTCATAACATAACATAATATGCAAGCGTCAAACTTGTTATGATTGTTTATTTATTTAAATTTGTTTTAAATAATGAATAGTACCATTATATAGTGCACTATAGATTCACGTACCTCGTCGGGCATGGCAGTGTGTATGACAGATAGACATCCGATTATATTATTTTTCGAAATATTCTTCAATGCTATATGTTTTTTGAATTAGGTATTCTATTAATAGTTGAACAAATACTTCATATCTTTCCTTAATTTTTTATGCTTAGTAGTAATTTGTTATATATTTTTAAAAACATTGGAGACAACAGGTCCCTAACCTGACCTACGCTATTTTAGTTTAACACATATATTTAAGGCATAACTAAGTTAAACTCATACCTCAAATCATAACGTGGGGGTTCATCATCCGTTTTTAAACAAAGTGCAATGAGAAGCCTTCGCAGTAGTTAAAAACTCACACTCGGGTTACGCAGACCTATTATATATGCGCCAAAAAACGTCCACTACATGCACCCTAAGATCTTAGAAATAACATATATATATATTAACTAAATATGTATTTGTATTATAACGGTGGATTGTGTTTTCGTGGCAGTGGACAGTGGTATTAATGATGAATGGTGCTCGACAGAGTTCATCGAGACGACGATACGCGTGCAGGTGCCGGGGCTGGAGGGGTCCGTGCCGGGCGGCGCCACGCTGGCGCAGCTGGCGGCCGCACGCCCGCACGAGTTCGGCCCGCACCTCACGCTCATCCTGCACTTCAACACCAGTGGCGGTTAGTTCATCCTTCTTAACGGTCGTCTTCACTGTTACTGTGTAAAGTACTTTGCTTCTTTTGTTAATAAGAAATATTGTAAGTTAATTAAATTTTGTCAAATGACTATTCGCATCAGGAATTACTTTCTGTCTTAACTTTTTACTAGTTCTTAGGGCTAGTATTTTGTTGGAGTCATCTATTTATTATTGGATTTACCGTAGTATCAGTTGTTCTTTCGCAAAACATTACACAAGTGTACTTAGCTTGTGAAATCATTAAATATACGAACTCTTTATCAGTTGTCACGGGGTGACGAGTTCAGTGCAATCCCACAGGACTCTTCTTATTCAAAGCTTTGATACTTTTAGTGTACACATAGTCCTATAAAAACATGTATGTACTAATTTCAATTTAAGATTTTAAGACAGTAATGAATTGATATTGTACAGTAACTAAAATGACGACACTAACACATTTTTACTTAATGTTTTATTTGGTATTTTGACAACAAAAAATATATAAAAATATTGTTTCACTTGACTGGCCTGGATGGGATCAAGAAAAATTATAGGCAAACCTTTTGGAATAATCATGAATACCTTATCTTTATTGTACGGAAGTTAGCTGAAGTTTTGATCTTTATCCCCACGCAGGGCAAGCAGGAGCGAGATCGTAGTACCTAACATCTCGCACATGTCATGCGGGTTAACCATCATCAGTCTGGTTTAGTCTGAAAATTTTATCATGGCTTTTAAGCCATCTGTTCGGATGCCATACATTTTAGAGGGCAAAGCCTTCAAACTTGGGAGAGTTCAATGTTTATTGTTGATGCCTGTGTGTACAGAAGCCTTGTCGGGTCCGATGTGGGACAGCGGCGGTGGTGGCACCAGTGCGAGCGTGGAGAGCGGCGTGTTGCGCTGGTTCGGACGGTGCGGCGGGCTGGCACTGGTGGCGGCGCGACTACCGCGACCCCAGGCGCCGCCCGCGCCACCGCCCGCGCCCCACCCCATGCACCATGATCTCGACTGGGTCAAGCTCGACGACCCTAACGAGGTAAGATCGGCTTAAAATTTCTATCACTAATAATATATGTGCGATAATCGCGTTTAATTTTAAATTCATATTGTTGCACATTGTGCAGGAGGTGGTGGAGCTGGGTGTGAACTCGGGCAGTTCCGTTAGCGAGGAGGCGTGCGGGTGCGCGGGCGTACCTGCGCACGCGCTGCTGGCGTTGGGCCCCCTGCTGCGGCTGCCGGGATACGCGGCTGCACTGCTGGACGAGGGTGCGCGCGCGGTGCACCTGCTGCGCCTGCTCCTCGGTGTCGCGCACGACGAGGACGGACGTGAGTACGCGCGCGGTTAGCGCTCATATTGCTCCAGAGGAGTTCCGGAGAATAATGCATGTAATGTCTCGATTTTGTCGATTTTAAATTAACGCTTCGTCCGTCGACCGGATGTGTTCGGTTGTCCCAGATCTGAAAATTGTAGACGTTGACGTGCTTGTAAATGTGAATGAACCTCACTGTGCGTGTCGCAGGCAACATATCGGTGGGCGGGAGCGGCAGCGGCGGGGCGATTGACGGCGGCTGGTCGCTGGGTACGCTGCCTTTCCGCGTGCTGGCGCGGCTGCTGGACTCGGCGCCACCGGGTGGGGAGGGCGGGCGGGCGCTGCGGCGCGTGCTGCTGCGGCTGGGCCTGGCGCGCCTCGTGCTGGCCTGCCTCGCCGTCTTCACGCACCACCGCCCCGCATCCAACGACGTAACTACATAACGTTTTACAAATATCAAGCAGACGCACATTCCACTAGTGTCAGTAAAATTGACTAGCAACTGAGATACAACTGCAGGTTGTTGATGTTATTGATCCTTGTCCTTTTTTGAAGTTGGTTGAAAAGTGAAGAAAAAGAATTATAAATAATTTTTGTTTGTTGTTAATAATTTTTAAAAGCATCGTGATGCGTAGATCAAACTTTGAATAGCAGTATTTTTAAGTATGAGTCATTGAATCACCTGTAAACGCTATGATTGTATGATGATTATGTGAAATTAAGTCGTTTGTTTATATGTTATGTAAATAAGTTGTTTGATATTTACACCCTAACAGAACAGTCAGGCGTCAAACGGGTCGTCGGGCAAGCCGGAGGAGAAGAACCAGCTATACTGGGCGAAGGGCACGGGCTTCGGCACCGGCTCCACGCAGCAGTCGTGGAACGTGGAGCAGGCGCTCGTGCGACAGCGCGTCGAGGAGGAGCACGTCACCGTGCTGCTGCAGGTTTGTTGCACACGTGTGACGTCACAGCTGCCGTTCTGTTCTGGGGTGACATCGCATTAAGCAACGAAGTTGTTTGCAGATGTCTCTACATGTGCTGCAATAGCCACTTAACTTCAGGGGGACTGTAAAGTCGTTTGTCACTACAATCTAATAAAAAAATCATTGTTTATAAGTATGACGAAGTAGAGGATATATCTTTGAAGTTTTTTTTATTATTAGACGACACTGTCGTTATTATTATAAAAAGTTTATTATTATTTATATTTCTATAACAAAATGTGGACTGTATCTATGGTGACTTAACATTAATCAACACATTTGTTTTGATTTTACGCCATTAAGCGAACTATGCTTTTTTCTATATATTTCTTTCATAAATACTTAAATTTTCGACGGAAATTAATACACTAAGTATAAGACTAGTTATATATTGTGTCACTTAGGTTCGTGTTTGTGTATGTATGCAGGTGCTAGCGTCGTACATGAACCCTGGCGAGCGCTGGCCGCCGGAGGAGGGTGCGCTGCCGGCCAGCGAGCCCGACGAGCGCGAGCACCAGCTGCCGCGCGAGTTCGTCGACCTGGTCGCCTCCAGCTCGCTCGTGCCCGCCATCTGCTCCTACCTCAGGAACGATTCCGGTATGTCATGTTGTGTTGTGTTTCAATATTTTTGTCTATAGATAAATATTTTTAATACATAATAGATAAATATTTTTGTGTTAATATTTATGTATAGACAAAAATATAAAATATAGAAGTTTTTATTTGCCCCATAATAACAACTCTAAAAAGCAAATGTTTTGTGCTTTGCACAAATATTAACTTTGGCTGCTATTCAAGCCCTTTTTTTTATACGAGGGGAAATACCAAACGTATATCTACCCCGGACTATCGAGTCGTACAATCTAATAAACAATGCGGTCTGTATTATAACTTAATTCCTATGTGTATGATATGATGCTGTGTGCAGTGCTGGACATGTCGCGACACATCCCGCTGTACGTGTGCGTGCTGCGCTGCGCTCGCGCTCTGCACTCGCTGCGCTGCCGGCGACTGGCGCCCGCACTGCGCGCGCTGCCGCGCCTTCTGGCAATGATGAGCCGCACCACCAACTCCTACGCCACCAAGCTCAGGTGTCACGCTCACTACCACTAACTCGTCATAAGGGAATTTTCTGAATTAACTTTAATTGCCTAAATGCCACTAAGAGCTACGATTTATCTTAATCTCTGCGCGTAGAGCCGTGCGCCAGCTTGGCGGCATGGAATGTGGTAGCAACCTCCTGTCGTTCGATGCGCGGTACGGTCGTGCAAGAATATAATCGCATCAGTTTTAAATAAAGTCCAATCGTTGAAATGTTGTGTATAATGCAAATAGCCACAGTGAATGAAAGAAGTAAAGTAACAAACAACAATTAACATACTACAATTTATCTTTCAGAATGAGTAAAAAGAACATTTTCGGGAAAATGACATATAGCCAAAGATTTAACGCATTGAGTAACTCCGAACTGTCGGAGGAAGACGAGGGTCTCGCGGCCCTCATTGCTGATATTCAGGTCAGTCGAATTTATATTTAAACATTAATTATATTTACAAAGCGCACTGCTCCAAACAAATACTCAAGAGCCATTGAAATTGACAAGAGAAAGAAAAAGGTACGACGTGTTCGCTGTTTCGTCCGGTAGCAGGTGAGTGCGGAGTTCCGCTTATTCTCCGCCTCGTGTTTTTGCTGACACGAAAATTTTAATGAATGATTAATAAAAACAAATAATGATGTAAAATTAAACACACACACACACACACACACATCTTCTACATCAGCCTATTCAAGTCCACTGATGAAATAAGCTCCACCAAGAAAGGGTTAGCGAGCGGGTCGGTGAGCGCAGCGGCTACAACCTCGCACCACTGATACTGCTCTCCATCACCAGTCTATGGTATTTGGGTTCGACAAATTCAGTCGTTAAAGGCTCGTTTGTTAACTAGCAAGCACGTCCACGTGTGATTGATTTTTGGAGACAAATATCGTATGTTCCCCTCCTTACATCATATACATGTACATACATACAAACGTTATGTAAACACACACATTAATAATAAATGCAATTTTACATGGTAGAACTCCTCCGCCAAGGAGCTGTGTTGGTAGTTATTACCCAGTTATCTATTTCCAGCAATCAGCGGTTGACCAACCACTGTTTTCTACTTTGAAGGATAAAGAGAGCCACTATAACTACAGGTTGTGAGGTTGTCCATAGCACTGCTCACGGGCGACGCCTTTGTAACCTTCTTCGATTGAAGATGTTTACGGGTGACCATGGATCGTTATCATCGATGTACCGTCCAAGGGCTCTTACCATCAGTCTCCTTTACCACTAGTGTAAGAATAGAATAGAATTTGATTTATTTATTTACGCAACACACAAGGTTGGGGTACAAGGTTACAAAATTGAATAAGAAAAAGTAAATAATGAAAATAATATTAGAAAAGCCCCCAGCGTAATGACGGTAGATGACATGAAAATTAACATTTGCGCAATAACGACATATAGTTTGTGAGAGACGCTACTAGAGGGCACTACTGTCTGATTGCCCGCAGGCGACGTCGGCGCTGATGTGCCGCGCGGAGGGCGAGGCGGAGGCGGCGGGCGCGCCGCGGCCGGCGGGCGGCGCCACGCGCGAGGCGCGCTACATACACCTCATGCGCACTATGCAGTTCGGTGAGCCGGAATATGATAGTGATATGTTTTTTCCCAGGGATCGTGTTATCTTGTGTAACGAATTTCATCAAAGTCGCATTTGAGAGTTTACTTTTCCATGTGTAATATTAGCTTGGATTTTTGTAGCAATGTTACTGTGGTCACTGCTAATAATGTGATCACACACAAATAATGCCAGGGAAGTCATTCTCAATGAGAGGTGAGTGCGGCGATTGATCAGTTTGGTGGCTGCAAATCTATTGTTATTTTTTTTTTATGTTAATGGCGATAAACGAGCAAGCAGTTCATCTGATGGTAAGTGATTACCGTCGCCCACATACATCTGCAACACCAGAGGGGCTGGCTGGCAGGTGCGTTGCCGACCTCTAAGGGAATCTGGAAGATTAGGAGGGGAATGGGAAGGGGGTGGCGGCCACCGGTTACCTCACTCACCGAACGAAACTCAGAAGCACATGATGCTACTTCTGTATTCTTCTATCTATACTTCACGTGGGTAATCTCCGAGGCCGTGGTGAAACCCCGGTCGAGCCGGCCCATTCGAGCAGCAGCAAAAGCCGCCGCTCTACCACGTGTTACAGGAACTGTCGACTCATCCGCGCGCTCGAATTAAACATCACACTGTGCACTCAAAAAATACTAATTTATTGTCAATCACAGAAAACAATACATAAACATTCGAATTACGAAACCATATCGTGCACTACAATATGACTAGTGCCATCTAGTTTGACGATATAAACTATATTTTGCTATATTATCTTACATAATTATTTACAGATTAAACAGGAACTAAATCTATGTAAAACAAATCTGCAAAAGATACAGATACTGCAAAACCATTTAATTAAAATCTTATGTCATTATATAGCGGATCATATAGTCTTACACTGACCAAAACTATATACAAGGAAACCAAACTTTTTAACATCAAACAAATATATTGATATATATTAATAAATTTGCTGCAACGTGATTGGTCGGGGGCGTGACAAGGTCGAAGCACAGCAGCGGTTTATTTTAGTAACGCCAACGAATTATAGTGGTCAAATTAATTAGAAACATTAAAAAAAATTACGATAAAAATATATATCAAGTCAATTTATTCTATTTGCCTGCTTTGTTACTGGCGTTAATCCGGCGATCTTTTCATGTCACACCCATTCATACATTCATACATTTGCAGAGACGTTCGAAATGATAGCGGAATGCCCGGAAAACGGATTTCGCTTTACGGTGCCGTACCACTTCGAAGGCACTGTACGCGCGGCCGGCGAGCGCGCACACCCTGCGCGCATGAAGCGCCTGGCGCAAGAAGCTGCCACGCTCGCCACCAGCCTGCCGCTCTCCTACTCTTCTTCCGTTTTCGTGCGCACCGACACCGACCGCCTCGACGTCATGAAGGTGTGTGGCCACACCACAAAATTGCACTGCAACCATTAGAGACAATTTTGTGTTAAATTTAGGAAGTGCAATGCGCAATCTACATCATAAAAGAAATATCACATCGTATGATGTCATGTCTTAAATCTCCAAAATTCTAGGTTCTAATAACGGGCCCTTCGGACACGCCCTATGCGAACGGCTGCTTCATCCTGGACGTGTACTTCCCGGCGGAGTATCCGGCGGTGCCGATGCTCATCAACCTGGAGACCACAGGCCGCCACTCAGTGCGCTTCAACCCCAACCTGTACAACGACGGCAAGGTGTGCCTGTCCGTGCTCAACACCTGGCACGGCAGGCCCGAGGAGAAGTGGAACGCGCATACTTCTAGTTTCTTGCAGGTGAGGCGTTCACAATGATTTATTTAACATAACACTGGGGTGTTCAGTTCAGTTCAGTGGGCTGAATGTTGTTACCCTTTGTGTCATTTAAATGTATTGATGGTCTGTCCGGGAAAATAAATTTCAAGGAAATGGTAAGTTTGAATTTTAAGTGTTAATTTTAATAATGATGACCACGATAGCTTAGTGGTTAGGGGTTTTGCCTTCGAATCAAGAGACTCGACCGCGAGACTAGTTTAATATCCTAATTCGAGGGCTCGTACTATCGTACTATCGAGTTGAGTTTGTATCGTTGACTCGGAGTCTAAGACGGAGACGGGCTCACCACCGGCCTCGGCTCAAATAAGCTCTGGTGTAAATTGACCTCTGAACACCCCTAAAAAACTGATGAGCTCTCACGACCGTATATGGGGTATATAGCTCATCAGTTTTTTTTAATAAACTATTTTGTTGCCAGGTGTTAGTGTCGATTCAGTCACTGATCCTGGTCCCGGAGCCGTACTTCAACGAGCCGGGCTACGAGCGCAGCCGGGGCACGCGCGTCGGCAGCAGCGCCTCGCTCGAGTACAACTCCAACATCTACCAGGCCTGCGTGCGCTGGGCCATGCTCGACCATCTGCGCAACCCGGAGCCCTGCTTCAAAGAGGTACCCCTGCTGTTCCGACAACCGGCACGCATTCGCTGGGCCATCCGATATAATTTTTATGTATTTTGAACATGTTGTACCCTTTACAAACATCTGATAACGGCATCGTTTCGATTTCAGGTGATACAAACGCATTTCTGGATAAAACGTAACGAAATAATGCAAACTGTGGCGAATTGGATCACCGAGCTGGAGGGTCAGAGTGGCGACGAGCGTACGCAGCGCAGCATACAACTTAATCTAATGGCTCTCAAGGTAATTTATTTCACCATCTCTGGATCGAATTCAACTAAGTTATGTTTTATTGAAGTTTATGTTTAACTGGAGCACTATCGATATTATGTATTTTTTTTCGATTTTAGAGACACTACGTGAAGCTGCAGGAAGAGTTAGCGAAACTCCCAGTGCCGGCGGGCTTGGAGGACTTGGACGAGCCGTTCCAGCTGCCGGCAGCGCCGTCGCCGCCGCCCGCCGCGCTGAACAACCCGCTGCAACCGCCCACTAACGACGAGATCGATCACGACATGGAGAAGATAGTCTCGCAGGTCCTCGACTGATTGTTGGCGGACGCCTGCTGAACGCCATACCGCCGCCCCGGCCGTCCGGCCGTGCGCTCCGTGCGTGCGTGCGCGCGCTCAGTGCGTGCGCGTGCGTCAGAGCCGGCTGCCGGAGCTCGACTCACTTCGCCACGATCACTGTTCACAACCCTTGTACAAATGATGTGTGTAACGTAGCGCGTGTGTCGCGTCCAATGAAAGTACAAGCAGGAAACGTTGCGTGCGAACGGTAACGCATTTATAGTAGCGTAGTCTAGGATGAGATTATACACGCGTATTTTATTGTATCCATATTTATTTTTCTAGACGCGGATCTGTCGACTGACGTAGTTTCCTCGATGCAAGTATAAAATAATCACTCCGCTGCTGCGTACGTTATTGGATATATTTTATTTGGGACAGAGTTTCGTTTTCTATATATTTTTATTGTTCATAGATAGTATTTAGTGGAGCTTTGTTTAGTTAAACACGTATTGTGATATTATAACGGGCACGCGCCCGGTAAGCTATTTATGGATAGACGTACGGGCCGATGTCGTCGCACTCGGAGCATTGTATAGTAAACGACGGTTGTTCAGAGCACGGCAGCGCGCTGCGATCGCAGCCATTCGGACCGAAAATCACTCTTTACCGCTTAAGAGTAGAGTAAATTTTTGATTGCTGCGAATGGCTAAAGCGCTTGCTGTATTTGTGTTTTCCGCACCCAGCCAGGTGTTCATTTACGTGGTCACCGACTCTATCGGCGTGCCGTTAGGCTCGGTGCTCATGTACTCGTATTACGCCACTGTATATTATATTATAATTTGATGTATATAAAACTGTTTTATCTTTTTATTTTATTTTTTTCTATTTAAGTACATTCGTGTCGGAATACTCTTAAAGAGTAGGCGAGATATTAGTTCGTCGTCGACACGCGACGAAACTATTCTAGTAAATTATATAAATTGATACACAATAGTAACATATGTACCCTTTAGGCCTAGCCGATGTATGTTCTTCGATTCTGTTTAAATTTGTAAGTGACAATGAGGGTTGAAGGTCACGCGGTGGGTGCTGCTCGCACATTTGATGAGTTGATGAAATTACGTAAGTGATTGTGTACATAGGAAAGAATTATGAAACCGTCTACAGATCACCCAGGATGTTTCTAGTTGTACTTTCATTGTCCGCTAAGTTGGACCTTAGACTTGTTGTATATTTTTGACTGTGAATTTCGGGATGTAAATAAAAATTTATGTTATCACAATTTTTGTTTTTATTTTTTGTTTTTTATTCTATCACTGCCTTTATATACTTATGTAATCCTATGCTGTATACATATATATGAAATAACGGATACTGTAAATTAAGATTTTGTAAATATAGACGTATCATCTTATTATTTTAATTGACATTTACAATTTAGTTAGGTTATACATAATACTACCGTCATATAAATATAAATTATATAAATGATTGTTTTCAATTTTATTTTAATCAACCCTTGAAATAGTTTCGAATTTGAAACAACTCTATGAAACTAGACTAACCGATTTGAAAGTAATATGTATCAAAACACGTTTCCTATACTGTTATCGTATTGTGGCCACAAAAGTAACATAGTCTAGCATCATGTATATAACCGAGGTAAACATTGATAAGACTTGTGCCCTAGATGTAAAATTATTTGACATTTCAGTGTGAGCTTTATGGGATAAAATAAAATCAAGTGACGGGCGTTATGAATGTAAGGGCAAGGGCACTGAAACTAAACAAATATAAATATTAGCTCTCCATAGCTGCTTTATTACAAGCCGCATCTGGCTTCAGGTACAATGTATGTAGATATGTAGTAGTATGTAGTAAATAGCCCCAGCATTCAGGGCATAAGGCCGCGTGTGGCGAGCCTAAATGGCTTTTTGAGTTATTTACGTATTATAATTAATTTATGAAGAATCAACTGAACTTACCATACGATTTTCCTATTGCTATCTCCGGTGAAACGAATTATCCTTGTGTGTTTCTAACCACTAAAAGCCTTTAAATGCCCACGGCTGGGCAAAAGCCTTCGCTCGATGTTATAAGTAATCTCTCAATATTGTTTGCGTGAGATCGGAGCAGTGCGGGTTGGCGAAATTCACATGTTTTGGTATATTATTTTATATTATTTCTCAGACATGCAGGTTTCCTCACGATGTTTCTTTCTTCGCCAAGCACGTGGTAAATTCATTTAAAATTGTCATGTCAAAATGACATTTTTTTCCCACTACCCTAATGAAATTTGGTATCTGAACCCTTCCCTAATTGATGACATAAAGTTTTGCTTTTGCAACTTTTTCTCTAAACATTTCAAAGAATATCAAAGAAACTGTTTTCTTGTGGAGCCCTGCGGAGCTCTATTACTAAGCCTATGCACTATGTTCGACCGTCTGTCCTACCTTTAAAGGGGGAATGTGGAAACAAATAACAAAAAAAAAACAAAAAGTTTAAAGGGAAGTATGATGAGTGAAATGAAAAGTTAAAAGAGCATTCCCATAGAATGTAGTTGGCCGACTTTATGGCTAAGGAATAAACTATAGATCTTTAAAACGATCTTTTATAAGCCGCGAGCAGCGACGGTTCCACTAAGGAGATCAACATCTTAATGATGATCAAACGACGTATTTTGTGCCGCTTAACATTTATAACATCCTATTGGCAACTGAATAGATCTTCAAATCTATGCGGCGAGACAAACCCACCATCAATACAGTCTCTATTGTAGAATCGAAGATCTACGTATATCGAGAAATAAAACTGAATCATCATTTTTTATATTTCTTATCTCGAATATCTACCTTCTTTCCAGAAAATTTATTTCTGACATGTATATGATATTAATTCCGAACGTCATGCGTCGAGACTCCGGGAGAACGTGGAGGCAGATTCTCTTATTCTTCCATGCGGCTAACTTTCTTCATGATTTTAGTGTCCCACGAAAAACTGAATGGAAGAAGCCCATTCAGTTTTTCGCAGGGGTCACTAAGTTTATTGCTTACCCGAATTTGACGCCAGTGAAGCCGCGCAAGTACTTGATAATGCAATGGCCAGTTTTCCTATTACTCAGTTTGCTGTTTGTAATTTTTAAGTGTGGTTCCAAACTTTTGAGAATTTATAAAAAATCAATTCGATGCCCTATACATGACTGAAGAGGTTCCTCGAGATGTACAAAGTCGGCTTTACCGTCAAAAACTTCCTTCGGCTTGCATTGTTTATATCCAGTATGGTCCTGCCTCTCTTTGAATCAGGGAGTCGATTTGCACTTCGGAAAGGTACTAAAAGTGAACTAACTTTTTTATGAACATCAAGTTGTTCCCCTCCAATCGCTCTTCTAACTTCAGCGGAATTGCTGAAAGTCACTACTGATTTCACCAATTCTATCAGAACGGAGTTGGTGACGGTTAAGTCTCCGTTTCAAAGGATGGGGGTATTCTTTAAGACAAATTATAGAACAATTCTTGGCCCATTAAAAATCAACATTGGAATACCAAAGAGTATAAACAAGTGTATTATATACAGGAAGTATTACTGATAATTCTTAGCAAGTTTATTTAGTGTATTATACAAAAGATGGGCCATAGTCGGCCATCACATTTGCAGAATCCCAAACGGATTTCATGCTGGAGACCAACTTTTATTAGCCAGCTTGGTCGACCGGCTTCCCTCGAGGCTGCTGAGAGCCGTGGTAGCCTAGTGGTCAGGACGCTCACTTTAGTTTCATAGACCTGGGTTCGATCCCCGGTGTCGGTATCACTAAAATTGTTAATAGCAATTTTAAGTGCTGTATTTACGACGTGCTCGGCGGTGAAGGAAAACATCGTGAGGAAACCTGCATGTCTGAGAAATAATAAAAATATTATTTCGAGGATATGTGAAGCCCGCCAACCCGCACTGGAGTAGCGTGGCGGGCCCTTCCTGGCTCCTAAACCCTCTCTGATACTCGTATTTGAGAATGAGGCCTATGCCCAGCAGTGGGCACTTATAGGCTGCTACTTTAATTTACTTTTATACAAAAGATTGCTTTCTGATTTTTAGATGTATGTCTAAGCCGTCCCTGTAGCTGCCTCTTCATTCGAATTCTTCGAAACGGGAGTGCGAATCGGTAAGAATGCTCATTTTTGGAAAGCTAAGCGTTCAGTGTGAACGACTGGGTATTGGATCTTTCATGACAGGTTTTGCCATAACCTTTACGCTTGGCAAGCGGGCTGACAATGCTTAAAGCATCACATCACAGACGTTGCTGCCCTATATTAGTATGTATGTGTATTTACGTCGAGTATTTTGAGTTAGTTAATCCGGCAAGAGCCTGTCGCCGTGAGATTTTAAGGACGTTTCCCTTAGAAGAAAATGATGGCAGATCAAAAAAATTGTGCTTCCTAGATTTAAACCATCTAAAGATGTTGTGTAAAATGTATAAAGTAAAAAATAACACAATGTATCAATAATACGCACTTTATTGTTTGTCTATTTACACTGCCACAATATGAAATTTCACTTAAAAATATCATCATGACTCACAATAATACGTAAATTGGTTCTACTACTTATGAGATACGCGTTCCATTTAGACATCTTATGAAATAAATAACTTACGAAGTAATCCCCAAGACACGTCATCGACATCCGAATGTTATCCGGTTTTGAGTCTGTCCTGTTCAAGCAAAAAATCCAAATATTTCCTCTGTGCTATTTTCGAGTCGACGGGAAGAATCAATGTAACTAACGCTTTAACTAACACAAAATGTAATAAAAATTAGTAGGTATTTATTCCCATCACAGATGGGGAACAAATTATTTACATAAATATTAGTTATCCTTATCTAAATCTATTGGTATTATTGTCTATTTTAGCCACGAGTGCATAACTATCTGTGAAGTTTTGAGATTATTGATTTCACGGATAGGCAGCACATCATCTTTTAAAACTATCGATTCTAAAGTATGGGGTTATGGCACTTAGTGTGGTCTTGGATCTAACGCCGAAGGAATCGCTAACCGACGGTTTGTGAATTAAGTTTAATTTATTTTTGTTTCAACGTTAAAATTAGTTAAGTAGATGTTGTATTCTTCAGTAATTATTCGAAATTATGTTTTGTGTATAGTTGAGTCGGTATATCATAAAGTACATATTTTCCTCATTAATTTAACTGGAATCAAAGTACCACATCGAAAACATTGCATTCAATTTAGCTACACCGGCATTATAAAAGTATAGGTTGATTACACACGCCAACGCAAGAATGCACAGAGCACGCCCGCAAACAGCGCGCAGGCTATCTGTATCATTAAAGTTTATCTTGTTTACTGTATTAGTTCTTAACGATTTCCTATCTCCTCGGTCGTGACCCTTGGCCGTGGTCATCACTTATGCTACGTGTAGGTAACTACTTCTTCTTCTTCCACGACTCATCGGCTTGCATGTCCAGGTCTTGGGGATTCAGGAGACCAGCTTCCACACAGGATTTGCAGCAGAACCTAAAAAAAATTAAA
Organism: Bhutanitis thaidina; assembly: GCA_029286595.1. Lineage (NCBI taxonomy): Eukaryota > Metazoa > Arthropoda > Insecta > Lepidoptera > Papilionidae > Bhutanitis > Bhutanitis thaidina. The sequence goes on from JAGSMS010000030.1 coordinate 3,857,078, forward strand.
ACATTTCAGTCGGTAAATAATCAAAGATTTAATGACACATTGTATTGTGATATGTGAACCGCGAAGATTTGTGGTGAGCGTGCTTGACTGATAAGCCCCGGTTTCTGGGTTCCAAATCTATATGAAACCAATACGCGCAATACACTAATCTTTGGTTCTTGGGTCCGCAGGCTGTCGTGATTGTTCTGTGTTTCTGACACCATCTCTCCCTTCCTTCGATCTTAACGTTTGATTATCTTCGAATTTCGCAAAGGTGGCTTGAAAGTGAGCTATTAGTAAAGTTTTTTTAATTCCGATTGAACATGTGGCCGTTTTCATGGTGTCGTTTCATGTAGTTAATGGTTCAAAATATAATATATTTTGAACCGTTGTCTTATTGTATACATACTATTAATATTTCTTGACTTTTTTTTATTGGATTGGGGTAACAAACGAGCTCACAGTCTACCTGATGGTAAGCGGATGCTGCAGCCCAAGTATATCTGCAAACAACTTCAATCGAAGAGGGTTACAAGTGCGTTGAAGCAGCCAGCAGCCCTGAAGACTAACATGGAACGGCTCACAGCCCGTAAATGTACCGGCTTTCTATGCCGTTCAAACCGGGACACAACAGCGATTAAATGCCGATAGGCGGCAGTGATGGGTGAGAGGGTGGTACCTACCCACATAACTCCAAGAGAGAGAAGTAACAATGTACATTACAGAGTCAGAAAGTTGAAAACATCTTCTTGTTATATCCATTAGCCTCTTTTTTATTAATACTATCAACGACTTGTATTTTAAGCAGATGACCTATGTCTGGGTAAAAGTAAGATGCCTCAACCCTCATATGACGCACATATATACTTATAGACAGCATAAAAGAAGCGCGAATACCATACGTGACATGCTGTTTGTAAAGAGACATCTTTGTAAAATGATAACTAAACTGTCACAACTGTTGTCAACTTACTTGGAGTAATATTTATGCGTGCAGAATTTGCTGCGCACGATCAGGTGGCAGTTCGCGAAGAATGGATTATCCGTGCATCTCGGCGGAATGTATAGACCTAGATGAAAAAATGATTTCACAATTACATATTGCAAGAGTATATAAAATTTTAAGTATATTTTTACCAGGAAGTAACCATTTAATGCGCATGAAATTAAAGAATTATACACTATAGCTTTTAAGAGGCGTGAATATGTTTACAGACATAAATATATTCAAATATATTCCAAAGTCATAAATATATTCGACAAAATTTTACCTCTGTATTGCGGTTTGCGACTTCAGCATTTATTTTCTAACTTTTAAATGTTTACCTTGGACGTTGATCTGCAGGGTGGAGGAGTGCGAGCTGAAGCGGTTCCTGGCGTGGCAGCCGTACACGCCGCTGTCATTGATGTTCACAGACGTTATTAACAGCTGAGCTTCTGTGTGATAGAAAACCACGTCAATACAATAAAAACAGGAAACACTACTATTATAATACATTTTAAAACAAAAATAAATAAATACAAAATACGAATAATGATAGAAAAAATATTATTGTTGTCTATTTTTTAGTTTCAACACCGTTTTACCTTTTATATATTGGTAAAAGACCCGCTTACACTCACACAAACACACACGAATGCACATACATAAATTATTCAGAGATGCCAAGGCTCCCTCCTGTCTTTTTATTAGTCGGAGCACTCACCTGCTTCATACAATTTACTCTCTTATAGAATCTTACCAGTAATCTGCATTCGATCGTTGGACGAAAGCGGGACTCCGTCCTTGGTCCAGTAGACCTCGGGCTCGGGGTAGCCGTCCACCTCGCAGGGCAGGGAGAGCTCCGCGCCAGCCGCGATCGTCGTCTGTGCCGCAAGTATGCGCGTTGTCACCGACACTGTATATAATGCACCAATTTGACTTATATGATGACGATTTTTTTTACACACCTTTTTTTACACGGCTCGTACAATATACAAATAATACAAGTTGGCGTAAATTGCTGGTCAAATCTATAGACACATTTAATTAATTAAATAAAACGTTAATTATTTAGTTGTGTATAGATTATAAAAAACAATCATTATCTATGCTCTGATTTAATCCTTACTAGGTGAAGTAACATCACTAACAATTAAGTCACGCTGACGTCCACATGCAGCCTGATAGGCATATATATGAACACATATTAAAAACTTCCACAGCCGCACAATTGTAAGTTAACAATTATATCAATTTAGGAAAACGTATTGTAATTCAATGTAATGTTTTACAATACACACACAATATTCCTAGATGTATTACATAATCAAGAAGAAATAATACAAAAATCTTACATTGTTAAGTTAGAATAATTTGAAATCTTTAAAATTTAAGATAAAGAATATCTCAACGATAAGATAGACTTGCTTTCTTATTATTGTTTTTTTTTTATTCTTACATAACATTAGTACCATACAAAATAATTCAAATGAAATAAAAGAAAACCATAATCGAATTCCAAACTTAAACATGCAAAGACATGCAGCATGCCCCATCGCCCAAATACAAGACGGATTGAGAAATAAGAAAATATTCCTTATTTTTCTATCCTAAATAATATCCCCGATCTTACCGGTATACACGGGTACTTCGGTTTCCGTTGTCCGGGCAGTCGTCGTCGCAGTAGGCGGTTCTCTGGGCGTAACCAGCACAGTCCCGGGTCGCTCTACCAGGTAGGGGTTTTCAGATTCCTCGCCTTCAGGTCTATAAGCTTTTACTACGACGGACCACGATGCGGGCTTCCCTATACCATTGTACGCTTGACACGCGTAGTCGCCCAAAGTGTCAAGGGTGAGTCTTCGAATCTGGAGTACGTTTCCTCGAGCATCGTAGAGGGAACTGCTGGATGGCACCAGCGAAGCCAATAAGCCTCGGTACCAGAAGATGGATGGTTGTGGGAAGCCATAGGCCATGCAGCGAAGGTTCAGTGCGCGGTTGAGCTCGCCCGTGATCACGGCGTTCGGTTCCGCGGCGATGGCCGCGGGCCCTTCCACGGGATCTAACCACCCCATTTGTTAGCGACTATTCTACGTGGGTTTATGGGTGCTCTCTCGTGATGGCAGAGTGAACGATGAATATTAAAAGTACAACACGATTTTGGTCAGTGATTACGCTAAAGTTTTAATAATAAATGTCATAATTACATATACGACAGTATGATATATAATATATATAATAGTCTGAATTTTTGAGAAAATTAATTAAAGGTTTTACTGACTTTGTGATAATTGATGGATAAAGTAAAGTAACACTGCACAGCTGGTCCACTTAATGTTTCAATGGAGTCGTGAAGAGAAAATTGAAATGAAACGGGGCAGTGCCCCCGCCAAAAACCTTTTCTAACATAATATAGCAGAGGCGAGCGAACCACAAACCCAAAATGTTATTTATTATTAGGCCAAAAATCTATAAGACTACCCTGCAATCTGTTCTGGATATACCTGACGTCGATGCTCCCATTATATACCTCCTCATTATATATCAACTTAAAAATATGTCGCATGGTCGTGATTCTCTCGTGGTCTAATTGAAACGTTATCATTGCGCGAGCTCGGCTCCCACACTTCTCAGAGCACTATCTGCGGCTGTTGCACACACTTCCCGGGACACTTATCGGACGTCGAAGGTAGGCCGACACTAATTACAATGTTGAACACACAGTTTTGTTTGTTTCATTGCTTTGTGAGTCAGATTACAAAGTATTTTTTTTCGTTATGTTGTGTTATTTTTACAATTGTGATGTATCACCAGATCATGTACTATGTGTGTAGATGTAAGTGTCGGAATGAATGTCTTTATGTCTTTAATGGTTTCATTGCGATGGTTTATTTCATCTCCAAGCAAAATCGTCACTTAATATCGTTAATTGCAATTTAAGTGCTGCCGGTACTGGTTCTAACTTTCAATGCTATTGCACCATGAGAATAAAACGCGCGTCTCTCCCATAAGCTCATGTTTCATGATAACACTTGTATTAATTAATGTTGCAGTATACATTTCCATTAGGAATTTAATAAAAACTGCTTGAACTATAAAACTTTTTATATGATGCACCTAAATGTACAATCGCCACCGTGCTTGTGCTATTAATTTGTAAAAAGAACTGGACTTATGATTTTTTTTAAATGACTTCCCAAAGTCAAAAGCTTAATGAAACGGAACGGAAACGAATGATTACTATACGACATAAATGTAAGGATCTTGTTACTCATACAACTAAGAGAAGTTTCTCAATTTCACAATACAATTCACTAATACGTTTAATATTGATATTTACAATTGTCAAATATTCATAAAAATTATATTTGTCTACAAATTAGATCAATGTAAATGATACAATTTTGCTGAATTTGTAGATCAGGTAAATCCAAAACAGATTTAAATTAAATAAACAAATCATATTCAACCTTGATATGCGTACACCCCCGCTAGTAGAGCACACAGCGACACTGACAGACACCGATACATAGTTTTTGATTAGGATTTGCTGGCACTTCGGACACTTGTTGATCGTATGAGATATAGGTCCCGACTGAATAATCATTAAAATTTGATAGCAATATGAGGTAACCATGTATTCGATGTGAATAAACTGAATCAGGGTAGGGGGAGTGGGAGAAGGGTACGAGAGAGAGAGGGGGGAGGGGGACAGGGAAGGATGGATTGGGTATGGTATTATTATAATAAATTAAGTTAAAGTTACCAATTACAGCGGCTATATTATAGCGAATTGAAAAGAAATATTATTATTCGTAGTAAGAACTATATTTGCTTTTTTGGCTAAACTCGGGACAAATATTCCTATGGAACAGTCCACAATTTCCAGAAATTTCGATACATGTGCAATCAATGACTGTGTATCTCCTCCACGATTAAGGAGAAAGTTCTAAAGTGGGGTAACGTCTTAGGTGAGATTTGACCTCGGAACGGCAGTGACAACACTACCTAACTATCAATATATACATATGTGGGAAAGTAACATAAAAGTCCCAAGAAATCGTGATGAACGGGGTCCCTTATCACCAGGGGCGTTGACTGCAAAACATGGCTCTACGTTATAATTAATAGCACTGTTTGTTTTTATGCTGGCTACAATATCTATCCAAACGATGTCATCGACAAAATCTGGACTTCACATGATTAAATATTTATCTTTTATTTCTGGGAACACAACTCACGTTATATCTATATGAGTCAGTTGTTCATTTTACACAGGAATAATATACATTGAAGTGTGGGATAAATTCAAAGATATACCTAAATAGCGTTACACATATATATAATATTTGTTGTTTTAACAGCCGTAGACCGAGGCAGCTTAGAACATATTTCGTTTACTAATACGTCCGGGAGGTAAAGGCAGTCACAACGGACAAACGGACAAACATATATGTCTAGGTAGAAAACAATTTCTTGGCTGCTCCAACATGTGCCTGAGGAACTTGTACGGTAATTGATTGTGGACACACATTGAGTGGGGATAATTCCGATTGATATCTAATATATGATAGTACCGCTAACCAAGGCCGTAAGTATATCGGCGATTGCAAAGACACTGCCTCGTCTTTTTCTGACAGTATCATTTAGTACATTACCAATAATATTGAGCTCCGTCTGGAATCGAATCCGGAACTCAACAATCAGGTATGCTAACCACTAAGCCACGCGGTCGTGTTATCTATTATCGTTGGGGTGAAGAGGGCAAAGGTACATAAATTGTTTATAGCAACCTCGTTGGACGAATGCGCACAAACACTTCCAAACTACCAGTCCAGTCGTTTCCGATAACGATAACGTCCATCAATCCCGGCCGAATATAAACACTGGCCTTTTTTTTTCTTTACGGGAAAGGCGGCAAACGAGCTAGCGGTTCACCTGATGGTAAGTGATTACCGTCACCAACGTACATCTGCAACACTAGGGGCTCTGCAGGTGCGTTGCCGGCCTTTAAGGTTATTTGGGAGATGGGAGGAAGGATGAGAAGGGCAAGGGGAGGGAGAGTAGGCCTCCGCTTACCTCAGTCACCGAAAGAAACGCAGAAGCACAACATGCCTCTACTTCACGCCGGTATTCTGCGAAGCCGTGGTACCAACCCGGTCGAGCCGGCCCATTCGAGCAGCAGCAAAAGCCGCCGCTTGGCTCTACCACGTTTGTACTTGCGCATCTCATAGTTTGGCGTAAAAATGCATGTGTATACGAGCGACGTATTTCCGTACGCGACGTAACGTACCTGACAAGAATGGGAGGGAGGAACGTCGCATGCGGTGTCTGAAGACTATCTATCTATCAATACAGACCCCAACAACTTTGGGCTAATTGTAAATAGTTTTTTTGTCACGTTACCAGCTTCCGACCGCGACTTGGTCCGGGGCAAAGAGTATATTCGCATCAGAATAGGTTCGACGGTTTAGCCATGAAAACGAGTTATTTTCGCGTTTATAATATTAGTATGAATGTTATGGATAAATTAATTACTTGACAATCTTTAATTACTCTGTCTATACGCTTTTAATGTCTAAGATTCCGAGCGGATTTCAATGCGATTTTCACCATTATTTAGAGCATTTATATGTAAACTAAAGTAAATGTGAATGTAAAACTGTAAAACTGCACATGTTAAGGATGTGCGTGTAACACATGTACATGTTACATATGTGCGAGTACAGTGCCCGTGCGAAGGCATCGGGGTTTGCTTGTGTAATATATATGATTTATAAAATTCACTACCCTAACTGTAACGCGTGGCGATTAAAGCGAGGGGCCGACGTCTAGTCTAGAGTTTTGAGATCACCCCTCATGTAAGGAGTGGCGTGTGATGGTGGCAAAAGAAATTCTGCCAGCTGCTACATCATCCGCTTAGGAAAAGCCTTGACATTGTCATGGCGTTCGTTAGATGAATTAACTATCTCAAAAAATGTCAGACCGAAACTACAGTCTGTGGTGACATGCCGACTCGTCCCCCAAGCGTGACCATTATAGCAACAATGCCAAATAAAGCAAAATTAGAAGAGGCCTACATCTGATAAAGCATTGGAAGAAATGGCATTTTATTTCATTTCATAATAAAATTATAACACGTAAAAGATATTTCAATGTAAAGTAATTGTGGAGCTAAATTCCGGGTCCTGGGTTTTATAAAAAAAGTTTGGAATGTCGTGGCGTAATACATGCAATCGGTCTGCTATATAATTATGTCATTTAAATACATAGTTATGAAATATACAATCGAATACAACAAAAGCGATTGTCGAGTCGGACAAGCGACAATGGACAAGGTGTTATCTCATCAAAAGTGTGTCAACAAATGTCCGTATAATTTGGCCATATCCAGATAAAATTATAGTATTCAGTTACAAACTAAAGTATTTTTCAAACACAAACACATTGATCAGTGAAGCTGTGTACCCTTCCCAAGGTTGAACAGACAAAAGAAAAGTTTCAAGAGGGATGCAGGAGAAAATGCGGTCAGTTACAGAAAAGGAAAAGTTAAGTTAGATAGTGTCAACTACTTCTACTTTATCTAAACTACGTTGCTGTTGGTTTAAATTCCCAAAAAACACCATGTTTATAGTTTTGCACGTCATCGATAAACAAACAGTAATTTTATATAACAATAGCGAATTCAATCACTTATAAAGCATTAATATCATAATTCAATCCAAAATTGGCATAAAAGATCGGTTGAAATCTCAATCTTGGTTTCTCTTTAGTACATAAGTGAGGCTTCAGCAGTGAGTCCGATCCCAATCCGATAAGACCCGGATTATAATATACATGAGTGGTTGTGCAGCTCATGTCGTATTACAACAATAGAAATTGTATTGACATGACACTTCAAGGCATAAATAAGAGTTCCGTTTTCCGCACGCCGAATATCTCCATTTACGAAAATCTGTGCGAGAGAATCTCGTAAATGGAGATTATCGAATATCTCTTGATATTCGATAATCTGGTGCACAAATTTACATAAATTGTACTAGATTAGTATCAATAGTTCAACGGCTCGTTCGAAACGTGTTACATCGATCTAGATTTTCTAGGACTGGAATGGGATCAAGTGCTAAAGTTACATCCGATCTCTGAACGAGTTTCAACAATTATTATTTTGTGAAGTGAATACTCATTTACTGATGAGCGACAAACGAACTGTACATTATATTGATTCTGTTTTGATTGGGAATGGTTTCATAAAATAATAACAGTGACATCAACAAGTCATCGGAGCTGAACATTTCCAATCGCTGGCACAATCTTAGTCAACGGTAAACGAACTTTCTTTTCTTTTAATTGGATTGGGATGAAAAACGTGCTGACAGTCCATCTGATGGCAAGTGTCTACTGTAGCTCTCAAACACCTGCGTTGTCACACCTGGGGACTAAGATGGAATGCCTCTCAGCCCTAGTGTGGATAGGATACAACACAACCTAGTAAGATTAACCTACAGATTAACTCATCCTCGCTTTCGGAACGTATCGTTCAGAACAAAATCCAAACATTAACCGTGTAAATTCACCGATGACGTGCGAAACTAACCAACGGTCGCGAAGTGGAGGCGAGCAAAGCTTACCGTTGACGAGCAGGCGTATCTCCTGGCGTGCGGTGCCGAGCCCGTTGTCGCCGATGCAGATGTACACGCCGGAGTCGTTCCGGTACAGCGACACGATCTCCAGCGCACCGTCCGACAGCAGCCGGTAGCGGTCGACGGCGCCGTCGATCTGTTTTAACACAAGTCGGGAACACCAAGAACGTTGAATTCTATTTCTCAAGACTTCATTTTTGGGAGATGTGTATCAATTGGCTTTACTACAAATTACAAACAACAAAAAAAACATTTTTCTTCCCGTGGGTGTCGTTAGAGGCGACTGAGCTACAGATGAAGGGCACCGGACAGCTGCGTCTGAGATGCGAGAGTTACATGCAAGTGACGAGATAAATCCAGCAGGCGGATATTAACGGGCCGTTAAGGTTAAGGAAGGGTATGTAAACGGTTTTGTCCGATCGGATCTGAGCTATGAAAGTCTAAATTATTAACAATTTAAGGAAAAATTTAGTGCTGCAAAAAAAAATTTTATTATTTGTACTTATAGCACTGATCAATATAAAAGTCAGTTGAAGAGATTTATTTTTTTGCTAAGAACCGATTCGTATTCGAGTAAAATGAACTATTCCTCATCATGGGGGGGTTTGCCTTAGTTGCCACGCCTGGCGAGCGGGTTGGCAACCGCAGTTTTTTTTTTTGTTCTAGTGCAGGAAGATGCTGCTGCTCATCTCCTAATATAATCTTTGGGGGAGGCCTATGTTCAGCAGTGGACTTCTGATAGGCTGAAATGATGATGATGATGATGAACTATTCCTTTGCTAAGAGAGAATTGTTAATAAAATTGGCTTAGAAAAAGGACATATAACGTATTTAAGTTGGTGGAGACATAATTTTTTTACGTAAAACTTAAATTCTAACCCTGATTATTTTTTAGCGGTTTACTTAAAATAATAGTGAAGCGAAGTTAACTTTACTTTCTGTTACTTTATCAGCATGTATATGTCTACTGCAGGAAATAGAGACCTTTCTACGAAAGCACCAACAAAACCCGTATTGCTATGCGTGGGAGATTTGCCCACACTTACCTCGCTGGGCGTGCGGGTGGGATTTTCCGCCTTCAATCGGGCGCCAGAGCCTCGTTCGTTAACCATCGGGGGCACCTCGAGCAGGCGGGAGTGACATATTACATTTCATTCGTAAAATTGAGGACGATCATTCCGACTTTATTCGTATAAAGATAACTGTTGCTTATTTCTAAACTAGTTGCAGTCAAAAAACTGTAACGTAGTGGTTTAAGTACCTTAATTTTATTTTGTTTCCAACCTCAAAGATATCATAAAATAAGAAACTATTGCCTTTGTAGAGCCACATCACGGCAGACACATCAAGCATTCCATGAGTGATTGCACTGGTTGGTTATTTCGGTATACGTGTGCCGCACGTACCGTTATCTCGCCGCGTCGCCAGGTAATGGTGGGCGGCGGGTTGCCGTGGAAGAAGCATCGCAGCGTCGCCTTGCCTCCTTCCTCTGCTGTCATCTCGGGCTCGGTTTGAGTGTTCGCCTGCGGCGCTTGCTGCAGCTCTGTCAGTGGAGAAAATAGTCTTTAATGCCAAAATAAGGTCATCAAGGTCATTCGAGGATATTTTTATAACATTGCAGTGAAAACGAGCTAACACATAACAGTCCACCACAGATAGTGGATAATGCAGTCCAAGGACGCCTGCAAACGTCTTCAGACGAAGAAGGTCACACATAGCGCAGTCATGAGGAATGGGAGATAAAATGGCTCATGGTCGATATTTATATTGGGCCTCAGGACCTTTTTTTCAAACCGGAATACAACTGTGGGTTAGCATCGGAAACAGGTAAGCGTAAAGTATTTCATTACTTTGTAACATGACTATAGTCAAGAAAACAAAATTGAATGTTAACGAAAATATTTTTATTTTTTGACGTATTTAAATTTTCTATGATTATTTTAAAAAAAAAAAACATTCTCTATTCTATCACGAATATAAGACATGGACTCAAAATAATTGTAAACGCAAGCATTGTCTTAATGGAACTTCACTTTCGCAATAATCCAGAGCGTTATTTCAGTATTTAAACCCGGTCGAGCCGGCCCATTTGAGCAGCAGCAAAAGCCGCCGCTTGACTATACGACGTACAGCATTATATTTAACTATTAGATATAAGAAAGATATTCAATATTATTCGCTGGTGACTGTGGCAGCGGTGGCAGCTGACTGGGGCACAGCAGGCTGCGGTCGCGCTCGCTACACTTGCTCGCGCCGAGGCAGTCCGCGTTGTCGTCGCACTCACCGGGCACGTAGGGCGTGGTTTGGGCCGCAGGTGCAGGGCTGGTGGCGGTGGCAGCGGTGGCAGCGGGCTCGAGGCACAGCTGGCTGCAGCCGCGCTCGCAGCACTTGCCCACGCCGCGGCAGTCCGCGTCGTCATTGCATTCGCGCCGGCATGTCCCCTCTACCGCAGGAATTTCCTCCATCGACGGGCAAGAGCCCGTTTTATTTACTGTGTACAAGAAACAGTAACACTGTTAGCAGACAGGTAATAATATAACATAAAAATAATTGGCGGTTTTCAATCATTATTTCATCTTTAAAACTTACTTTGTTTTTATGTTGCCAGTTAAAAAAAATTTTTTTTTATTATCGCTCTTTGGCGATTGGCATTTTCTGTTATAAAATTGAATCTTTACCTATTAATTCGGTTTATATTCAGCGTTATCGTCATATCCAGCGACAATTAATCAGTATTTTATGCTTTTCAACCAACTTCAAAAAAGGAGGAAGTTATCAATTCGACTGTATTTTTGTATATACAAGCATACATATGCCACGCGATATCTTCTAGCGATTGTGAACTGATTTTAATGATTCTTTTTTTTAATTGAATTTTTCATGACTCCGTTTTAATCTTTCCATGAGGTTGAGAAAATATGGGCTGAAGTGCCATATTGGACACCCGTTGACCACGCAATCAGAATTTTTTACTAGTTTCTAAGTAGTATTTCAAGTACCTTTGTTACAGTCGGTCACGTAGCTAATCTCCTGTTGCACGGGATCCCGGAAAGCAGTGGCGACGCACCTCTCGCCTTGCGCGCATGCTTTGTTCGCACACGGATGATCCAGACATCTGCACCTGTTCGTCGTATTTATTTTTAGATAATATAGTTATATAACGTCAGGCTACAATGAAAAATAAAAAAGATCGAATTATATTTCATCACAACTAAGATCTTAAGATGTAGCAGGAGTACTAATTGTAATGTACTAATAGTAATCGTAATAAATAAGTGAGAAGCGTGTAATGAGAATTTGTAAATGGATTCAGATGTGCCCAAATAAAACTTGTGTCAAAATTATGGGATGTTCGTCTTAACATTAATTAAGAATCTTGCTTAACTTTTGTTTTATTATTTCATAATCAAATTACTGGTTAATTAGTTGCCTACATAATACTAACAGTAGAAATTGGTGAAATGGTATATTTTTATTTCTACCACAACAATCAAATTATTTGTGTAAATGATGTGGAGGGCCATGGTAGTCCGAACGAGTTAAAAAAAAAACTCTTACGTGGTCGTCATAATTATACTATCCGTAAAGTAGTTATTTATTAGGTATTATTGGAAAAAGGTTTTAATCTAATTTAAAACCTTTTTCATACAACATACAAAAAATACAACATTAAATAACAACTACTTTAACTCGTCTGGTAATTTAGCAAATGCCAAGATGAAATACAGATTTTGGCAAGAGACTTGTTATCTTATCAGTCAGTTTATTTGTCTATAGCTATCAAAATGTAGACAAATATGTCATAGGAGTAAACGTTTGCATGGACTCTACACATATTCTATAAGAACTAACTTAACTCTAACGTGATCGTCATCATTATACTATCCGTAAAGTAGTTATTTATTAGGTATTATTGGAAAAAGGTTTTAAATTAGAGCGATGACCTTTTACGCTTTACAGAACGTTTGATGATTTCTATTTTCCATTTATTGTTCTGGATACTTTACAAACAAATAGAGAGTGAGAGAGAGCGAGAGAGAGAGAGAGATACCTCTCGCAGCCGTCGTCACCGGTACTATTAACCATGCCGTAAGTGCACTTGAGGCGCTCGCAGTCGAGCCGCAGCGGCTCGCAGTCGACCTCGAGCCGCACGCATGCGCAGCGCTCGCAGCCGTCCGCCGCGCGCATGCGCTGCACGCCGTACGAGCAACGCAGCGCGGCGCACTCCTCGCTGAATCGCGCGCAATCGGGCAACACTGCAGAAAGACGGGCAATTACGATCTTCATTTTCTCAATAGTCAGTTCTAGTCTCAGTAGACAAAATTTCGATATGTATTGAAATTTTAAAGAGATATGAACCTCAAAAAAACCTCCTATGAATTCTTCAATACGTAGCATGTACCTCAGTATGCCTCCACTATTTTGTTACGTACACGCCTAAAGGGCCCACATTTGAAACCATTATTTAATATTATTATCTACCAGAACTAAAGCATGTGAGTCCAATAAATGTTGAGTTATTGAATTTTCATGTCTTAGTTAATCTTCTTTGGTGTTAACCTTTTCGTATGTTGACCGTAAATTATTCTGCCGCATATATTTCCGAAACTGCTGCACTTATCTAACACTGGTATGGTGCAGTCTTGCTCTCTGGACATATGCAAAATTATAAGGCCCATACCAGCAAGGTACGGTTTTTTTATGGGAAAGGCGGCAAACGAGCAAGCGGTTCACCTGATGGTGAGTGATTACCGTTGCCCACGTACAAGGGGAGGGAGAGTGGGATGGGGAGGGGGAGTGAGATGCGGAGGGGAGTGGGCCTACGGTTACCTCACTCACCGATCGAAATGCAGAAGCACAAAATGCCTCTACTTGACGCCGGTATTCCGCGAGGCCGTAATACAAACCCGGTCGAGCCGGCATATTTGAGCAGCAGCAAAAGCAGATAGTCAAAACAATTGGCTGGTGACTGTGACAGTGGTGGCAGCTGACTGGGGCACAGCAGGGCGCGCTCGCTACACTTGCTCGCGCCGAGGCAGTCCGCGTTGTCGTCGCACTCACCGGGCACGTAGGGCGTGGTTTGGGGCGCAGGTACGGGGCTGGTGGTGGTGGCAGCGGTGGCAGCGGGCTCGAGGCACAGCTGGCTGCAGCCACGCTCGCAGCACTTGTCCATGCCGCGGCAGTCCGCGTCGTCATTGCATTCGCGCCGGCATGTCCCCTCTACCGCAGGAATTTTCTCCATCGACGGACAAGAGCCCGTTTTATTTACTGTGTACAAGAAACAGTGTTAAGCACACAGGTAATAATATAACATAAAGATAATTGGCGGTTTTCAGTCATCCAATAATATTAGTTATGACATTATTTCAATTTCCTTATTTTTTTTTATAGAAGAAAGGGGCAAACGAGCGTGCGGCTCACCTGATGGTAAGTGATCACCGACGCCCACGAACATCCACAACACCAGACGAGCCACAGATGCGCTGCCGGTCTTTAAGGAAGGAATAAGCTCTTTTCTTGAAGGTCCCTAAGTCGTAGCTGTTCGGAAATACTGATTCCACAAAGTCGAAGTGTGTGGCAGAAAACTTCGATTAAAACGCACTGTGGTGGAATGCCAACCATCTAGGTGGTCTCGATGGAACTTCGAATTCTGTCGCGATGTACGATGGTGAAACTCAGCAGCTGGGATCAATCCGAACAGTTCCTCAGAAAATTCCCCGTGGTAAGTTTTTTGTAAAAAATGCAAAAAGGAGAGCAACATCTCTTCACAAGGCCAAAGGATCAAGCCGATCAGAGAGAGCTTGGTCGCTGACAACTCAAGCCGCTCGACGTTGGATGCGGTCAAATGGAAGGAGTTGGTACTGGGGTGCCCCTGCCCAGAGATGAGAACAGTATTCCATGTGGGGCCGAACTTGCGCCTTATAAAGTTGCTAACGGTGGACCGGCATGAAATACTGTCCCGCTCTACAGAGCACACCAAGCTTTATCTTTATCCTGCGCACCTTCTGCTTATGCTGGCCGAATGCGGAGTCGCATTATAACCAGTATTAAAAAAAAAACTATTTACATAGATGAACAGAAGTTTTGAATATATAATCTACAAATCGAAATGTTGGGTGTATCGGTCCATTAAAAGCGTAAGCTATCTTAATCGTTTTATTGGCGTTTAGCATTTGAAATAATAGTAAGAACTATTGATAAAAATTATAATAATGCATTGCCATCTTTAAAAGTTACTTTGTTTTTTTGTTACCAGTTAAAAAACATTTATTTTCATAGTCGCTCTTTGGCGATTGCCATTTGCTGTTATAAAATTTAATTCTTTACCTCTTTATTCGGTTTTTTTTCAGCGTTATCGTCATATCGAGAGACAAGAGACAATAAATCAGTATTTAATGCTTTTCAAACAACTTCAAAAAAGGAGGAAGTTATCAATTCGACTGTATTTTTGTATATATGCTACGCTATATCCTCCCCGATTGTGAACTGATTTTAATGATATAAAATTTTTCAATTCACAATTTAAATTTGAAGAAAATAATCCATCCAAGAGGGTGAGAAAATATGGGCTCAAGGATCATATTGGACTCAAGTTGACCTCGCAATCAGATTTTTTCACTAGTTTCTAAGTTTTATTTCACGTACCTTTGTTACAGTCGGTAACGTAGCTAATCTCCTGTTGCACGGGATCCCGGAAAGCGGTGGCGACGCACCTCTCGCCTTGCGCGCATGCTTTGTTCGCACACGGATGATCCAGACATCTGCACCTGTTCGTCGTATTTATTTTTAGATAATATATTTATATAACGCCAGGCTACCATGAAAAATAAAAAAAAATCGAATTATATTTTATCACAATCTTAAGATGTAGCAGGAGTAGTAATTGTAATGTACTAATAGTAATCGTAATAAAAAAGTGAGAAGCGTGCAATGAGAATTTTTAAAAGGATTCAGATGTGTCCAAATAAAACATGTGTCAAAATAATGGGATGTTTGTCTTAACATAATTAAGAATTTATGAAATTTATGAACAGCCAGACGATATCTCACAAAGCTCGTTTGGCTGTGCATAGGTATTGGTACCAATTGGATTCCCAATTCCATAAGGAAGCGAAAGCTGGGTATGTATGATTGATGTCAAGATAACTGACAGGGTTCGAAATAATGTGATCAGAGAGCGTTGTGGCGTGAAAGACGGTGTAGTGACATGAATTGAGAAAGGGATTCTTAGCTGGTTTGGACATGTGGAGAGGATGAATGAAAGTAGGTTGACGGAACAAATATATGAGGCGAGTGTAAATGGTAGAGTCGAGAGAGGAAGACCTAGGCGAACATTTCACGATCAAATCAGAGACATTCTGAAAAAAGGCCAGGTCAAGAGTACTCTAAACCAACGAGTATGGATGCGAAGATTGATGAAAGTGGGAGAAGTGAAATACGTATGTCAGGACCGTTGCAAGTGGAAGAAGATTGTCTCTGCCTACCTCGTTGGGAAAAAGGCGTGGATATATACATACATACATACTTAAGAACCTTGCCTAACTTTTTTTTATTATTTCCTAATCTAATTACTGGCTAATTGGTTGCCTACATAATACTAATAGTATAAATTGGTGCATTGGTATCATCTTAATTCTACCACATCAATCAAATATTTGTGTAAATGATGTGGAGGGGTGACGGTACTCCGACCGAATGTACCAAAATACTATAGACGAAACTAAACCATAGAACATTAAATAACAACTACTTTAACTCGTCTGGTAATTTAGCAAATGCCAAGATGAAATACAGATTTTGGCAAGAGACTTGTTATCTTATCAGTCAGTTTATTTGTCTATAGCTATCAAAATGTAGACAAATATGTCATAGGACACATATGTAAACGTTTGCATGGACTCTACACATATTCTATAAGAACTAACTTAACTCTAACGTGATCGTCATCATTATACTATCCGTAAAGTAGTTATTTATTAGGTATTATTGGAAAAAGGTTTTAAATTAGAGCGATGACCTTTTACGCTTTACAGAACGTTTGGCGGTTTCTATTTTCAATTTATTGTTCTGGGTACTTTACAAGCAAACAGAGAGTGAGAGAGAGATAGAGAGAGAGAGAGAGAGAGAGAGAGATACCTCTCGCAGCCGTCGTCACCGGTACTATTAACCATGCCGTAAGTGCACTTGAGGCGCTGGCAGTCGAGCCGCAGCGGCTCGCAGTCGACCTCGAGCCGCACGCATGCGCAGCGCTCGCAGCCGTCCGCCGCGCGCATGCGCTGCACGCCGTACGAGCAACGCAGCGCGGCGCACTCCTCGCTGAACCGCGCGCAGTCGGGCAACACTTCGTTCGACACTGCGGAAAGGCGATCAATTACGATCTTCTTTTTCTCAGCAGTTCCTTCTTTGAGCTGTGATTCCAAGTGTGTGAATCTACTTGAATTGCTATCTTAAGCTGACCTTTTATTGATTATAAGTTTCAATAAATTATATTTTGTTATTCTTTCAGTTCACAAATTGGTTGAAACGAAAGAAGATTGCCAGAATTGACGGTCCAATTTGCGATTGCAGCACTACATACAGTAACGCTGGGCAAACTAATTATAAACAACAAATGATTTGAAAAAAGAACACATCTATAAGTTATACTATTATGGAACGAATGAATTACTATATGGAACAAAATTATCTTGCACTTTCATCGGACCACACTATACAAAAGTTCTTCTTGATTATTTATATTTGCTGTGTGAAGTCGTAAGAGTGCAATCACTCCCGTGGGTGTCTAAAGCCGTCTAAGGTAAAAGCATTGAAAAACTGATGGAGAGAACATCCGGTAAATGGTGGTCAAACCGCCTCCATGTCTGACCTTAATAGATACGAGTACAATAAACACAAACATTATTACATCGAACGAAATATAATCGTGCCATCTATAAACAAAAGAAACATACAGTAAATAATTTCATTAGAATACTGACCTGTAATTGCACATCAATAATACGCGCAGTAACATTTGCAAGACATGTAACAGTTAATACCTAGGCAGTGCAATGTGCGGGGGCCAGAAAAAAAGCGTGTACAAGCGGTGCAGAAGATGGATGCTGTAGCTCACGATGATTGTCCTTCAGCCGGCTCTACGCGCGCTACTTAAACCGGTATCTATAGTTAGTATTGAAAGTACCGAGAGATAAACGAAGAAGTCAACACAATTACAACCGAAGCAGAGTCTCGAAGCAAGGCAGCGCGGTAGAGCGGGCGAACGCAAAGCTATGATGTATTGTACCGGGGGTCGGAATCTTGCAGAGGTCAGCGCACTCCTCGTAGGAAACAAAGTTGTTGAGGTTGCCTTCGCAGCCGAAGTAGATGAAGGAGAGACAGTCGCCATAGGTGGTGCTGTAGTGCCAGCGGCGCGCGGCCCGCCCGCAAGCGCCGGAGCCCATCGACAGCGGCAGCAGGCACGCGGGGTCTGCTCCCACCACCCCACAATGTTAGTACCCGGGACCAGCGTGCGGATAGGTCCGCGAAGATTAGATTAAGAGCTAAAGATTATTTGTTATTCACAACCGGAATTACTAAGTTGAGAAATGATAATTACGTTAAAGCGTCGCAGCTATGGTATCCATATTATTGTAGAAGCGGAAAATGTAACGACCAATGCCTAGTTACAACCTTACTAGTTACTGATACGTGTTACTACGCTTACTAGAAAACTATCGGCAGAATATGAATAACGTGTATCTTAAAAGCTGAACATAGATAAACGCTAACTACTGTGCTCCTTAAATGTCAACAGTTAAGAAGTTTAACTTTATAGAGGGTTACTAAAGAAGCTGTTACAGTTGCACTCTACAAACCGGGTCCGGTGGCTCCGCAGACCTCCTCGCACTCGTCGACGGTGGAGAAGCGATTGGGTCCGCCCAGACAGCCGCCGTACGCGAATGTTAAACATCTGCCGGTATCCGCATCCCAGTACACCTTCATGATGCCAGTCTCCTGGCACGGACCAGGATCAAGCCGTGAACTGCATGCATCTGTTATGGTAAGCAGACAATATTTCTAATCAAAATATCCGCAGTCTGCTCAACTTTGCCTAAGATGTTGCCATTAAAACTAGGCAAATTTAAAGAGACTAGATAAACCCCATTAGATATTACGTCATCTCACTGATCGATCGTCTCTCGGCGGCAAATAGCACCAATATATTAGTCTTCCTTAAGAGACTCATATTTTCGCCACTTACCCAATTCAGCTGCATCTACCCGACAAAGGCCGACAAAGTATCTACACATACTAGCGTCCCACTCAATGGCAATCAAAAAGATCTTTTGACATCTTTTTACTGACACAACACGTGAATGAAGTATGATGAAGAAGATGAAGATGTAAGACTGAAATATTCACCTCCCCCAAGGGACTAAGGTCATGATGCCATCGTGTCCCCATGCCACACTACACTACAGGCTACATTATCACTTCAAAAATCAGGTGTTCTGAGACCGCTCCATGTAAAGACGTCAGTCGTTTAGACGCACCGAGTCCGCGGAAGGCGCCGCATCGCCTCTCGCACTCCTCCTCGCTGCGGTGGGAGTTGCGGCCGCCGCAGCCGCCGACGTCGGCCGGCAGGCAGGCGCGCCGCGACTCGTCGTAGTAGAACACCGGGACCTTGCCGCCGCACGCCTCCAGCGACTCCGGAGTGCGGCATTCTTCCCCATCGGTCTGGACATCGGTAAGAATGGAATGTACCGAAGATAACTATGTTAGTTTTTTTTATGAGAAATAGGCTTACGTTTGACCTCAATCTTGCCCGATGGAAGGCCTAGGATGGTACACGCTTGCCTAGATGTCTGTTCACTCTGGCCTTAGTTTGTATAGATTAAACAATAGTGACCCTGTGTTCGGTACTGATCAGGCGTGTCTAAATCACGTGAGGGGCGAACCTTTGTAGAACAATGATATATGAGTCATGGAGGATAAACATCCTACTAATATTATAAATATGAATGTTGGTTTGTTTATTAATAAATAAATACTTCCCTCCTCCTCAATGGAGAGTAGTCGTTAAAGTGTTTAAAACAAAAAAGTATGTTTGAGAGCTTCATTATCCAGTACTGTCTGGTCTGGTCAAGAAAAGGCGAGGCGGTCTTCCTCAGCCAAGCCTGTATATGAACAAGCTGATCGAGGACTCGCACTCAATCCGCATGTTCATCTGTAATCGCAACCAGCCCCGGTTGCTGAGCCTATGTTGTTTCTGTTAATAATATTAGTCTTGCTAGACTAAGCCCCTTGATGGCGTAATTCTTCAAAAGGTAAACATAGTAAAGATGCGATTCTTGACGGCAAGCTCACTTCTAACGCTCATTTTAGTCACGTTGCTTAAGTTCAAATACAAGGAATTTGTGTTTTAAACGCATGGCATTAAACATTTTTATAACACTAATATCTAGATACTCTTCAAGGTGGTGCCCTGGTGCCAGCTCGTTTTGAATATTGTAGCCAGGTCCTGCATATAATGTCTATAGCGAAAGATTCGAAACGATCCAACGTACTTGTACGAGACATTTAGCTTTCAAGAATTGTTTTCGAGGCGATGGAAGCCGTGGAACTGACGACGAAAGACTTGAGCATGATATAGCATTCCTTTGAAATCGCTAAATGTTATCTCGGATGTCACGACGAATGTCTTCCGAACAGAGAAAATTTCAAAGTAGCAACGCCCCTGCCTCTCAAGTTGTTACCTACAAACACAATCTATACCGACCTAGCATGGATCATCTCTACACCGAATGAACAATCATGAAAGTTTGAAGTAATTCGATAATTTAAATGTTTGGAAATCAAAAATGTTGCAATCAACTCATAGTTGTGTGGCCTTATTATTTAATTATCTACATTCATTGTGTTTACGCGTAACTCCTAAATTTATAATTTTGTTATTTGAATTCTTTTTTATCCATAATGCAAATGTTGCACACCTATGATTGCATGTTAGGCTAGATCCAAAATATACATGTAGAAAATCCTACTTATAACCACTTAATATGTGATATGAGGTGGTTATATCTGTAGGTAGGCGTCAAATAAATAATAATGGACAACCTGAGAAAACTACTTTACTAAATTTTGAATACTTGGTTTCAAGTACAATGCCAGAAAAATGTTTCCATGCAATTTCAAAGAAAACTTTTTATATCGTTGCCGTAATTAATATCAATTAATATTGCATAGAATATTTGGCCTGCAGTCGTAGGCACAATATAGCGAAGCTTACCTTTGTCTGTACAATGATAGGAACAGCGGTGGTCGTGGTCGTGGTCGTGGCCGTCGGTGTCGTGCTAATGGTAGCAGGGGTGGTGTCGGCGATGCGAGCCGGCGTGCTGCTGGTGGCCTGCTTCCTGCAGCGGCCCTCGCAGGCTGCCCGCGTGTCGAATCTGGCGTTAAAAGATTGGCATTGTAAGGTAAATAACCTTTGTACTGGTAAATACACTTTAATGTTTATATTTAAGTTATCTTTATTGCACAGGGGTGAAAAGTATTGAACCTTGGATTGATATCAAGAACAAATGATACAATCAATTTATATTACGTCACGTTTCGCTTAGCTCCGTTAGCGACATAAAATAAAGATCAATACGAACATGTTTTAATTTAATGTCTGTGTAATGTGTTTAAAGTCTGAGTATACGTTCATATATGTGGCAAAAGACCTCCATTGGATAGGTATTATTTTTCCTAGAAAGATAACCTGCCATCTATAAGCTTCCCTTCATCATTATCATTTCTGCCTATCACAAGTCCACTGCTAAACATAGGCCTCCCCCAAAGATTGCCACGAAGCTCGGTCCTGTGCCACCTGCATCCATCGACTTCCCGCAACACTGTGCAGGTGACTACCTGAGGTCTTCACATCTTGTGGGGGGTCGTCCTACACTGTGTTTGCCTGTACATGGCTGACTGCCAGAACCTTTTTTCCCCAACGGTTGTCAGTTCTGCGAGCTATGTGACCGGCCCATTACCACTTTAGCTTGCTGATCCTAACTGCTTTGTCGGTTACCTTAGTTCTGCTGCGGATATCATCTTTGCAGACTCTATCACGCAGAGAAACACCGAGCATAGCCCTTTCCATAGCGCGCTGAGCAACTTTGAGCTTCCTCATACGGCCTGCAGTGAAGGACCAAGTCTCGGTTCCGTATATCATCACTGGCAACACGCACTGGTTGTATACTTTGCATTTGAGGTTTTGCGGTATACTCTTAAGCTTCTCTTACCGACCAGTAAATAACCCACTGCAGGGCATAGGCCTCTCTTAAAAGGAGGACCGGCCTTAATCGCCGCGATCGCCATGCACGGCAAGCGGATTGGCGATCGCTGTACCAAAAACCTCGCACCTGAGACACGTCTGCACGCCATCGGTCTGCCTAATTTCGATTTGGTATTTATTGGAGATGGCTATCCCGGCATCTGTACATGGCTATTGACAATTATGGCTTTCTTTTTAGTACAACTCAACGTGGCTTAATAAATTTCCTAGCTAGTCATTTTGCTTCTGTTCGTGAGATGAAACGTGCTTATTGTACTATTTGTTGTGCTGTACATTTAAAAAGGCTGTTGGGGTTCAACGGGGATGAAGACGAGCGAACATTCACCTGTTGTCGTTGCCGTTACAGCCGCCGTACACGAACTGATTGCACTGGTCGCTCGTCTCGTCGTAGTACCACATCAGCAGGTACGCCAAGCAGTTGCCAGGCTCTGGACGTTGCTTGCATGGGTCTGGTGATGAGAAACAACCGTATAACGTATATGTCAGAAGCCACTATCGTATTACAAAGGGCAACATTCAATTGTAAGTTAAGAATAATATGTAGTAAGAAAACCAACTATAAACGTATTTACAAGATTGTTCGAGTATTAATTAAAAAATAGAATGATTTATCGTCTAATAGAGAGCCAAATTACAAGTAGACAGCTCTTTTTGAGGCTCTCTGCTCTATTCATCATGTTCTAATGTCTATGATAACAAAGTAATTTCCCGTAATCCATTACGGTGAAAGCAGTGCTGCTCTAAACATATTGGTTATGTAATCTTTGATGCTTCCAATAGCTCAAACTATCAGCGGACAGATTTATTCTTTGATAGTTGGTTTGACCGCTCTCAGCAACCAGATTAGTCTCTATAGGTTTAGAAAAAACTAAAACCCCGCTACGTAAAGGCACAAATTCAAGTTATTCCCACAACAAAAAGTGTGTTATAATGAATACATCACATAGCCCGGGACACAGGGGGCTTTAAGACAAAGCTTGCCTTGGAGCTACAGGGGAACAGATGAACATACTAACATACAAACAAACATATATATATATAAATCACTTAGCCCTCCTCATGGTCGGTAAAAAAATTAATACAGCTTAAGCCATCAGAAAATATAACTTGAATAATAATATTAAAAAGCTCTAACCGTCTGATATGGTCGGAAGTGATATTCAATCAGTTTTTAAAGAAAAAATAATTAAATGTGGGATAAATTTACCCGTCTCAGGCCTGCAGACTTGCAAGCACTCCTCTAAAGCGGAGAATCTGTTGGGTCCTCCGTGGCAGCCTCCGTACATGTATTGCTGGCAGCTGCTGGCAGCGGCGTCGAAGTAGAACTTGGGCTGGAACGAGCGGCACGGGCCAGGGTCCACGGGGTACCGGCATACGTCTGATGAACATGCGACATGTTCTGAATGGTATCATGGTATAATATTGGAGCTGTGTTCTTTGGGCGCGATCAGAGTAAAATTTCAACGTTGAATTTGAGTGATACGTTATCATACGACCGTTTAGTTAGCTGAGAGTGATTGCCGTTTTGAATCGGAAGTGTATAATAGATTAGTTTGTTTTTTAACTAATTCATATTTCAACAATGAGTGATATTTATTGATTAATTAATACTATGCAGTTATTTACAATTGAGTAGAAGTTTAAATTCTATGACATGCTACACGCATATTAAAAAAGTTTCTTAGGTATTGTGTTAGTTTGTTGTACTACATTTTTAAAGAGTCCTGGTCTTCCGATACTCGACGGGAAGGATGAGGAGGCAGATTCCGACGCTGCCACACCACGGATTAAAATAAGTTATTAATTTCATTATTATTTCCGGATCACCTTTTACATATAACTCCTTTCGAAGTTTTTTAATTTGTACTCGAGGATAGTGTACGAGACGGTTAATTGATTTGATAATCGAAGAAGTCGAGTCTAACCGATGCCCCGGAAGGCGCCGCAGCTCCTCTCGCACGCCTCCTGCGAGCCGAACACTCCGGTGTTCCGGCAGCCGGCGCCGGCCTCCCCGTTCTCATGCGACACGCACTCGCGCCGCCCGGTGTCCCAATACCACACGATGCTCGCCCCGGAGCACTCCTCCAGTGTTGGTGATACTTGACAATTGTGTGGGGTCGCTTCCATCTGCAGGATGAGTATGGATAAAGTATTTTTGACTATGTCCAATTTGAATTCTCTCTTTGGAAGAATGAGCATAAAGGATAGCAAATATGAAACCTATGGATACACTACGCTATAATTTTGTGAGATCACTTTTGTCAAAATTGTTAGAGAATAACGCTAAGTTACCTCTAAATTCATTGATTTTACATTTCATAGACGTTTTTGACGGAACTCATACAATAATAGCTTTCATTAAAACTGTCGGTAGTGGAACTTTCCGTAGAATCGCATGTCTCATGACGATGATTAAAGTCTTAAGTAACAAAAATCGTATTGAGGTTCAAACAAATATTTCGAGTCATTTCCTTTTCAAACGAAAAAAACAATTTTTTGAATTTTTTTTTTCAAAGTAGCAATATTAGATTAATTAATTAATTAAAGTGTTTTCTTGTTATGAGTCTATTAAAATTTGCATATAAGTGGAATATAATTGTGATAGAGACATTTGTAGCCCGCCGAATCGCTTGATCTCGACATGTCGGGTATAAAGCACTATCTTCGCGCCATTAGACGTGCAATACTTACTGAAATACTTAAAAACAAATTGACGAACGCGGCTTGGGTTTACTTTTTTAATAACAATTAGTTTATAACATATTAAATATGTTGTCGTGTTAAATACATTATTTACCGCAGCAGCCGTTGTTGTCGTCGTCGTGCTTGTGCTGGTGCTGGTGCTCATGGCGGTGGAAGTCAAGGGCTCGACTTCTCCAGTTCTACAGCGTCTCTCGCAGGCTTCCAAGCTCTCGAAACTGCGGGGCCAATTAAGAATCATGAGCGAGTTTTGGCGTTAACTCGAAAGGCGGTGGTTGTGTTATTTATTATTGATATTTCGACTGGTGTTCCAGCTTTGTACTCACGGGTGACAACAGATCTGTGACCTTCTTTGATTGGAGTTGTTTGCAGGTGTCCATCACGGGCTGCAGTAGTCACTTACTGTTAACTGAAAGCTCGTTGGTCACCCCAATCCAATAAATAGTCTACTCATCTAGCATGTTGATGCGCTTAATACTCAGGGGTGGGTTCGCGCTGTGGTGACGAAGTGCACTTACCGGTTTTCGTTGCCCTCACAGCCGCCGTAAGTGAACTGGCTGCAGGAGTCCGTCACCGGGTTGTAGAACCACCTCATCAGCGACTCGTCACACGGACCGGCCCGCATCGGCAGTTGGCAGACGTCTGGAAAATGTTACGGCAGTACATATAGTATTGGCGATTTGGCCGCATTAAATATATTTTCCTTAACTTTTTAAACGGATGACTTAGAAGGAGGGTAATGTTTTTCGAGGGTATTACGTCTGTACGTATGTCTATTTTTTTGGCATGCTCTATAGCTTGATTGTATTTCAACATATGATGTGTTGTTAGATGGGTCTACATTGCTGAAGTGACATATGGGGTATAATATTCAAATAAAGCGTCTGGGAATCAAAAAAGAGAGGGAAATAATATTGACTAAGTAGTATTTTAATTTTTACTTTTCCTTATTTCTTATTATGATTCAAAAGATACAGCTCTTTATAGGTAGGATAGAGGGTGTAGGCTTAATATGTACGGAACTAAAATAGGCGCAAACGACAATGCAATGAGCATTTGTATCTTAAATCAAATAGCTTGAAAAAAGTTTAGCAGATAAATGAAAGTACCTAAGAATTAAAATTAAACCTGAGATTAGCCACGCTTTCGAATAGGAACTACGTATATTGCGACGAACAAAACGAAATGATACGTATTACGTCCCGTTTTTCAACTGCGTAAGAATTTGCCACGTCATTTATTTATTTATACTTCTATACAAATACAAAGTAAAGTAGCAGCCTGTAAATGTCCCACTGCTGGGCGGGGGGGCTTTTTTTTACTATTTTTCAAATATGCGGGCTTCGTCACGATGTATTCCTTCACCGTCGAGAATATGGTAACTCGCGTTATATCAGGACTTATGACACTAGATGGGTTATTTACTCCGCATAAATGACGACCGGCGCGTGTTAAAAAATGCAATTTGGTAAAAAGAAAGAAGGCAGAAGTTGCTGATAAATTGAGACCTTGTGCAGTGGCGCAGTAGTAATGGCAGTACTCCTGGCTGGGGAAGTTGTTCCTGTTGCCGCCGCAGCCGCCGTATCGGAAGCTGGTGCACGCGCCGAGCGACGTGTCGTAGCCCCAGCGCCGCGTCCAGTCCTCGCACGGGCCCGGGTCCAGCTCCAAGAAGCAAAATTCTGGAAAAGCGAGATATTTCCAACGTCCGGGGGCAGTTTGATAAAGGGAGGAAGTGCAAAAAAATTACCGAAATGATGTTTGTAACTATACAAGATATTAAGTTGATTCATAAGTCTAATCATCGCATGAAAATTTAAAAACAATTATTTTTTATTCAATCCAATTGGATTTGGGCAGTTGGGGTATATCGTGTAAGTTAAAGAAAACTAGGTAGAGTCTAGGAATAAAATGTGTGGCGACACTGATCGCGTATTAGTCGAGCGCGGCGGTTAGGGCCAATCCGTGTTGGACGGTTAGAGGCGCACCTGACTCCAGGCAGTGGCAGCCGCGCGAAAATTTCCTTCCTTCCAGATACCCACCCGATCTGTAAGTCTCGGGTCCGGCCGGCTGCAACGTGGTGGTGGTGAGCGGAGCACCGGCGCAGCGCCCCTCGCACTCCTGCTGCGAACCGAAGTTGTTGTCGTTGCCGCCGCACCCACCGAAGTAGAACTGACGGCATCTGCGAGGGAATTCTTCGATGTGGAAAATGTCTATAATTTTTGCTTATGATTTTTTAACTATCCGCTACATAGAACGCGAGACTGAAGCTATGGTTTTGAGATTGGAAAGAACCTCACCTGCTCTCCGAAGTATCGTAGTACCATCTCTCCCTGAAGTCAGCGCAGTCCCCGGTCAGCGCTGGGAGCGTACATAGCTCTTGCACTGGAAGTTTAATTTAAATACTTACATAACTACGTTGGTAAAGTAGTTTAAATACATCGATCTGTTACCAGGAAAGCAACAACATGTCGTACACATGTTGTTGCTTTCCTGGTACAAATAGTAGCCCAGTTCCTTCCCCAAGCTTCGAACTCATTCATTTTCATTCAAATAGGTTCAACCGTTTATTAATTGAATGAAAAACATCCCAACAAACAAACTTTATAAGACATATAATTTAGAATAGACACATAAAAGTGTTTACAGCACCAAGTTCAACGTAATGTCAAGCTTAAATTTATGTTAATTATGTTATTGAAACAAGATTGAGATACAGAACAGAAGAAGGACAAAACTAAAGATCATGCAATGCGAAACAAGCATTCGATTGAATTTAATTTTGCAGTCTAGTTCCGTCTCGAAAAATAATCAAGCATTCCTCTTATTTCGTACGAGAAATGCACCGAAAAATTATACTATATAAATATATGAGCCCGACAGTTCCTGGAAGTGTAATGGTTTAATTTCAAATCGGTATCTTTTCACATCCAAGTCACAGTTCCGTACGTCAGTTATCATATCTCGGTTAATTGAAACTATGTTAAAAAAGATATGATTTTCTGGCAGAACGGTGTCACACGGATTTTTTGTGAAATTGTTTAAAAATAATTATTGTGCCGCCAAATATTAGATCTTTAAAGAATGATAGCTTTATATTTTGATTTGTAAAGTAATGAAAACCTTAAATTTCATTTGCATACTTGTTTTTTTTATACATTATTGTTACATTACATCCCTGTTATCTATTAATATCGGTAGCGAAGCGCGCTTGTGTACGGCATCGTATCATTGAAGCATTACAGACTAAAGTTAAATTAGAAATAATGCCTTAAAGATCTCAGGATAAGCTCCAGGAGCAAACCCGGCGACGAGGCTCGCCACATGTCCCGTTCTATCTCCTGGAGGAGCAGTAGGTGTGTTGCGGGAGCTTGTTTGGCTGCGCCGAGTCGTGGCAACAACAGAAATCCTTGAGTACCGTAACACTTGTGAGCAGGAGGTGAGAGACAGATTTGGCCTAATTTTAAAAATTCTCACAACTTAAAGTCTTAGTTCTAATAATATGAAATGAAATCTAAGTATAAATCAAAGCATACGGTTACAGTGGTGCTCTCTGGAACCGCAGTTGTTTCTCTCCACCCTTACTGTCTATTTTTAAATTCAAATTACGTAAACATCCACGTACGATCGCTTACCGTAAGCACTTGGACAGGAAGCCATACAACTCTGTTCGGATTCGAACCTATTGCCGTTGCCGCCGCAGCCGGTGTAGTAGAACGGCACGCAACGGTTCTCCGTCTGACTGAACGACCACACCGCAAGCTTCTCCGTGCAATTGCCCGCCTCTTGTTGCAGAGCGCATTCAGCTGTTTGTGAGGCGTTTGTTAGTTTGGAAGAAAGAAGGTCCCGTTGACTTATTTATTGGGTTTGAATTTGTATTTGTACACATTATATAAAAAGTTATCCCTTATTTATAATAACACAAGTTCACTTGGTAAGTAAATTGTACTTATAGTATTCTTTGAATTTATTCCCTTTAAATATCAGTCAATGGAAGCGAAAGAAGAGAGAAATGGTCAAGTCCAACGAAATAGAATTAAAGAGATTAAAGAAAACCATTACCAAAAAAATAAGAATTATTCACTAAAAAGTACAAAGCATTATTTGTTAAAAAAAGAAAAAGATTATGGGATGTGTTTTACATATTTCCAACACAAGTTTCATGCAGATTATGGATATTAAAAAAGTATTCCAATGTTAAAAGAAATAGCAAATTTCACCCATAGACATGCACCAGTCAAAACATTTCTTATTAGAACACTCGCCATTCACCTGTACTCTAACAGCTGGTATGAATGTGTTGTAAACGGATATGTATTTAGTTTCATCATCATGAAAAGACTTATGCCCAGCTGTGGACTTATATACGAGCGCATTTAGAACAAGGCGAAGCACGTCCGTATGTAAATATATCACACTCATCAAGCACTCAATGGACTCACGCTGCGGTGTACCCGGTGGGTTGCAGTGCTCCATGCACGCCGCTTCGGTGCTGAATCTGTTCGCGTTGCCCTCACAGCCTCCCCATACGAACTGCTCGCAGCGTCGAACCTCGGCGTTGAAGCCCCAGCGCCCGTAGTTACCAGCACAAGGACCTTGCTCGATTGGTAGCTGACATTGGTCTGAAATACAAATGGATGCATGAAATATTATTTTCCAGAATAGACATATCAAGCATAGCAATGATGGGCACGAGCTTCGTCCGTCATTAATGTAGGTCGTTGGCCATGGAACGCCAAATAGGTCTCAGTTGGCGAAATGAGACTGATCGTACGCCCATACAATAGTTTGGTGTGTTGGCGGGGGACATCACGCAATGACATCACGATGGACCAGGGGAATTGCATGCCAACTTACCTGCGCTCCTGGGACTCGGAGAACGAAAGGAGGTTTCACTCCGACAGTTGCGTTGTGATCGACTCCGGTGCCCCGGCGATACCACCAACGGGATTGCGTATTTATGTGCTCGTCTGGTGTCCATCATTTCTTGGTTTCAGCACTAACCATCCAGCAGACGTGGCGAGAGGTCAGCCGCTCGTCAATGTTAGTTCGCAACCACTCGCGACAGTATTCCAGTTTTAAGATGTATGTGGACAACTGTTCTGGGTACATTATAGTAGTCTAATTGAGCCAGTTTTCTTTACTTCCATTGATTCAGACTAATGCATGGACCCAAGAATCAATAATTTGTGTTATAGATTAATACAGTGATGTAACTAGCTACTTCTTCTCTAAATGTCGATCTCACCTGTATCCGATGCGCTCTGACAGAACGCGCTCACCGGCCTTGCCCAGCGTGGTGAGTATGGGCAAATCTTTCATGAATCTTACGTCAGATTATTTTAAGCTTTCCTAAGAAAAAAAAGGTGATACGTATCTATGACTCGAAAATGGCTGCTCGAAAATGTGTGTCACGCCGGTGGTTAACGTTGTTTCGAGCCAAAAGTCATAGCAGCGGCAGATCTACAAAGTCTAAAAATAAAAAAAAGAAGATACGTATCCAGCCTAATCTACGTAGACTAGAATGTGAGGCGGCTCTAATAAACGTGTTAAAGGCCGTCTTACCTTCGACCCGCGGCGGCTCGCACTGCGCCCGGCAGAGGTCGCGCGTGTCGAAGTTGTTAGCGTTGCCCAGACAGCCGCCGTACACGAACTGTCCGCACAGCTCGCGCTCGGCGTCGTAGTACCAGCGCAGGTGGTAGCCCACGCACGTGCCCTTCACCTTCGGCAGCTTGCACGCGTCTGTCGGAAACGCATGCCTTCTTTAACTTCAGACTCAATAAGTTCTCTCAAAACACTCACTCCCTTATCTATGATACTGGCTGCAATTGATTCAAATGCTTAATTACAAAGTGTTGCTGTGAGCCGCTTGCTCGTTTGACCATTTGTTATAAAAAAAAATGGTATCGCACAGTCAAGGTTCCGGTTCCGTAACAGCAAGGTCAGGGGTAAATACTGCACTTAAAATTGCTATTAACGTTTTTAGTGATGCTGGCACCGTGGATCGAACGCAGATCACTCGCATTCTGTGAAACTAAACCGAGCGCCACGATCACTAAGCTACCATATATATTTATCTCCAAATCCCAAGCCAATCTCTAAGTGGCCTGTTAGCTTGTAAAGGGGCTCCGGCGACCGATTGATGGCGAACGATCCATACGAATTTGTCAAACTCAAATCTCACGGAGCAGTAACATCGGCTGCGCTCTCCAACCCGTTTGCACAGCCTAATGAATATAAATATGAAATAAAAAGAAACACATGCTTGTTTTTATTGGTGCATTCTTGAAGATTCCTTTGTCGAGCAGGGCAGTTGAAAAAGTTGATGTGAGAAGAAGACTAGATATTGAAATAGAACATTTTTTTATAGAATTAAACTTTGTATGGAATCTTCTTCATTAAAAGATAACCTGCCCTAAAAGTTAACAAATTCCTTAAAAATATACCACATTGTGAAACGAAACTTTGATTTACTTCTCGTTAACTACGGTTAGTCTTTTTTTTTCATTTTTCTAGTCTGCAACGATGATATCCACAGCATAACTAAGGTAACCGACATAGCCGTAAGGATCAGCAAGCTGAAGTGGCAATGGGCCGGCCACATAACTCGCAGAACTGACAACCGTTGGGGAAAAAAGGTTCTGGCAGCCAGCCACGTACTGGCTAATGCAGTGTAGGACGACCCCCCACAAGATAGAGTGACTACCTGCGCAGTGTTGCCGGAAGTCGATGGATGCAGGAGGCTCAGGGCCGAGCTTTGTTGCCAAAAAGGTCTTTGGGGGAGGCCTATGTTCAGCAGAGGACTTGTGATGTGAGGAATTGATGGAATCTATTAGGTTACCAATAAAGCCGAATTAACATATTTTTATTTTCTTTATGGTTGCGGTTCTAAGAAATATTTATTAATTGAAATACTGTGAGGACTATTATATCATATTAAATTAGTTTTGTGAAGCTTGTTATTATATAATATTAAATGAATCTTGTCAAACACATTGCATATTGAAAGCTAGAAATGTGCATTTTTAGCTTTCAATATGCAATATGTATTCAACCTAATTTGGATTTTATTCTGTTACTGGTTATGCTGTTTCCATAGTAAATAAAAATTCGTATGTATGGACATATGAATTTTAACAATTATTTTGATAAACCGAATAAATAGAAAACTTAAGCGGGTTCACATTATTGTAAAAATAAACGTGTACAATGTGTATCACCTTTAGGCGGGGGCTGCACGCACACGTCCTCGCACTCCTCCTGGCTGCTGAATCTGTTTCCATTACCCTCACAACCTCCGTACCAGAAGCGGGAGCAGCCGCCGTACTCCAAGTCGTTGTACCAGTGCACGCTGTAGTTGCGACACGGCCCACGGTCAGTTGACAGACTACAGACCGCTGTACGGAACGAGGAAATTATGTATTTGAAAGTCTTAAACGGCACTGAACAAACCACATAAAAATATCAGGATAAAAATAAGTAAAACCATGACGGGCAGCAGCGTCAAAGGTGCGAGGTGTCTGCTGCCACCAGGGCAGATGTAGAACTATTAAAGTCTAATAATCATCAACAATTTTGAGGAAAATCTAGTGTTGCAATGGGATTTCATCAATTGTACCTATAGCACTGAATAATATAAAAAAGAGAGAAACTTAAGCAGACCGATGAATGGGAGCAGCTTGGCAATATTGGAAAATCTTCTTTATGGAAAAGGTCTACTCGTATGTCCTGCAGTGGACTTTTTACAGGCAGATAAGGTAAGGTAAGGTAACCTTGTCTGTTCTCTGGAGCGTCGGTGCAGCCCAGGAACTTGTCACCCTGGGCCTCGGTGTGCCCGTCGGGGCAGCAGCCGTACTTGCTGGAGGCGCAGTCGCAGCCGAGGTGGTCGGGCCCGACGGCGGTCGTGACACCGTCGCTGCAGCAGCCGTACTGCGTCTGCTGGCACAAGCAGCCCTGCAGGCTGGGTCCCACCGGCACCGTCACGCCGTCGGGGCAGCAGCCGAACTGGTACGTGTGGCAGTCGCAGCCCTCGTAGTCCGGACCCTTGGCCTCAGTGTGCCTTGAACGTTATATTGAATCGGGGTGAGAAACGAGCTAAGAGTCTACTGATGGTAAGTGGCTATTACTGCTCATGGACCTCCTTCTCCCTCTTCTCCTGTAATTATTGGGCACAGTATTCCTTTTCAAACCGGAATACAACAGTGGTTGTACTGTTGATTGGCGGCAGAAACATTTTTTTTTTGGGAACGCTGCTAAGCGAGTATGCGGTTCACCTGATGGTAAGTGAGTACCGTCGCCGACGTACACCTGCAACACTAGAGGTGCTTCACCACCAGAGGTGATGCAGGTGCGCTGCCGGCAGGGAATTTTTAGTGGGGCTCCGGTTACCTCACTCACCGAGATGATGCCTCTACTTCACGCCGGTATTCTGTGAGGCCGTGGTAGCACCCCGGTCGAGCGGCCCCATTCGAGCAGCAGCAAAAGCCCTCGCTTGGCTCTACCACGTTAAACCGGTAAGAAGATAGTAGTTATCCATACGTTTCTTCGAGAAAAAGCTTACCACCTAGTCAAAGAAGATCAGTAACTACGTGTGCGTGTGGTCGACGCACATATATGTAGAAGCCAGTAAATATAATAAATAAGGGCATTGGAACTGGGAAAGGTACCAGGAAATCAACACGAAATGAAATCGAGCGCCGTGACCTCACATTCTTCTTCTTTTCATACCAGTGATGAACCGAAGCTTTAACCTGTTAAAGCTTCGGTTCATCATCATGATAACTATAAAGGAATTTTACCTAAACACAATTCTACTGACTCCTTTTAAAGGTGTTACAGTTAAGCGGCAGCTTTTGCTGCTGCTCGAATGTACCGGTCCGAAAGACGTAGTATGACGTCCACACGGAATGAGTGAGGTAACCGGTGGTCCACTTCCTCCCCCATTCCCCCCCAACGTCCTCTCTCGCATCTTCCGATCATCTGTAGGTGGGCGACGATAATCAATTATAACCAGGTGAGCCGCTGGCTCTCTTGTTCCTATTATAAAAACTACATCTGCCAGTGCTGAAGGCGGTTATAACTCCAAAAGTGTTTGATTAATTTATGAGTGACTGGACTAATTTGCTTAGAATTTGTTTTAGCAAGTAAATACCTAAAATACTACACAATATTATGTAATTTCAATTATACTTATTGCTAGATTACCTGTCCGGGCAGCATCCGAATTCGCTGAACTGGCAACCGCAACCCTCGTTGGCAGGTCCACGTGCGATGGTGACGTTGTCCGGGCAGCAACCAAAGTGAGAGTACTCACAACCGCCGCAGCCTGGCAACAGCATAGAGCTTCAGTTATGAGAGTTATAAAATTATTTCGCATTTTCCTAAACAAGTGAAATAATCTTTAGATATTCGCTTATTCCAGCGCGCGATCAATTCCTTGAATAGAGGTGGAGGAAATCGTCAGTGGTGCAGATGTGTGCGCGTGCGTTCTCTTGGCCAGGCCGATGTTCGGTGAAGGTGACCGTGAGGTCTAAGTTGGTGCTGGTATTTCAGCACGTATAAAAAAGATACCTTCAAGCCGGGGTCCGTCAGCAGGTTTGTAGTTGTCCGGACAGCAGCCGAAGCGGTACTGCAGGCAGCAGCCCTCGTAATCCGGGCCGTGCGCAGGCGTCTCGCCGTCCGGACAGCAGCCGTGCGCCGACGAGTTGCACGACCTCACGCACCCCTCCATTTGGCTCCCTTGTGCTGGAGGGGGGATGGGGAGAGTAATAGCATGTTGTAATAAAGAAAATTGCATGTGGTTAGTCATATGATTTGGATTTTAGATGTGGCTAATGTAAAACAATATTCTTCTTAATTTTTTGCTAATTTAGATTCAAATTATTATGCTATTGTTTCTATAATTTTAATTTTGTGTTATCTGTAGATTACGAGGATACATATAGCCACAGCCACGTCTCGTAGATTTATATCAGTGATTAAGTCCCTTCTAGTGTCATAAGACCTGCTATGACTCATAACAATAAAATCGCAATTGTTTCAAAGTTATGACATGTGAAGGGATAAAGTTCCTACATTAACTTCGACGTTAAATGTACTTTATGACTATATTAATCTTTTTGAACAAATCATGTCGACTGAGTCAGTCTGTTTACTTAAAACAATATAATAAACAGAATTTTTCTAACATCTTTGCTTAAGAAAATGTTAGTGGAAACTACAAAACAAAATAATACGAAACATGTTACTGCGATAATTGTACTTGAACAGAAAAGCGTGAAAAAATTGTTACTGCACAGCTCGAGAGAATTAAAAATCACTGTAACCCGTAAGTGGCGACGCTGGGAATTACCCGAGTGTAGTGGCCGAGGTCTCGTACCCCCTTAAGAAATGCCGTGGCCCTTGGGTAGCCTCGAGCCCCCGTCTAGTTGTCGGATATTTTTTCGTTAACAGAGAACAGAGCACAGCACAGCGGCGCAACGCCGTTTCAACACTGCAGCGTCGTTGCTCTCGACTGTGGGGTTTTACGTCGAACCGGCACTATATGCTGATGCAAACATAACCAGTGACCGGTGAGTGTTTGCACCTTTCCCCTACGTGGAATAAAAAAGATACTGCACCGCTGTGCCTACTTCACAGCCAAGTTTGCATTGGATAAGCCAATCGGTGTATGTTCGCCATTACTAGGAAATTGATTACGTATAAATTCGATAAAGTCGAAGTCATACCTGGTGAAACACCATCAGGGCAGCAACCAAATACGGAAGTGGAGCAAGGACATCCCTTCTCGTTAGGTCCGGTTGCTTCGGTCTTATTGTCAGCACAACATCCGAACTTAGAAACTGCGCAGCCCGTCTCCTCCTTTTTGGGCACTATAATAGGAATACACAAGTTTAAAACGAAAAAATATTTAAAGACATGTATATATTTACCAATAATCTATGAATATTTCACAGTTGAATGTAAACCTCTTATAGCATAACAGTTAGTGTAGTCTATGAATATTACAAACGCGGAAATATCAGAAAATATTTCATACCTTTCTCGGGACATCCTTTATTCTCTGGCCCTTTAGCTTCCGTTGTTTTGTCTGCGCAGCAGCCATACCTGAGAATGTTACAAAAGTAAAACTGAATTCAATGCTAAATAGAAATCGTTGCTTCAAATGGACGGGTTTCAGCACACGAGGAACGCTCCATATTATAAATATATTGCAATGAATTGTCCAAAAGTTTATTTTAACTTTATCTAGAACTATATAAAAGAAAATTCAAGTAACAAAAAACATGAACCATTTTGCTGTCAACTCAAAATCACCAGACTTAGGTACCTAGAGGATTTGCAAGGCGGTGGCATTGGCGGGCAGCCTTCCTGTTCATTGTCTTCTGCAGTGGTGACATTATCTGAGAGGCAGCATCCATACAACGTCTCTTTGCAGGGAGGACTCGGACAACCTTTGTTCTTCGGACCCGCAGCAGGCGAAACCCTGTCGGGACAGCAACCGAATTTGGATTCCTTGCAAGTCTTCGGATTGGGACAACCTGCCATGAAAGAGTTCCGACTATAATGCAGTTATTTATTAATTTCAACATCATACTTAACATAACCTTTGCGTACATATACGCCTATGTAATAAATAGTAATCAGTAATTACACCTCGTATTTTATAATCATAAGTTTACTTCGATAAGATTAAGTATAATAAAATATACAATTATTTTGCCTATAATTTTGCTGAAAATATACTCTACATTTCAGTAGAATAAAAACACAAAACTACGTAAATACACTGCATAAATGTAGCGACATCATTTCCTTGTTACTTTTTATACACATAATAAAAAAATCAAATTTAAAAATAAAAAAGTGTAGAAACCGATCCTGTTTGTTTTAATAATATTATTTCATATTCGAGAGAATGCTGGTTGATAAAACACTAAAACTTTGTGTAAGAGAAAAAACCATTAGGAACATGTAATAAAGCGCGAATCATTTAGACACCATCAAATAAAAAATTAAGCTGCAATCCGCTATCTGATTTATTTATTCTCTACAAAACGGTTGCTCAGTTGCAAGGAAGTAAAAGTTAGTGTACTTTTAAAAAAATCTCTAAGCTCGCTTAAGATTTATACTACGAGTATAGAATGATTTTTAGTAGCTACCTTCATCGAACGGTCCAGCAGCCGGGGTCTTCTTATCAGGACAACACCCGAATTTGCTCTTGAGGCACTTGGCAACCTTCTTTCTTGCTTTGCAGTGAGATATCTTGCTGTAAACTTTGACGTCCCACGGAGCTGTAATAGCATTTACATTTATTATCAAATAATATTCAACAATGATCATAGTACTAAATACTATGATCATTGTTGAATATTATGTATTGTTCACCGATTTCGAAACCGAAGTCTACTTGTGAAATACTCTATAATAAACATATAATACTTACATGATTCACTTTGAGCTTCTGTCTCTCCAGTAGCTGATATTTCCGTTGAAGACGACATACCTTCAACAGTACTCTCGGTACTTTCAGATGTAATAGACACCGAATACTCCAGGGTACTAGAACTTTCTGTGCTAGAAACGGCACCATTTGAGCTTTCTTCACTCTCGGTAGCTACGAATTCAAATAAAACTCATCTGAATATTGCCAATTTTACTCTATACACTTGTATTTAGGCCTATGTACGTATCAATGGAGTGTTCAAACAATTTTATGTTTGTATTTAATCAAATGTCCAAAATAATAAAATTTTATATCAAAATTACTAACAGACTCGTAGTTTTATGTCATAACTAACAATTTTTTTTTTGAGTGAAATAAGTTTTTTTTATTAATAAATGGTAAAGGTGAAAATAATTCTGTATTCTATAAAACAGTACATTTAATAAAAGACATATGTTTTGACACAGTTGTAGTTAAATGAGAATGGTGTGATTAAATCACCTTATTTCTTACACGTCTTTGTCGATTATCTTTAAATCGGCTGAATAGCTTAGTGGAATACAGCAGTACTTCCTGATTGTTCAGACCCTATTCCAATTAATCGACAAATCTCTTTACTGGCAATACGTGTAAAATACTCACTAGATTCGCTCGATGTAGCAGATTCTTCAGTTGTTTCCGAACTCGATCCAGATTCGGTTGAACTAATAGCTTCTGAAATAAGTATAGAAAATTATTATAGGTAATGTATCATGGACTACTCATAGTTTAAAATGGATGGAATTGAACATAAAACTTAATTTCAAGTTTATTTTAAATTTTAGTTTATTAAGCTTGTTATTGCAAATTACCAATTTGGCAATACATGAAAAACACTCACCAGATGCGCTCGATGTAGTAGGTTCTTCAGTTGTTTCCGTACTCGATCCAGATTCAGTTGAACTAATGGCTCCTAAAATAAAGTATTGGTAATTGTTATACGTAACAAACGAGTATCATGGACTATTTATAGTTTAAAATTGCATGCAATTAAACAGAAAA
This sequence comes from Bhutanitis thaidina, assembly GCA_029286595.1. Taxonomy (NCBI): domain Eukaryota; kingdom Metazoa; phylum Arthropoda; class Insecta; order Lepidoptera; family Papilionidae; genus Bhutanitis; species Bhutanitis thaidina. The sequence goes on from JAGSMS010000030.1 coordinate 3,895,180, forward strand.
ATAATTTCTAGTGAAATTTAAATTTTAGTTTATTGCTTGTTATCGCATATCTCCAATTTGGCAATATATTAAAAATACTTACTAGATGCGCTCGATGTAGTAGGTTCTTCAGTTGTTTCCGTACTCGATCCAGATTCAGTTGAACTAATGGCTCCTAAAATAAAGTATTGGTAATTGTTATAGTTAATGCATCATGGACTATTTATAATTTAAAATTGCATGCAATTAAAAATAAATCATAATTTCTAGTGAAATTTATATTTTAGTTTATTAAGCTTGTAATTGCAAATCTCCAATTTCGAAATACATGGAAAACACTCACTAGATTCGCTCGATGTAGTAGGTTCTTCAGTTGTTTCCGTACTGATCCAGATTCGGTTGAACTAACAGCTTCTGCAATAAGTATTGGAAATTGTAATAGGTAACAAACGAGTATCATGGACTATTTATAGTTTAAAATTGCATGCAATTAAAATAAATCATAATTTCTAGTGAAATTTAAATTTTAGTTTATTAAGCTTGTAATTGCAAATCTCCAATTTCGAAATACATGGAAAACACTCACTAGATTCGCTCGATGTAGTAGGTTCTTCAGTTGTTTCCGTACTCGATCCAGATTCGGTTGAGCTCATAGCTTCTGAAATAAGTATTGGTAATTGTTATACGTAACAAACGAGTATCATGGACTATTTATAGTTCAAAATTGCTTGAAATAAAACAAATAATTTAATTGCTTGTATGATTTTAATTTTAGTTTATTAAGCTTGTTATCGCATATCTCCAATTTGGCAATACATGAAAAATACTCACTATATTCGCTCGAAGTAGTAGGTTCTTCAATTGTTTCTGTACTCGATCCAGATTCGGTTGAACTAATAGCTTCTGAAATAAGTATTGGTAATTGTTATAGGTAATGCATCATGGGCTATTTATAGTTTAAAATTGCATGCAATTAAACAGAAAAATAATTTCTAGTGTATTTTAAATTTAACTTTATTAAGCTTGTTATTGCAAATCTCCAATTTGGCAATATATTAAAAATACTTACTAGATTCGCTCGATATAGTAGGTTCTTCAGTTGTTTCCGTACTCGATCCAGATTCGGTTGAACTAATGGCATCTAAAATAAGTATTGGGAATTGTTATACGTAACAAACGAGTATCATGGACTATTTATAGTTTAAAATTGCATGCAATTAAACAGAAAAAATAATTTCTAGTGCAATTTTAATTTTAGTTTATTAAAATTGTTGTAGCAAATCTCTAATTTGGCAAAACATGAAAAATACTCACCAGATGCGCTCGATGTAGTAGGTTCTTCAGTTGTTTCCGTACTTGATCCAGATTCGGTTGAACTAACAGCTTCTGCAATAAGTATTGGAAATTGTAATAGGTAACAAACGAGTATCATGGACTATTTATAGTTCAAAATTGCTTGAAATAAAACAAATAATTTAATTGCTTGTATGATTTTAATTTTAGTTTATTAACCTAATAAAAATCAGAGAACTCTTTTTACCTTCTATTGCGGCGCCTTTTGTCGTATCTGTAGCTCCAGATTCCGAAGTTTCTAAAGTTGATAATGAAGTATGTTCGAACAATTTAGTTGTACTAATCACTGAGCTCGCAGTCGTACTAAATTCAGCAGTTTCTTTTTCTGTAGATCGTGCAGTTGTACTTGCTACAGACTCTGTAGTTTCCAAAGATTCTAGCTCTGTAGTCTCTGTAGAACTTGACTCCTTAGTTCCGGACTCTGTGGTAGATAGATCTTCTGTTGTTGCCACAGTTGATTCTGTAGTGTATACACTTCCAGTTTCAGAAGTTTCTAACAATTCAGATTCTGTCGTGCTCATACTAGATTTTGAAGCTATGCTTGTATCCGTTGTAGTACTTATTTCAACAATTTCACTGGAACTAGGCACAGTTGTTTTAGTCATATAAGACTCGGACGATGCATCTGTAGTAGATGAAAATTCTGTAGTTTCGGTTGTGTCTGTGCTTTCTGTTATTTCAGTTTCTTCAAATGTGGGCTCAGTTTCACTCGATGAAGTTCCTTCCATGGTGCTGTCAGTCTTTGTAATCTCTGTTTCTTCAGTCACAGTCGTTTCTATACCTTCAGTTACTGTAGCCTCGGTAGAAGTAAATTCACCCACACTCGTCGTAGATAAGTCTAAAATATAAACAATTGTAGATCATAATAGAAAAAAAAAAACATCAGTAGATATGTATTTCTTGCCTTCTTAATAAATTATCTTTGCTAAATCCCGTTATAAGAAAAACAGTAAATGTTAAAGCAAACAATAAACAATTTAAGAAATGAAATGGTACTATCTCAAAATTGTGACGCAGGGTTAACTGCATTCAGTCAGCACCTACCCTGTTGCGCGGTGTACTTCTCATATATAATCACAATCGAAGTACGCAAGCTATGTTACAAGTACTTACAACTACATTCTTTACAAATGCTTGTATTGTTAATTATTTACCCGATTCAGTTGCTACGGTTTCCGTGCTGCCTGTGGCGATCTCCGTAGTGGACATGTCGCGTGAGACTGTTGAGCTTTCCGAACTTGTTGATGAAGATTCTGTAGTTATGTCGGTCCCCGTACCCTCAGACGTTGATAAGCTAGAGTATAATAATATTGTGCTCTTTACGGAAATGTATTCTTCAGTAAGCTCGCTTTCTGTCTCATCTGTACTTGTTTTCGCTATACTTGTGGTGGGCGAAGATTCGGTCATTGCATCAGTAGCATCAGTGCCAAATGATGATTCACTTTCTGTCTCTTCATACTCTGTCCACGATTCTGTTATAGACGGTTCTGAGAATAAAAAAATAAAATGTATAATCAAAAATTAACATCAAACTCGCTCCGTATTAATATAATTTAAGTTACGAATATTACCTGATCCTGAACCTAATTCCCGCGCTAATTCAGACTCAGTGTCACTAAAAGCAAAAGTTGATTCCACCGTTCCAGAACCTTCATCTGCAAACAATTTTGTCGATATCAACAATCTCACTGCTGAAGTAAATAGACAGCTTTATGTTATTATTTTATTTATATTTATATTATTATTTATATACCTACCAGTAAATGAACTGTCACTAAACATCATGTCATCGATCTGAAAAAAAAATTATATTTAATTCAAAAAGTTGTAAACAATAGTATTCTTCCAGGTCGAACTTATTAATGGGCGTCCCGCAATGCTTGCTTCTCGAACCATTCCTATTTCTTACTTACATTAATGACTTACCTTACTTTGTAGGAGATAAACATGAGTTTATTTTTAAACATAAACGACTACTTGTAACACACGATAATGTGAATAATGCAAAAAATAGGAATTTGTTTTAACATTAATAAATAGCTTCTTAACGGAAATAAAACTAAATATTTAATTTATAACTTACTTCACCTAATGTTAAACATTCGGATACCAAAATATTTATAAACGAGTAAGCGTTAATCCTTGTGGAAACCACTGTAATTCTTGCAAAGAATCACAGTGGTTTCCACAAGGCAAAGTTCTAGTTGCAAAACTTTTACTACTAGTTCTAAGCGTGGTAGAGCCAAGCGGCGGCTTTAGCTGCTGCTCGAATGGGCCGGCTCGACCGGATTGATACCACGGCCTCGCAGAATACCAGCGTGAAGTAGAGGCATCTTGTGGTTCTGCGTTTCGTTCGGTGAGTGAGGTAACCGGAGGCCCACATCCCCTCCCTATTCCCCTCCTCTTCCCTACCATCTCTCAAATATCCTTACAGACCGGCAACGCACCTGCAGCATCTATGGTGTTGCAGATGTATGTGGGCGACGGTAATCACCTACCATTAGGTGAACCGCTTGCTCGTGTGCCGTCTTTTCCATAAAAAAAAAAACAATTATACAAAAAAAATGTTTACAAATGTAATTAGTGTTAAGAATAGTAATAAGTGGTGCCTTGTAATTAGCAACTTATATCAGTTACATTGTTACATACATCTAATAACAATATTTATCTGTTCAATCAAAAAAAAAAATATTACGGTATTAATATTAATTGTGTACTAACAGTGCTGCCAGTGAGCGGAATTAATTCTTCAGCTCCCACCTCTGTGTAGTCTTCGTCTTCCGTACATTCCTCATAGTCGTAGTCACCGTCAGTTTCGGAAACAGTGGTCTTCGTAATAGCTGGACAGCACAAGTTATTTATTGATACATACATATTTTTATTAAAATGACTGATTTAGAGATAGAGGAGTATTTAGAGAAAGAGAGCATTAGATCTGCAGTCACAGAAGTATCATTCAGGTGATGAAATTTATATTAACTTTATTTAAAACTTGTGACCGACCGGTCACTGGACTATATTAACAAAATTTACAAATCGGCAACCGATTCAGTTGTTTTCGATTTTACTACTTAGAAAGAAATATACAAACTCCCACACTTTTTTAGGTATTATAAATAAATACACATATAAATATAGAGCCGTAAACTTGCCACAAGCTCGACATTCAAGGGAAACGTCATCAGGAAACCTCTATGACTGAGGTTTTTTTATCTGAAATTTATGTAGCGAGGACCTCGTGGCGGACTTGTCTCGGCTCAAAGTACATCTCACAAAATGAGAGAAGATCTTTGCCCAGCATAAATAATGTATTTCATCCTCACTTTTTTCACAAGGTTCTGTGTTACATGTCTGCAGGGTCTCGAGTATAGAGTCTTCTGGACATGTACCGACTTCAACTCCTCCGCTCAAGCACATCACTCGTCGGTACTGTTCACCTCCGCCGCATTGTTTTGTACACTGGCGAAAAATATTCATTTTAAATTTATGTCGCTTATTATAATCTCTAGCTCTAGTAATGGCGCCTGCATACTCAGTTGGAGGCCCATGGTTTGAATTTGAGATACAATCAGTATTTTTGTAAAACAATTTATTGTGTCTGGTAATTATGTTTAAAAATATTGTTGTTATTTTTGTCAAATTATTATTGTCGCCTCTATCTGAGCGTTAAACCCACCACACCACGGTTAAAATTGAATAGAAGAAAATTATCATCATCTTACGCGTGTCGTCTGTATAGCTTGTGAACTATATAAGAAGTTATTCTTTTATTAGATTCGTCTTACGATCAGTCGTATGGGTCTATAAGCAGATGAGATTTGGCCTCAGTAAACATAATTTGTCAACTCTCTCAACAACTCAACTGTATTTATGTGTTAACTTTACTTACTAAACTACTTTAACTTTATAAGCTACGCGGTGTATGTATGTGGGAGGGTAATCATATAACACTTACTAATATAAGACTAAACAAGAACTAAAATACTAATGAAAAGAGCAGAGAAAATTTATTACAGACTTTAAGTTATATAATAATAGAGCAACTCTTCGGGAGCAGGAATTCAATATGCAAAAGTGTCTGCTATTTACACCGAAATTTAATTTAAAAAAAATTATGACACGCACTTGACAACGAGTGAGAGTCGAAGTAAGTTGGCCGTTTAACTAAAGACAAAGGGCTCGCGCCCGACCAGCTTGCTATACGAAATTAGAACAATAGGCGCACTAGCCGCCATACTGTTGCATCATTGAGGTGGCGGAGCTTTCATGCAATATATTCGAGCAACAGTTCATATAACGTAGTAGTTGCGTAATTCCGTTCTAGCGGTCCAGTAACTAGTGTTAAGTACTCGCGTACTCGCGTACACTACGTACTAGAAGTGTCATCAATATCAATTTCAAATGCTTACCTCAGACCAGGGCCCTGCATACCACTTCGCAGCGCACGATTCTGTGGAGACTTCACAGGGTTTCGTGTCGTTATACTTTGCGCTTTTGTCGCAGCGCTCGTCGTCAACTTTAATCACCGACGCACCATCGAATGAACCGCAGAACACTCGACGATTTTGAGTTCCTTTTCCGCATTCCACTGAACACTGAGCGATAGAGAAATTGATGTTAACGATGCTAGCCAGTTACAAACTAATAGTAATCTGAATGAAAAATACTCTATTGTTAAGTGTTGTGTGCCTGGTGCACTTCCCTTGAATATGGCTGAGGAGGGCGATGGCTGCCTCATGCGTCATGCTCGTGAACAGACGCTGCTTGTAACGGCTAGACAGCTAGGGTACCCTTTTATCCTTTTTTTTATTACATGCTCCTTTTTTGTGTATATTTTCTCATAGAATATTCTTTATTGCCTATTATATACATATATATATAGGTAAATGTTGTAATTGCAATATGTATTTATGAGACTATCTGGTGATTTTTTTTATGTTGTATTATTTGGATAGTTTTAAACATATTTAATGAAAATGATTAAAAAAAGAGGAGTTTCTGTTTCTTCACTGTCCGAGGAACCTCATTACGAAACGATTGACAAACGAAACTTGACTTTGTTACATCAAACAAAAAACATTCATTCATTAATTTCATTTCAATAATGATATTAACTAAATAATTCCGGAACTAGGACAGTCCCCGAGAGATAGTCTATAGTGGCAGACCAGAATGCCAGCTTTGAGTCTCTTGGTGCCTGATTTTTGGGCAATGGAGGCTCAAATCTAAGCCATCGGGTTTGACAAAGCACCTACATTCATAGGTGTCCAGGATCCATATTCACAATGACCTGGTGATTTGTACCCTTGTGACAATTTTATTTAAATTTTACCAGGGTAACATAATTTTTATGTACAGTGCAGCCTAATCTTAGTGTTGATCGCAGTTTACGTGAAACTTAGTTAAATGATGAAATCTTATGGCATTCGACAGATGGTGGAATAATAATCTAATATAACGTCTTATATGACGATGACATGTGAAGGAGCGAGGGGTATATTAATTAATGCGATCGACAACCCGTTAATCAAGCTCGGTGGTTACGGTCAGTCCTCCCCATGGGAGATTCCTATATCTGCTGGACATAGGAATCTCCCATAGGGTTAGGGCTTTTTAGGGCGTTTTACAGGCTATAAGGAAGAAAGGTCAACTGACAGCATCAGTTATGTCAATCAGCGGAAACATTGAATTTTAACTTACCTTACTCCATTGCGTGGCGTACCACATAACGTCGCAGGTAGGTAGTTTCGTGCGATCACACGCCTCTTCCAGGACCGGCGCCGGGTGATACGAACAGAAGGTCGGATCAACAACTTTGTGGTCCTTCGTCGCACAGTGAGCCAAACGCGTTCGCATACTCGAGGTGCAAGTGTCACACTAAAATGTACAAATATAAATATGTGTTACGCATCCATGATGAATGATAACAATTTATTACTTGCGATTGTTGTCGTTTGGTGAAACATCATCATTATGCAAATTATTATAAACTCTTCGTACGTACGTACGTACGAACGTACTTGTAACACAAATACTCTACTTACATTTCAACATATGTACCGTCTAAAGTTTTAATACATTGTTTAACTTATTGTGACTTAGTGTTGAATTTGTACAATATTATAACCGTTACCTTCTGTAGAAATTTCCTCTGTGTCGCGGTGGCAGTCTACATGCATAAATTGCACATGGAAAAACACCTAGACCCAGAACTTATTATTTGTAATTCATATATATATAAACTAGCCTCGTGCGGGGATCGAACCCGCCGTCTATAAATTTCATAAATGTGATTAAAAGATCAATTGTTTACGAATAAAATACAAGAGTTATTAATTCATAAAAATGATTAAGTTTTACAATACAAAAAAATCTATCAGGACATTTTTGTTATTTCATGAATTTGAGAAGTGAAACTTCATCACTTGGTCTGCTTGGTTTCTTTCGGACGTTGGTTGGCACGAACAGACATTATTCCTGTCCACTCCAAAATAATGAATTAATCTTGTTAATAAGATTGCTTGTAGAAATTACAGCATTGTCACTTACCCCTGACCAGTCAGATAGGACCCAATCGACGCCTTCGCACGGATGCAGCATACAAGTCTTTTCCGTTGGTGGTTTCTCATCACCACAGTCTTTATCCTCGAATACTTCCACTTTGCCGTCTATTTTCTGATGACAGACTACTTTACGTGTCTGTTTACCTTCGCCGCAGAGTTTGTCACACTGTAAGCGAGATAATTAATTTTATACATATGTATAACTTAGTCTTGAAGATCAGCATGCTGAAGGGATAACCCTTGGACAGGAAAGGATCTCGAATGGAAACCCCGTGCAGGCAAACCCACGACCAGCACAGTGTTGCTAGGAGTCAACGGTTGTAGGTATCTCAGGCCCGTGCTTGTGGCAATCTTTTGGGACCTATGTACAGCAGTGGACTTGTGGCTGGGCGTAAGTTAGGATATGACGATTTAAGAACTTTTACATGTGTCCCCACATGTGGTAGTGGCATTAGAATCTGCCACGCCCTTTCTTACCGGGGCTTTAGTAAGAAGCATCTAAATCTAATAAGACCATGAAAATCACATGTCAATAATCAGAGAGCAAATTGTGCGAAGAAGTTCGCCACTCGTCTGTCCCCAGTGGAGGCGGAAAGTGCTACTGGTACTATACCGGTCGCCGTTTCGACTACTCACCATACGATGCAGGTGGTTTACCCTAACAGTCAACAGACGGGGCTTTGGCTATCGAATGATGCTGGAACATGTATCAGAATTAGCCGAACACAAATCCCACAGACCAATGATGACTGGTGCTAGGATACCAGCGCTGTGTTCATCAACCCGCTTGTCCAGCCCGATGAATATGGAAAACCTTCCAAAAATTGTGTGCTGGCTTTTACTGCTTTCTTTTGAAAAGCCCTTTATTCAGAGTAGTGGACTTAAAGTATGCTGGTGTAGTAGTAATAACTGTTACCAGAAGACAGTGGGCAAAATAGGGTAGGACAGGACATCATTATTCGATAATATAATATGATACAGTAACATCTTTTTTAAGGAAATAGGTAAGTGTAGTTTGTCTACTCACCGGGGTCCAGGGTTCTGTGAACCAAGTGGGACAGCTGGCGTTCTGATTACATTCTTGATATAGCTCCGGCTTGGGTCCGAGTCGTTCAAAACATTCCTTATCGGCCACTATCGACGGGAATCTATAGTACCGCTTTATTATTGCAACTGTTTCTATTTACTGATGAATAATGATTGTAATGGTATGATGATAAATTAATGATAATAGCAATTAGTGGCCACGCTTCCTCTCACAAGTCTACGTGGCTTTGCGACGGACTGTGGAAAACCCAAGTACCACAGACGGGTTACGAGGTGCGGCGTCACTATTGGAAGGATGCGATATTGCGCTCACTATGTAAGGGCTATCTCATGTGAATGGCATAATTAAGCTATTAGATATTTATGGGGCTTTTATGGAAAAGGGCCTAATTTTGCATGTTCATTGCAAACTTAGGCTAGCTGATAAGGGGCTAACAAAGAGTATGTAATGTTGTTGTGAGATTACTTAGCGAGTTATATACTTAGTTAGTCCTTACCTGCTCGCAATTATCTTCTCGCAATACACTTGTCTGGATCTGGTTCCACCTTCACCGCAAGCTTTGGAGCACGGGCTCCAGGGTCCCTCCACCCAGTGGGCCGGACAAGGGTCGGAGTTGCAAGTCTGATTTGTGGCCGGCTTCAGTGCTACGTCGCATAGGCTGTCCTCTGCTATTTCCAGTTCCTCTCTTGACCGACACGTAACTTGTCTTGTTTGAAAGCCTTAACGTATAAAATAAGAGGCATGTTTATTAAAGTAACTCAACTACACTATATCCAATAAAAAAAACCTCGTAATCTTTAGGTAAATGGCGGCATAATCTTTTGAAATATGTCGGTTCCAGATTTAAAAAGAGTCACAGGCGGCGTCTAAGATGCGTGGCGTCTGGGCTTTTGAAACATTTTGGTTACTTCGAATCCACTCAATTTTGGAGTAAACTGTGGTTAAAACTTATTGTTACGTGCCCTCCACATAGTGGATTGAATTCTAGTCTCCTGATTAAGGGTGCAGATCCCGTAACCACTTGGCTATGGCAGCTATATTTTGGGTTCCAAATAGTATCAGTTATAAAAGCATACCAACCTCCGCCACAGGTTGCGCTGCACTGCGAGAAGTCTTCATGAACCCAGTTGTACTGGTGGTTAGGCGGCGGTGCCATTGACGAAGGGACGCTGTATTCATAATTGATACCAACGTTTTCATCTTGTAGGAGGAGCTACAGTTAAAAGAGTTGTTGTTTTTAATGTAACAAATTAAACAAATATAGGAAGTTCGGCCACTACACGTTCACATTATCACAGTATAAGAACGAAAGGTCCTAATTGTTTGACCATGTCAAAAATGTTGTTTGTCTTATTTTCTGGTTACTATTCGAATTTGCTGAATTCCTACAGACTGGTGATGGGAAGAAGCATCACTACTGCGAGTATACTGAAACTGTGTTCACTAACCCGCTTGTCCGGCTTGGTGAATATGAATAAACCTTCTCACATATGTATTATATGCTCTACTGGTGCTTTTGGTGAGACCGATGTTCAGCAGTGAATTAAATTATGCTGACGAAGTTGTAGCGGGAAAGGGTGCAGCGCGGTATGCCAGCGGTTTGTTATACTCTAAATTATTTCTGAAATAGCTTTTTAAGTCTTGGAGACATGCAGGTCTCCACATGATATTTTTGAATCATTGAGGCACCTTTCAAACTTTGGATCCCCCCACTCCTACTCCAATGATTTGAAATATATTCTACATCTCTTTGAAATTTAACTTACTATTAGAATAATTTACGGGTCTGTAAATTCATTTATTATAATTGCAATGGTATTGTATACTAGATATTACTATTGCTCTCAGACTTTGGTATTATTTATTTACTGTACTTTTATGCAAGATATCAATGATTACCGTTAGTGTTTTGTTGATAAAAGTAAATAGGTACTAACGGAGAGATACAAAGGCTCTGTAGTGGGTCCAAGGCATCGTAGTTTGTCGGGCGCTGCAAAGCCCCGTGGACTCCGTTCGTAGTGCCACAAGGTGCCGGCGATGGTGAGGCTGCGGGGGAAGTCGATGTGGTACTCCCCGTTTAAGTAATAAACGTTGTCTTGCTTTGCTCGTAACGCTATAAGAAGTAAACAAACACACACATGTATCACACGTTATCAGCCCACTTCACTCCCGTCCATTACTGGACACAATCCCCTCCAGAGCAGACTAACTTTGTCTAAAAACCAGTTTCTGTTGGCAACCTTGTACAGAAAATTTTCCAGACTTTAGCAAAGACTTATTAACATTACATAATTAGAACCAAATCTAGGTTTAGTATTAGGGACAAGGAGGGGTTGGATTTACTTTAAATTTAATTAGGGGGTGTTCGGCGGTGAAGGAAAAAAGAATCGCGAGGAAACAATTTACGGATTTACATCTTTTTCATTTTACTAATTATCGAATCCCATCCAGGCGGCAGCGTCTAGCCATCTTTTCAATTGAAATAAGGAAAATTTTTTTTTTCATAAAAAAAAAAAAATTAAATTGACAGGATGCGGTGTTCTATAGCTTGCATACGTAGTCTGTCAAAACTAACGTAATGGTTGGAGTGATCCAGAATATGATCAGCCTATGTAAAGCACTTTCGTGTGCTTAATCGTGCGTGGGGATTAATCAAACTAAGGCAATAATTGTGGAGAGTTAATTAAAAGCGATAAAGTCCGTAAATAACAGATTTGACTTCCAGATTTTTTCTTTTTTTCAAAACCGTTCCCACCCAGTTCTGTGAAGGCAGTGCATTCATGGACGTAAATTGCACGTGCATAACCACCCAAACCCGTAATTACGCGAGGATCCGCGATCTTGTCGTTGAACCTGCGACCTTGCAATAAGCTTACCCAAATAATTATTGGATGCTCGAACTTCCGCAATCATAATACTGGTTGCTCCTTGCGGTATAAGCAGGACGTCGTTGTATCCTGGAAAATAAGACAATTGTTAATTAGTCTTATGCTTAGTCAATCCTTCCATAGCCTGTTATAGGACCTTATTCGCGCCATATTTGTGAATTTATTTATACAATATTTTTGTTGCATGGCAGATTAGACCCCTATTGTTAGAAACTGTACCTTTTCTGAGATCCTTTGTGTCTATGAGTCCGGTCACCGTATGGCAGTTGGTGCCGTTGCCTCGGCACTCCTTGCACTTGTCCTCGCGCGCATTGGACCCCAGCATCATATCGCAACCGACTGGCTGAAATCGTTACAAAACATACAAATTTTTGAACGATCGTGATCAAATCAAGGATAAAATTCTACCAACTTTTCTCCGAATTCAATTCATGGGAAAGTCGAGAAAATTTCCTGGTATCGTCGAGCTTGGCAGGCCGATTGCCGATGATTGCCGATGATTATTCTGTCATTTGAGACATTTATTCCGACAGCTGTCAAAGGACATTCGATTCTCAAGCCTTAGTCGACTTTTACGGTATCTAAGAGACCAGATGTGACTGTAGAATCTCTACCGTCGCCACTGCACTTACAAAAGATTAATTTAAAATTGTTTTACCTGGCAGGTGCCGTTGACACAGACATCGAAGGACTCGTCGTTGCATCTCGTCCCATCGACAACCTTTGCCTTCTGAAGACGGTAGAAGCGCTCCCCGCGCGGCATGCAGTTCAGCTCGCAGGGGTGAGGAGCGTTCGTGTACGGTATCCATCTGTATCCAGATACACATGGTTACAGCAAGACTAGCCTGTGCACGCAGCTTCCCCAACGCGGTCACTAATTTTGTCGAACGAGTTGAAAGTTATAAAGTATCCTGTATCCTATTTCATGGTATAATCTACATCCTTTACTGATTCGATCGTATCCCTTCAGTCCCTTAAACGGAATGAACTACAAACATACAAACTTTCATATTTGTAACATTCAGTACCTCGATGCCTTCTACTTTATAACATTTATAACAAATATAAAGAAAAGGTTTTCGCCTGCGGAGTTTTTTTGCCTGTTTATTCGTCGTCAGAGGATACTCTTTAAAAAACAGTGGTAGATTATAAAAAAAATTAAGAATAGATATTTGACAAACGAAGTTAACTTTCTTACAGCGAACAACAAAGTATTTTCATTCGGGCCATAGCTTAAACTCTAAACCATTGTTTAATCAATATAAGTGCATGAAATTGCCTTATCTTCTTCCACTTGTTGTCGTTTGGAAGTTTCAGATGCGTAAGGTTAAGTTAAGTAGCAGCAGGTTTGTCTATAACCTGTAATATATCACACAAATAACTCTGAAAAAGTCTCTTCTCCTTGTTTTCTTCTGTGTTTTGATCTCACTAGGAGTTCAACCAGTTTTCAAGTCGACCTTAAGACACGAGCTCCAGACTGCAGCGAGTTTGTCCGATCGGCGAATTGAACAACATGTTAATTACACACTTCATTGCACTTAAAGTTTACTTATTATTCCTATAAAAGAATCAATACGTACTCATATTTGATACCCCTGAATGCGACGCTGTCGTATTCGGAGCACTGCTCCGACCTGAAGTCGCCGGAGCCGACGGGGCAGTCCTGCGTCTGGCACGAGAAGTACTTTGTGTCTCCGCCGGTGCATAGAGGTTGGCCGTCGGGACTGGAATTTAAACCATATACTAAGTAACGCAGTAAGTTACTTATTAAGAGTACGAGTAACATTGTTACTATTGTTATTTATTATTTGTCATCCAATTCTGTGCTGTTTAAGTTTCAAGTCTCTAGCTTTATAACAAAGAAAGAAATGATCAGACAAGAAAATCGATTTTAGTCCTTTCAGCCTGCTTTTCACCAGAGCTTATGTGAGATTGGGCCAACGTGACAGGTAAGTTTACATCATACATAAGTTTTGGCACGAGCCCTCCATACTGAGGCCTCCGACCGAATAAAAACTAGTTTGGGAAAATATCCTTGTCACCTTATACTCAGATCGTTCAATTATTACGAAAATATTGAAGAAAATAAGTTCTTATAGTTTATCCTTAAGAGTAATACACTAAAATAAACTACAATATGTGTGTAAGCCGGAATATACAACCTCTTTCTCCAAAAGTCAACCTCACTGGCACGTGGTAGCTATCGAACGAGACTGACGACCGAATAATGACGGAAAATTCATCCGAATATCCCGAACCCAAACCCCACAGACTAATGATAGGAAGCAGCATCTCTAGTGAGTGGGTGTGCATTGGTGAGCACAGCGTGGTGAGGTGCCGTGCATGGAAATTTGCTTAATGAAATTTCCATGCACGGCATACTAGCTTTTCTTAGTGCTTTCACGGTGAGACCAATGTCAAGCTGTTGACTTATATAGGCTGTTAAAGACGGAAGAAGTTTTACACGTATCCTCTACCAAACGACGCGAGCGCAATTATAATTGCTCATATCAATTATAATTGCACTGCGCGTCGATATAGATAAACAAATTGTAATTTAAATTGAGAAGGGACAGGTGAGTGCCTATAGTAGTTCCTGTGAATGTCTCTGTAAGCGAACATTTGGACAGTTACTTATCAAATTAGTTCTGGGTAAGTGGTTTAAAGAGAAGATTTTTTAAAGCAGTAATTCAAGGCACCGCGAGAATTGGAAGATGGTGGGAATCCTATCGCTTTCGGTAGAAATGTTTTTTTTTTAAATACATGTTATTATTAATTTGTAGGCAAGAGCCGTGGTTGCATAGCAGTCAGGGCGCTCGATTTAGTTTCAGAGAGCGAGAGTGACCCCCCATTGCAGGTCTGAGAAATAATAAAAAAAATATTATTTCGAGGATATTTTAATGTAATGTTTTACGCTGCTCCAGTGCGGGTTGGGAATTAGACGTAAAAAGTATCTACTACGTGGTAAGCACCTTCTCTGCCTAGGAGTTATATGCCCCCTCCCCCCATACCACCACCTCCCACTTACCCATTTCTGTCACCAAACAGCAGTGTGGCTACTGCTGAGTTCCGGTTTGAAAGTTATTGAGCGTCAGTTTAATTTCGGGCAGGCAAGTATTCGATCTTTGTCCTCGGGGGTGACAACGAATCTGTAACTTTCTTCGATTGAAGTTGTTTGCAGGTGACCATGGGCTGTAGTAGTCCCTTACTGTTGTGCTACTGTTCGAATGGCGGGCTCGACCGGGGTAGTACCACATCCTCGCTGAATACCGGCATGTAGTAGAGGCATCTTGTGGTTCTACATTTTGTCGGTGAGTGCGGTAATTGTAGGTTCACTTCCACCTCCCCCACCCCCTTCCTCCTTCCCCATACCCAAATATTCCTAAAGACCGGCAACGCACCTGCAACTCCTCTGATGTTGCAGATATACGTAGGCGTTGGTATTCACTTACTACCATCAGGTGAGCCGCTTGCAAGTGTGCCCCCTTTCCATTTTAAAAAACTTTATACACCGTTTACACAATGAACAACCATGTTTCGAGTACAAACAATTGCTAGTGGGATTCGAACCGAACTCAGAAGAACGGCTTCGAGGGCAGAGTCACTTCCAACTAAGGCTAAAGGGTCGTCAAATAGTTTTCATATAATATTAATCAATAATTCACGATGTTTCACGAACAATCAAGAAGAAGTTGTGTAAATATTTTCTGCTGTACGCTGAGAAAGTAATAAATATTGTTTACAAACCTAACTTCTAAACATATTCGTTTCTGATGGGCGACTCCACCGCCGCAGGTCCTGGAGCACGGAGAGACCTCCCCCCACTCCCCCCATGCACCTCTCCCTTCACCTTCAGGCAGGACGTATGAAGCGGGTAGGAACAGACCGGCGCCCTGACGCCTGTGCCTGGTGCGGTGCCGCAAAAGCTGTGAACAATTAATCCAATAAAATATCTTTCAACAGTGACATATTACGTGGCGCCAAGCGGCGGCTTTAGCTGCTGCTCGAATGGGCCGGCTTGATCGGGTGAACCGCTTGCTCGTTTGCCATCATTTCCATAAAAACAAAAACATATCTGTTGCACTTCATTCATATATACTTGCATGTACACAATTATAATCAGCCTCCATAAGAGCTCATTTAATTTTAGTCTATATTATCAAATAACTTCAGACTTCCGTGAGCAAGTAATCAAAATACTAAATGCTAAAGCATCTTAATTCAGATATAATATACTGGGAAACATATTTTTTAAACCCTTTTATTGTTTTTTTATTGCCTTTAAGTCTAAAATAAATCAATAATAAACTGCTGATTATATGCGCTTCTAGGTTTAAGCCATCTAGGCAGTAAGCCTAAATGAAAAGTGATTTAACCTTTGACGAATAAAT
This sequence comes from Bhutanitis thaidina, assembly GCA_029286595.1. Lineage (NCBI taxonomy): Eukaryota > Metazoa > Arthropoda > Insecta > Lepidoptera > Papilionidae > Bhutanitis > Bhutanitis thaidina. The sequence goes on from JAGSMS010000030.1 coordinate 3,911,402, forward strand.
TATTTAACCTAATACTGTGAAAAGGCGGAGATGCAAAAGTTAAGAAAAAGAATCAGACTTGGAGTTAAGATTTACCTGCGATGCAAACATTAAACCTATAAAAATTTTTTCGTTTAGTAAGTGTCATTAACCAACCACCGATAATATTCGTAAAAAACGTTCTGTTTTGCCAAGTGTAGCCATAATACAAAAGTTTTCTATTCTTCGGAGATGCCTACTGTACTGTAGTACTTTCATATGAGTTCATATGAGCTCATCTCGAACTGTAACCATAGGGTAATGCTAGAAAAATATCTTAGATATGTCAGATATTTTAAATAAACTGGCACTCACACACTCTACAATATCTAAATCAAAACTATTTCAAAAACGTACATATGTACAGTAACGGCAGTTATAGTTTAATTACATTATGTATAGATTTGGCTAGGACCCATGACCCAAAGCCTCGCTGACCGTAAGGGCCATTATTAGTATAACATTGTTAAGGTAAATTAACATTTTATTCACGGTAGTTTGATATCCGATAGTGGAGACGTCGATAGGGAATTATAAACGTTTCTTAATCCTAACTAGTTGGGCTGCGATTCAAACATATAGACGCATACAGAGAGTTCAATCAGCCGTTGGCAGAGAAGCTTTCCGATTATCAGGGTAAAGCACGGTGCACATTTATAGCTTATTTTTTATTTATTTGTGATTTGGGTAACTTCAATATTATCAATAAGTACTTTGTAATAGTTCACAGCTTTAACATGTGTTAAACTTGTTAAACATAAAAAATAAACATAAAATATCAAATTTATAGGATGAGTTGTGAATATTCTGTGATTAAGATTGGGAGATCTTCTGATTAATGTCTAAATCTGTAATTGATATAGGTCTCTTTTTCTTCGTTACTTTTTTTATTTTGATGTTATTTATTCAAACTTCATTGTATACAAGTTAAACTAAGGGTTACAATGGACGGAGTAATGCCTTGTGGCATTCTCTGCCAACTTTTACTTTGTAATTAATTCAAATTCATTTCTTTATTACAGATAATTAGTCAATAAAGTATTATAACCAACAATTTTTAATCATATGTTAAATATGAAATTAAATTTTGATGCTGCTGTTTCATTATAAATAATTAACATCTCGTAACCATAAAAATAGAGTAGTAGACGTAGAGTAGGTTGCAATGATAACATCCGTAGCAGAACTAGGGTAACCGACGGATCATACCCAGACCTAGGATCAGCAAGCAGGAGTGGGAATGGGGCGGCCACATAGCTCGCAGAGCTGACAACCCTAGGAAAGGAAAGGTTCTCGAGTGGCAGCCACGCACAAGCAAACTCAGTGTGGCACGAACCCCACAAGATGGAGTGACGATCTGCACAGTGTTGCGGAAGGTCCATGTATGCAGGTGGATCAGGACCGAGCTTTGTGGCAATCTTTGGAGGAGGCCTATGTTCAGCTGTGGCCTTGTGAAAGGTAGAAATAAATAATAAATAAAACTTTGAATTAGCTTAAGAATACGAAAATTTTCTTTCATTATGAAAATCTTCTGCGCTCCAGTATAGTTAGTCCACGTTGTACACGCGGCCTGTCATTAAAATGCTGGTCACGGCGGGAATCATCCGCTACAAGCTCTTGAATTAAATGTTATGACGATAAACAACGTGAATAGGAGAACATTATGGACGCCGCGTGAATGTTGCAACGGTTCGTACGCTCTCGAGCGCCGCGTCTGAAGGCGACCACTCAGAATGAAGTACTCTTAAATAATTGCTTTCCTTTGCGTAGATTTTATGCATCTGTTGCAATGAAAATCTAGAAGACGGAAATCTTTAGATTTCATTTGAAATAATGCTTCTAATGCTTTAGCTGAAGATATTCGTAAATACCCTTCAACTATTGATTGATTAACTTTTCACTTCCGGAACTGTGTCCCCATTGTAAGGGTCTTAAGGATTTTTTAGTTTATATGTTTATTTCAAGCATGTGGAAGTGGAGTCTACCTGCATTGAAAAAAAAAAAATATTGGTGATTGTGGGTTTTCGCCTTTACGACAATCAGCGCTAATTACTTACCAACTTTCAAGATAACGGTTAGCGGCACATAGGTAAGCAATCTCATATTTTAATTATTAACCATCGTTTATAACTGAGATAAGTTATAAACGTTGGGCTCCTGGGCTGTTTTGGCTCTACAAGATGCATATAAAATAAAATACACGTAATCTCGGAGTTTGACGCATATTTCTAATACTTATGGATGTTTCAGCTCAAATAAATAATTTCACGCGGTGTCTGAATCATATATTGGTTGACCTGCGCTGAAAGTGTTTATAAAAAGCTTTAAGTGAGTATTGACCTACGATATTTTTATACTTGTTATTTCTACCTTAAGATATAAGCAATGGCACGATAACCATTTAAGCAAAACCCAATAAATATTAAACGCATACTGATTAAAAATTGTAATAAATCAATTCACAAACGCGTCGTGTAATATTATCTAGTCTATTATGTAGTAGTTAGAGTTTAAAACTAGAAATAGACATTTTAAGTGAATGAAGAAATATATCATCGGTTAGTTGAAGCTTCATAAAGTTAATTGCTAAAACATCTTGGTTTTAAGTGTTTCGTGAGACGATAACCTCATAAATTGTTTGGCATGTAATAGGTCTATCTGTGGGACGCTTAAAATTATCGTACCTCCCAAAATAGTGTTTTTGGTAACTACGGGCTGTCGGTGACTCGATGCTAACGCTCTCATCATTTACGGCGCCTGTTCTGATTAGTAGACTGTTCACGAGCCTTTCAATTGGATCCTGTTAGGGTTGTGATTTATGTGATTTGAGCTAGATATTGAGACATTATTTTATATCAATTATATGACATAAATATATATTAATAATTTCGAAAACTATTAAAAAGAGGTATTTAAAAGAATATCCACTACGTACACCTAGTGCACTTATAAGTGTACCTATCGCATTAATTTTAAAGTCGGTTAATTCCACAGGTTAATATGCACAGGATTTTGCTTCGAAATATTTTTTCAATTGATTCGTTTTTATTTCTTTATATCGGTAAAACGATGTCCAACCCTATCGCATTGATCATCACTAACGTAATAATGTCTGACTATGATCTCACGCTGTGCGTTCCACGTGTTCTCTTATGTTGATATCGCGTCGTTGAAATCGAAAGTGAGCTGCGTGCGCTTCACTATCTTACAGCGCATTTTTAAGTTTTGATAAAATTCCACTTCCACATAATTCCAACACAAATGTAAAATTAATAATTATATCAATATCTCAAAAACACGCGAGTGTTACATTAAAAATTAAGTATAGTTCAGATATTTTCTTCTTTCTTTAGCTGAATATGATCCACTGCTGGACAACACACTGGACAAACACGACAGGGTGGTCCCAATTAGCTAGATTCGGCATAAGCGCCACGCCGAGGATTCGGGTTGGAGATTGCTGTATAGTCTGAATTATTGTGATTTTCCCCTAATCGGAGGTCATTAGATTTATCTCGCATTCCCTTAGTAGTGATGGAGTGGCAGATTCTCTAAGGTCGCTACCTCATGGCAGTATAGATGTAATAGCTAATCTCACCCACTAAAGTTACTTAACACATTATATTAGAAAGTTTATCTACAGCCTGTCTTAGTTACCTACGAGTATATACAACGTAGAACTCCGTAGCGAAGTACGGATGTAAAGTAATCAGCTGAGTTAATAAGTGAAGTTATTATAGTACCTACATTACATCGTAATTTTTTTTTAATTTTTATACATTATACAGAAAGCGTTTTTGTATTTCAACAGGTTAATACAATCACAAAACATTTCTCAACGAAACTGTATAGCGGTTTTGTATCTTCAACAAACTTTGTTACGTACGTCGCTTCTTCTGTTTTATGAGTAACGTCACAGAGTTAAAGGTCAATGAAGATATCATTATTACATTCTTGCTCATGACCCTCGTCTCGCAATCGGTGCACTTAATTATGTTTCGTATTGTTTTCAATGTTTCAAGGAGAGTTTAGATGCGAGCGAGCATGGAGCTTATCGTTTGCTTATATAAAATAGACCATTGTTCAGTGGAAATTGATCAATCGGCGTCGTAATGACGTTGTATGGCGTCGTGCTGGTCAAAGTCAAGGCCCGCGCGGTCAATAGCAGCGGCCAGTGGACGGGTTGTGAAATATTTGTTTTTTCTACAGGGTTGTCAAAAAGCAATAAATGTAAAATATTTATAAACTATTAGCGTGCGACATTATTTCAGTAGACTTTTTCTTCAAGTAGTTTTTGTTACTCTATTTTATTTTGCACAAATTTTTTTTAGTTTGTTTTTAAATTTGTTCAAAATTTCTTTTCTTTTTCAAACTTTTTGGAATAATGTTGTTTAAGAACTTTTAACTATATCCATAGATTTTCCATTAAAGCACCAACAAAAGTTAGCATGGCAGGCCATGCATGAATAGTTTTTGCATATAGTGAGCGTAGCGCTGTCAACTTCGCACTAGAGATGCTGATTTCTGTCATTAGTCTGTGGAACTTGGATTCGGCAGTTGGACGGAGCCTCGTTCGTTGGTAATGGGAGTGAACCGTGTGCAGGTAAACTACACATACATAATTTAATTTGTAGTTAAAAAATTACATTGGACAAGATTAATAGATGGAAGCTGTGAAGGAAATTTATTGAAACGCTGAAACTTTGAAATTAGTTACATGTTACTCTGATGAAATAGAAGCTTTTAATAATTTTGTATAGTTAATGATCGCTAATGAATTGGAGTAGCATACTTCGCAAGAAGTGCCAATAACTCAATCAATATTATTACCGTCTTGTGTTCTGTGTGATATATATCTGCATATACGCGACATCCCTGTCTCAATTTAGCCCCGACGACGCATCTTCCTGCAATAAATTAACTTTCCGGCGACTACCCGCAATATAATGCTACGTTCCTCGCGCTTCCTAGTACTATGTCTCTCAAGACGTTAAATGCGCCTAGTTATGTTTAAATTTATTACTAAACTACTATATTTTTGTAAACAGGGGTATCTTCGTTACTAACATCCGAGTTTAAATAAGCTTCTGCCGGACTAGGCTCGCATGCCACGGCAGAGTTAAGACGATTTATTGTAATCACCAGGCGTAGCAGGCAAATAACACTCCTGTATTTGCTGACTCAACGAAAGAACAACAACGTCTATGCTAAATTTGACACATAGGTTTATCTTGTGCTCCAGAGGTACACGGCGAGTATACAAACAATGAAACAGATGTTAAATAATCATCGAAGACTAACGTTCGTAAAGTGAAACGGATAAAAGTACAGTAACATCCTGTAAGTGCCCACTGCTGGGCAAAGGCCTCCTTCTCAAATACTAGTGTCAGAGAGAGTTTAGGAGCAGGGAAGGACCCGCCACGCTTCTCCAGTGCGGGTTGGCGGGCTTCACATATCCTTGAAATATTATTTTTCTGACATGCAGGTTTGTTTGTCGATGTTTTCCTTCACCGCAGAGCACGCGGTAAACACAGCACTTAAAATTGTTATTAACAATTTTAGTGTTGGCACCGGGGATCGAACCCAGAACACTCACGCTCTATGACACTAACGTGAGAAAACAATATGTGAGTAACGACGTAACGTTTATGTGATCTTCTGATCGCATAAACGTTACGTCGGATTCGGGAAGCGCAGTTGATACGTACTGATATCATTCGGAACGATTTATGATAACGAGGTCATCGTGAAGCTTGGTAATTTATTGGTATAGTTGAGCCTATAAAAGGATTTTAAAATTCTTGCATAGGGTAGTCCAAAGTCACGGTAGTATTCTTCAGCGAAGGACAAGTACGCTGTATCAGCTGGTTAATATCAATAGTACTCACGTTGTGTGGGTGATGGTGTCTGGTAGGTGTCCATGCTAAGCAATTACTTAATACGATGGCTGCTAACAGCAGCGATCTGTAAATAAACAAATAAAAAGCACTTTAAAATAAAATTCACAATAAATTTATTCTATTACTATGTAATTATAGAAAAGATAAGAATAAAGGGAGAATGTTTAAAAGCCTCGTAAGCTCTATTAAATTGTTGATTGTGATTTTAAAATCGAAATCAAGCAGCGGCTTGATTGCTGCTATAAAGGGCCGGCAGAACCGGGGTAGTACTATCACGGGGTAATTTTGGCGTGAAGTAGAGTATCCTGTGCTTCTGCGTTTTGTTCGGTGAGTAAGGTAACCAAAGACCCACTAATCCATAAACCCTCTTCATAATCAACCTCACCCATCTCCCAAATATCCTTCAAGCCCGGGAACGCACCTGCAGCTCCTCTGGTGTTGCAGATGTACGACAGCGATCACTTACCATCAGGTGAGCCCCTTGCTCGCTTGCCGTTCCCATAAAAGAAACTACGATACTCAGCGCGTTTGAGATACAGCAAGATGGATTTCGTGAACAAGTAAAGTTCTCCAACTAGAGCAGCGTTGCGTTCTGTTCCTGATGCCAAATCATCTCTCCATAATGAAGTGGAGCATTTAGAGGTTACATTGCTTTATATAAGTTTAACTTTAGTATATAGTAAAGGTTAACATTAGTCTAAAGTTCAGTTTATCAAGGGTAGAATAACCTCAAAAATATTACAGAGTCAATTATTAAAACAACAAATTATTAATGACTAAACTATTAACAATTTGCAACACCCGTTGCCCTTTCTTATCGCTCCTGCCCTTCAAAGTTTCCTTCTCGGGTTTGATGACTTATGTCAAAGACGTATGTGATGGCTGCGACGTATTATGCAGTAGAGCAATATATAAATAATAAAATATATGGAAATCATAATCTTAGGAAAAGCTACCTCGCACAATTTCGCATGCGAAAATAAATAATAATTGTGTGAAGTAGCTTTTCCTTACATCTTTTAAAATAATGGATTACCACAAACTTACGTCCGATTCTATTAAGTATGGAAATGAATCTACCTCTGCAGGTCGCCTGTCTAAAGAAAAATAATTATGAAATTGTAATGTGAAGTATATGAATATAAAAATATATGAGGTGAGTGTAAATGGTAGAGTCGGGAGAGGAAGACCTAGGCGAACATTTCACGATCAAATCGGAGACGTTATGGATAAAGGCCAGGTCAAGAGTACTCTACACCAACGAGCATGCATGAGAAGATTGATAAAAGTGGAAGAAGCGAAAGATGTATGTCAGGACCGTAGCAAGTGGAAGAAGATTGTCTCTGCCTACCCCGTTGGGAACAAGGCGTGAATATATGTATGTATGAAATACGAAGTACTTAAACTGGCTGGTAAAAATTGATCCTTCCTTATCTTCCCTAGCCTGTAAATAGTCCACTGCAGGACACAGGACTCTCCAATTAGGAGGATTCACCACAATTGTATCGCTCGGCAAGGCAATTGGCGATTGCAGCAGCTCTTCCGCAGACTGCCCATCATCCATTTACTTAATTCTGGTATTTGTCGAGATGGTTCACCTGCAGTTAGCTTCAAGTATTAGATAGTTTCAAGGCTTTTCCCTTTATTGTCTCTTACCCACGGAGAGATAGTAGATTCTTTCGCCAATATCGCACAAGCCAAGAATTGATATAATTTTTTTTAATTGTCATCTTATATATGTAACTAAAAAAAGTATAATAATAGTTAATGTAATATTTATTAATATTAGTGACTCCCGCGGCTTCGCCAGCGCTATATAATACTTTGTGTTTAATGATCTTATATATCACACCATATCCTAATTCCACCATATCAATTTCATTTAAATATGTTCATGGTTTACGCATGATTGAAACAACTAAATATACAAACTTTCACATTTATAATATTAATATTGTGACATCCATTGAAAACAAATGCAACATGCAGCAAAAAAACAATGACCCTATATTATCTTGCCCGTCTTCCTTCGAAGAAGTCGCTTACAACTTTGATTTTTAGATTTTAATCGTTCACAAGAGCTTAAAAAGCAGGATTTTAGACTTTGGTACGCTAATTACTTCAGTTTAAACTTCTGTAAGGTCCATTATATAGTGCGATTGGGTTTTCAGGGTTCCGTCACATACATCATTCTTAGATATTATAGAGTTCTTTTCAACCGAATTTAAATTCAATCACCTGTCCCTGCATCATAACTTTTAAGATAAAGTAACAAAGTAAAGTGCAGCCTGTAAGTGCCCACTGCTGGGCAAAGGCCTCCATCTGAAATACGAGTATCAGAGAGGGTTTAGGAGCCGGGAAGGGCCCGCCACGCTGCTCCGCTGTGGGTTGGCGGGCTTCACATATCCTTCAAATATTATTGTTCTGACATGCAGGTTTCCTCACGATGTTTTCCTACACCGCTGTGCACGTGGTAAATACAGCACTTAAAATTGTTATTAACAATTTTAGCGGTGCCGGCACCGGGAATCGAACCCAGGTCTCTCGCGCTCTATGAAACTAAAGTGAGCGCCCTGATCACTAGGTTAGCACGGCTCTCAATCTAAATACGTGAACGGGCACTAAATACGAGTTATATGCGTTATGTGCATTGGACGACTGCCTGCGCCTTAAGTGTTTGTGTGAAGATACAAATCAGAAATGAACAACATTTAGTGCACATTTCATTTTATGCGAAATGATATCTAGATGTCAAGTTGTCATAATATTAAATATATAAAGTTCTGATATAAAAATATAAAACGTTGCACTTAGATCTTATCTGGACGAGGTCGTTAAATGGGCTGAGGGACGTACACCGTTTAGAGAGTTAATAACTGAACACTTATGAAACGTAAAACATATTAAGCACGGAAGGCTCAGCAGGGCACCGTGTAACGTCGCTTTGATCCTTGTTCAGCAACATGAACGCAATAAAAAAGCTACATCAGCATGTAGCTTTTTTAATACGGATTGTAGTCATTAGAAGTCCGTCTATGGTCTTTAAGTTTTCTTTTTGGTTTTTGTTTATAAAATTGTTTACATGCATTATCATTACCTACTATTCACATCAATGTAGTCGTTCAAACTTTATGTTTAAAATCACTAAAATTTTCAAAAAAATGTGTAGGGCTGGCAAGGGAATCCACATCCACAAGGAAAATACCTAATTACTCTCTTGGCTTACGATAGACCTCAAATAATATACCAGCTTTAATATTCACTAACATCGAAGAAAGGGTTTAGTCAGGTTGAGATTCAAACTCACTAAACCCGTTTAAATTTACGGATACAGATCACGTGCCAAACTAATTTATTATTGCATTTTCGTACAATACTGATATTTCTTATTGTTACAACGAAATATTCAAGGGAAAGATGCTTATATTAATTTCTAATAATTGTATCATCTGTTGTTGAGTATTTATTTCAGTTAAAACGAATTATTTCAGTAGTACTATATATGTATATATATATATATATATATATATATATCCTACCTATCTAGATAAATCTGAAAAGACAAACATTATTAGATACAAAATTTCATCTTAATCGTTAGAGCCTTTTCCGAAAAAGTAAATACATATAATACATATTTATATACAATAATCGGTCTCTTAAAGTATAGGAATATCCTCGTAAATATATTATTGTATATTATGCAATGTAAAGCAAGCAGCCTGCTCTAGATAAATGAAGTTTAATAATATATGTAACACGTATTCATTGCGGGCCTAATGAACATTAAAGTACACAATTAATGAAGCATGATCTCCTTACGAGGCGTCAGTGTTGTGTTACACCGGTAATGACGAGCGTTAAGCTCGAGTTGCTCATATCACAGGCAGCGTTGTAACAAGTCACGCCCTGTAATTAACTCCTTCTGCTTTTATCCGAATTATCTTTTTAAAGTTGGGGGACGCATTCCGCTAAGTTTAAGGTATGGTACAAGTTAAAATTGGATAACATCGGAGATTACGTATTTCTATTTGGCAGGAATTAGACTAATTAACGGAGGAATGTACCATGGGGAACAAACCATCACTTTCTACAAATGCCAATCTCACCTGCACGTGCACCCTGCTAACCAATAAACGAGAATAAAGGTATATGTATTCGATTTGCCGTACCCGAATCCCACAGACTAGTGATGGGGAGCAGCATCATTGGTGTGAGGGTAACGGCACTGTGCTTAGCAACCCTCTGGCCCAGGGTGGTGAGTATTGGCAAACCCTTTAAGAAATATGCCGGCGTGGGCAGGTACGTTCTAGGAGAGGTCTATGTTCCTATGTTCAGCAGTGGTCCAAAATAGGCTGATGTAGTAGTAGTAGTAGCGTAATTAAACGGGCTTCCATCACCTACTTTTCGCCTCTGCGGGTGATGAAAAATGACGAGTGACGATCCTCGACACCGGATTTGCTCCCGGATATTGTCATGATATTTTCAAGGATTTACACATAGTAATCTAATAATAAATAATAATAATCATAATCTTTGGGGGAGGCCTATGTTCAGCAGTGGACTTCTGATAGGCTGAAACGATGATGATGATGATGATGATGACACATAGTCGCCTGTAGGTGAAAGATTCTTACGCCATTGCCACATGACGTCCCGTCCCAGGACTACCCCACACGGAGAGAAAGTACTTTAGATACTATGGATAGAAAATGTAAATTCTTGGAGACTTATTTCATTTTCGGGAATCGAACCGACCAAAGGAAAAAAAACAACCTGTATTTTTATAACACCGGTTGCAAGAAAGCGAGAAAAAAAGGATTATTATAAGGATTAATTAAGGATTAATCAAATGTTGTTCGTTGGTAAGAACATCACTTGAGAGCCACTGGAGCGATTGAGGTAATATCGCTAGAATATATTTCGACTTGCGAGACGACGGTTCATAGCTATGCTAGGACCCCAACACCTATCGGTAGAGTTATTAATATCTTTTATATTTATGGACCAAAATGTTTCATATTTACAATATAAGTAAAGAGCCAAAAAAGAAAATGGCAAAATCTAGACCTGGTGGGGGGGTGTTTTATTCAAGTAATAAATAAAGTTCATTGACATCGCGCCTCCTACCCCAAAGGGCTGGAGAACATCTGTCTGGGCAAGCTAATGATATTATTCACTAGTTTCATTCATAATTGGCCAGTATCCCATGCTCATTAATGGCGGTCTAAGCCGCTCTAAAAAAGATATTACCTCGAAACTCGGATTTACAGTTATCCCCTATCGACGAATTATATCGGAGTTTTAAAATGCGATAGCGTCAGGAAAGAAATACGTCCTGATTCATATTTACAACCATTACGCCGTGTTATTGCATTTGTAATGCTCTCCACGGCTCTCTAAAGGCGATAAAGGTGACATTTATGTATTCCTAATAACACGTTTCTTATTTCGTTCGGGTAATTTCTTTTTCGTTTTTAATTACGAGGTTGTAAAAGCCATAGTGTGGTAGATTAAACGCCATATTAAATTTATCAATACAAACAATCTTTTGTTCCCATTATAAAATAGTTTTATGTTTCTTTTTATTAAGTATTTAATCAAAATGTAGACCATAAGTCATATATCGCCCGTATCCTTATATAATATGTAGGTTTTTTCATCATTTCCCCATTTCAGACCGTACAGTTCGTACAGTATCTTGATATTACTTTGTTGTAGATTGATTTATGTTTTTTTTATAGAATAAAATTCATAACATTATATGTTAATAGTTAATTAATGTCAATACGCCCTGATCAACTTCACGCTGCACAGAACAGAGGTTAATCATCATTGTAAATTCCCGCACGATATTTTTTTTTAAAGAGGAACGTAAAGTTTTATGAGAAAGTAGTGTGCTTAAAGTTTTAAAGAACTTAGAAAGGAAATAAATCATGATTCATGATACGCTTTGTATCGGGGCTGCAGCATGCATCACATATCACATTATGTTTCAATTATAGGCATCTTTACCATTAGCAAGACCTACCTTAAACTTAGACTTCCTCTCTCTGTTAGGTCTCAGGTCTTATACACCAAGGCTGAACTGTAACCTAAATAAAATAATTGTCAGCGATGCAAATCCGGGTGCCCTGAGCCGAATTCAAAATGACTCCGATGATGCCATGTGATATCACTATGGTCGCCAACATTTTGTCAATCATTGGGACACTAACTATAAACTCAGTAGACTAAAGAGTTACATATTAATAAATTCAAATATGAAATTCTATGCTTCTGTCTTTTTGTTATTGGATTTAGATGAAAAACGAGCTAGTAGCCGCTCACCATCAAGTGGGCTGCCACTCGATGGTGAGTGGCTACTGTAGCTCATGGACACCTTTAAATAACATCAATTGAAGAAGGTGGCTAATCCGTGGTCACCTCTGTGGACTAGGATGGATACCTCACAGATTGTAATTATATCTGCTTTCTTTACCTTTCAAACCGGAACACAACAGGTGTTACACTGCTGGCCTTAACCGCTTAACCACAAACGGCATCACAAAAATTACGTGAGACATTATTCCGTAATTTTTTCGTGCTTTCGTTTATTCTAGACATGTTTATGATTAAACGATGTCCTTACTCGAAGGTATGAACAGTTTTCGACGACTTTAATTTAATGATTGCTTTATGGTGGCTTCGATATGTCATCTTGGAATAATCACTCAATTATGTCACACTTAAATTATCCATAGCAGCGTCTAAGGAGCGAGATGTGTTGTACTGCAAACTTTGAGCACCAATAGCCAAATCGGTTAGGGTGCGGACTGCGAAAACCCCCCATTCGACTATTGTCGTGAACCACTCCAGATAAAAGCTATAATGGTTAGTTAGAAGGGTTAAAAGGAATATTAGTAATGTTACTTAATTCATAGCAAATGAATGTTAATATTGACTATATTAAAGATTGTCCTGCTATGGAGGCACCATAACTGATGATGCAATAACAAATAATTAGACCCATGTCCAAAATTCGCCCAACCAAATCAAGTTTCAGTGACTAATTGTTGTAAAGACATATTGTTGTACGAGTATCGTATCGTAGTGTTGTTATTTTATAGGTTATCTTTTGTATGCTCTTCATGTACTACCTTCAACTCTAATTGTCATCATTAACGTAGCATGCAAATGTGTCTATAGCTTTACAACAGCCCCGTCACATCACAACGAAAACATTTTTCATAATTCAATGATTGTCAAAATTGATTCCTTGTCGGTTCGATAACAGCACGTCCTCAAAGAAGAACTGATGAGGCGAATGATATAAAAAAAAGGTGGCATTTTTAGTCGCAAAAAGACAATACAGCACATTACATATGCTTACAATTGAAAATCAGAATGGTTTGGTTATCTCGAATGCATAATAAAGTGTAAGTATTAAGGTGCGAGGTGTCTGGTACTGCGATCGCCAAATTCGCTTCTCGGGCGTGGCGATATAGCAGAGGCCTATATCATGCAGTGAACTATTCACAGGCTGTTGATGAAGGAAGTATTAGTGTTTAATAGCGATTACACCGGAAGTACGGAAGCAGTATCGGGGACAATTTTTGTGTTGCAATCATTAATATAGGCTTTATCTGGGAGAATCCAGTAGTCCGCGACTCAGGATGCAGGATCATTTTTTGCCGCTCCTACATTAGTCGTGAAGTTAAAATGAAGGGACAAGGAATGAAAAATTCTAGTATGCACATGACTTCTATGCTAAACTCGCTTGTAATAGTACGTGCGAGTTTACTAATTATAAGCAAACACTCATATATAATAAACCATCTAAAATACGTTCAAATATCAGTAGCTTTTTCGTCTTTTAACTGCTTCTTGCTTAATAGCATTCGAAATTCGAAATGTACAAAGGCTTCAAAGGCATTCTGTAGTCGCCGATGTAAACACTGCCAATAAACAACTGCTATGGTTGTGTTCGAGAACGACTGCGGGCATTTTAGGTTTGCGCACACGTTTCTTTTAGCGATCAATTATTTACTCGCTAATCACTAGCTTATAGTGCATAGCTAGCACGGCAATCGCATGCACTCATTCTTCAATCTCCATTTTGTTACTATGCAGATGAATTTCGTTCATACTTAGCCGGCGATTTTGGGGTCCGTTCAAACCGAAATGTTTGGAAATTCAGTGTTTCTAGTGCACATTTATTTTCTAGACTGACGTGATCATTATTTTGGACCTTCACCACTTATCATCAAGTGGGATCTTGATGGAACTTTGGCCTATTCACAACAAAAACTGCTTATACTACAGTGAACACAGTAAATAGTGTGTCATAGGCCAGAGGTTTCTGTCTTACTATAACATATATTACTAATGCATTGATCAACGCTTCTTCTGCTTATAGAAATCCCTTTGGTATTGTTATTTACATCTATAGAACAAAGTTTAATTGGTTTCATTTTACTTTTGAATAGTCCGTTTTTTCGTCTCATGTACGTCATGTTGATAATATAACCGAAATTTCTAAAAATTTGGGATGAAGAACATTTCTTATTTGAGTAGGGCAATATTGATTATTAAGTATTTTTTTATAACCAATCTGTAGCAAAATTAAAGTAAACCTCGTACTTAAGTGCCTTTAATTGGCTTCGTTGAGTTACACATCCCGATGCAATTGAAACTGGTCATAGTAGAAATGTCTGCCTGTCACGGCTGTCAGTGATCTGCGCTTGACATCACAAACGGTCGTTCCGCAGGATAGGAACTTGATACATGGCAAACGGACACTACATACGTCCGCGTCAATTGAAAAGGCTACGGTGTGTCGGGTCCGATTAACTTTTTGATCGATAACATGCATGACACTGCTAATAAGATATGAGTGGGGGTTTTTTTTTATTTTGTGTCCGCGATCAGTAAAACTGTCTAATGTTATGTGATCCTGGATTTCTATCCTAATAATTTTGCCTGACAGGGTGGATGCCCTGTTGAGATCGTTCCTCGGTTTAATATTTTACTAGCACATCGAATGAGGTACGGGAAGGTGACCATTCGTTTGAGCGATGATAATGATTGCGCATGAGCTTCTGGCTGTTGTCGGAAACATACATGAAAAAAAATGTGATCAACGAGCTAACAGTTCACCTGATGTTAATTGGCTACTGTAGTCCAAAAACACCTGCAAAATACCTTAATCGAAGAAGGTCACAGATGCGTTGTCATCCATGAAGACTAAAATAGAATACTTCACAACTCGTAATTATACTACGTCTTTATACCCAACAAACCAGAACACAACAGTAGTGGCACTGTTTTCTGGCGGCAGAAATGGGTAAGTTACCTACCAAGACAACTCCTAGGCAGAGATGAAACCCACCACCACTTAAAAGGTTAGATTGATGGATATCAATATTAGTTTTGTAATAAACCTCCGTAAATTAAATGAAAACTACAACTTCAAACGTCCATATACTTCGTTATGATATCACTATGACGGTGGGTGTATTATTAGAATATCATAAATTTCATCGAACGTCACATCGTTTGCCATTTGAATACTAATATTGAAAAATATTGCAATAGGTTGTGTCCTATTGTTTTTTTTTTTAATAAATGTAAGTTGATAGGCGTATTTGTATTCTTCACGGCCCAATGTGTGCATACAAATTCACTGTTTATAAAATTTCAACAAAGACCGAGTTACTTGTACTTGGTTAATGCATTAATTGCGCGGGCCACCTTGCGCGCAAAATATTTCGAATAGATAATCATTGTACAATATATGTACAAATTAATGTTTTCCTAATTTTTTAGCAGCCAGGATTATGTTCGCGCAGTTCAAGAACAATCAAAGATTGTAAAACTACAGTAAACATTTTTTTTATCTTCATTAATAAGTCTAAAAAAATTGATTGACATCCTTTAGGATTAAGTTAAATATATTTTTATTGTGTATTTGATAATCCTTGGCTAATACAGTGTAGGTTTACCAGTATAGATCTATATAATGAACTTATATGTAAAGTCCAAATATTTCCACAGCTGAAGGAAGGTTTTTCCAAGAAAGAGCCACCATAAACAGCCATGTACTTCTCGGTGAGATTGTCCATACTCACCACGAGCGGCATATGAGCGCACTGCCTGTACCCTCGGACTAGACAAGCTACTGCCCGTCATTAGTCCCGCAGACTATGGGTTCATTCTCCACAAGATCTCTTCTCCACGACCGTACCGCACAGTGTTGCGGGAATTCGATCAAGGCGGGATCTCTGGGGGAGGCTCTGTTCAGCGGTAGACTTGCGACAGGCTGAAATTATGACGATGCTGATGATTTGAGTTCGGCATATACATACAGATGGAAGGTCCACCAATAGTGAGCCTCCAGAGCCCTCAGAGCCTGGTGAGGTTAATATTTGGTGTCTGATTCCATGACATTCTTACCTCTTGTCCAAATTTAATTAATATTACTTTAATATTTTAACGATCGGCGGAGGCTTCAACCGTGCTTAATATCTCTCCTAAGGTAACGTTTGATAAAACGAAAGGCAGTGTCCGATGTCTATAAAACTCTCTACCCTGTTACATATAAATCAATAATTTTAATATTTAAAATATTAGTAGGAATTAATAGGATTTAGCCAAGTGGTCTTGATTTCTCCATATTCAAAATATATTCAGAGCTTGCGTTACAGAATAAACAACGGATACCGCGCGAATATATCTGTATAAAAAATCAAGTTTAACAGATTGTAATCATCTAAAACTAGCTACCCACGCGTATTTACAGCGACCATCTGTATTCTACAAATCCGGAGGTTGGATGATCAAAAAGCGAGATCAAAAGCTTTCAGGTTTTCTTTATACGGATCGCGTAAAATTCAAAGTTGAATTATGCGAAGTGGCGCAATGACCATGCGGACGCCTTTATTTAGTGCATACGAAAATTTTATAATTATATCGAAGATTTATTTCGATATATTAATAGATAAATAAAATAAAATTACAGTTTAATAATATTCTTATTTATAGTATTTTGTAACATTGCATTTAAAGTAGGTTCTTATTTATTTATTTATTTATTTAAACTTTATTTAAATGCCTTTAAATAAAAGTATTACAAAAGGCGGACTTAATGCTTCTTGGCATTTTCTGCCAGTCAATCCGAGGCGTGGAGAGATATAGTAAGGGTGCCAAACATTAAATTTGTTAAAAAATAAACTAAAATACATGAATAACTTACACTTACAATTAGATATATACTGACGGAATAATTACATATAAACAAATATCAATACATATAAATATATATAAATATACACATACATACAGCATACAAAATATTATTATAATTACAATGACCGATGATGTCAATTCCACTAAGTAGGAACGGACGTCTAGAAGAGGTGTTCACGTTCAGGTGTTCTACAGTTTATTTAACATCGTTTTAATCGCAGTTTTCACTGGTTCTGTGCTAAAACCTATTTGACCAATTGTCTTTTACCACTAATGTCAATTTGAGTACTACTTGTAATGGTACTTAATGGTACACAAAATTTGTCGCTTCCGTAAGGAAGTGTTGTAAAACACAAAATTTATGGCGTTTATGATTGAGATAGAAGCACTACTCACTAAATCTCACAATTTGTAAATAAATAAGGAAGGGAGTTGTAATCTTTAAACTCCTGTGAGCTAAATGTACCAATGTTCAAATTGCTTGAATTGATTCGAATTTTGAAATGAACATGTTTTATGTTCCTGTTTTGAAACTTTTTCTTTAACTTTTGTACTAATAAAAATTTTCAGCTCCAAGAATTTGTGGTGCAATTAATGCAAAAAATATGAGTATAAGTACAACAGTCGATATTACTGCGCGTCACTAGCGACGCCGACACGTCTGCGCGGGAGCTGAAATAGCATTCGCTTTGTAATGCGCTAAAAATACGCGCTGATGATAGCGCAACAATATGTTTTAATCATTGGACTATTATTATTCATAGACATAAGTTGGCTCGAGTAACTGAAAATTTTATTTAACTGGGAATCATAATACTCGTCTTTTTAATTTTCGCTTAAAGAGCTTAATAGCAAGACTTTGATTATCTGTAGAAATGTGGTTAAATACCATTAACGAAATGATGTCGGCTTTTTTTTCGGAATGAATAGAAACTGGTCTTATTTTATTAATAATAAGCGAACTTTCTTTC
The DNA here is from genome assembly GCA_029286595.1 of Bhutanitis thaidina. Taxonomy (NCBI): domain Eukaryota; kingdom Metazoa; phylum Arthropoda; class Insecta; order Lepidoptera; family Papilionidae; genus Bhutanitis; species Bhutanitis thaidina. The sequence continues at coordinate 3,929,517 of JAGSMS010000030.1, forward strand.
ACAAAGAGGGAGATTCTCTCTTACTTTTGAGGCGTTCTTACCTAAAAAGACAGATTCTTAAAATCTTGCACATACAATCGGCGTATGTACATTTTTAGGAAGGAAGGTGGTGTTCTTCTTCTTTTCAAACTAAAACGGCATGTAATGCATGCATATGGTAATGCTGTTTTGCATAAGCAGTCGTGCATAAGATTTTTTTCTTACTTCTTTAAAAAAAAAATCCGCAGGATTTCCGCAAAGTAACGCCTGATTCTAGTGAGTACGACCCGTGACAAAATCTCGAAGTCATTAGGTGTATTATAATAACGTACACCTCTATCGACCAGTGTTGGAAAAGACCATTTAAAAAATTAAAAACAAAAATATAAGAAACTTAATTGTTTTTTCCAAGTTACTTATAAGTTATAACCTTTAAAATAGGTACTTAAGGTTTGTGTGATAAATAACAGATTAAAAATTACTGTCTATTAATAAACTTTTTATTATGACGAAAATAATATTCATCTATTAAAAATAATTAAAACAAAAACGTGAAAAATACGATTAAGGCAAAAAGAATGTTAGAAAACATGAAGCTAATGTTAACGCAGACAATTAGCGCTAACAAGTCTCGGACTAAATTCTACTGTCGTTATGTATGTGCTATAACATTCTAAAGAACACCTTACTAAATTATGATTTGTTTGATGCACCACACTTTGAGCCCTATATTATCAACTGTTTCCTGCGCGTAAGTGTCTGAAGAACTTGCTTGAGCTTATTATACAGTTTGTGTTAACTTTACTAAACTAATGACCCAAATTGTTCTCAATATTTACGTTTAACCCACTTTATATTAAATCAAGTCTCTTCATCATCGTCCGAAATATATTAAGCCTACTTTATTTCGTATCAATTCAGTTTCTTTTGCATATTACAGAATTCAACAAGTCTCTATAAAATTGAGGAAAAATGGATAATGTGGACCGTCTGCGGCGAAAACATCCGTTTAACACCAGAAACTGTCACTTGCTCAAGACATTGCAAATGGCGCGAGTTTAAATCGAGAACTATTTTTATGACAAATAAAGGGACAATATATAAATATATGACACACCCGAGACACTCACTTATTCTTATCTTCTCTAAATGAATAAATGAAAGATGAAAAATATTAACGTACAACACAATGAAGTTTCACCACATTCTCGAACTAAATATAGGGAAAAAAAAGAATTGCACTAAAATTTCTTGAAAGGATTTTTTAACCTTAAGTGTCTGCTATGGTTTTGTCCGAGGTTAATTCATCGCCTTTTATGGTAATTTGCCTTTGTTGTACAATAATTGCTATTTTAAGTAATCATCAAAGCAAGGTCGTAGTTCCAAACGTGCTATGATCTATATCTACATAATTGTGCTGACGGTTTTGTATTAACTACCATCATGAATTTATTTTTATTAAACTTTCAAAGCGTCTGTTGATGTCTGTGATGAGTTGTATAACGAAACTACGTTTAAAAATTATTGTATGTATATTTAAAACTTTACTGTGATAATACATTTCATATTTAATATGTCTTCATAATATTACCTAATCACATTTAATCATCAGCTATTTGTCTTCTTACTAATAGAAAAACGATATGTTTTTTTATATGTTTTAATGGACGAAACCGTTGCCTTCATATCAAAAGAAAAAAATAACTACTTATTTATAAAAATTCATAGAGTATGTGACACTTCAATATGTATAGAAAAAAAACGATAATCTTTGTATTAAAAATTACACACATAACATTGAAGCAACATTTATGTAGTGTCGGTTGATAATATCAATGAATTCGCTACGGAGCAAAGAACCTTGTAGATAACTAAAATAAACTAAATTCCTCCTACTTCAACGCTACCAGTGAATAATTGTACAAATAAACAATAAGGCAAATTTGCTATAGTCTTTACAACATAATATAATAGGAAGTTTTATTTTAGTTTTTGTATATACTCGTAGTTGCAATTGTTTGTAGTGCACACAGATACCTGTCCAATGTGGAAATTGAACCCTAGACAAATTGCGCCACCGAGCCGTCGAGCTCCATCGTTAACAATTCCCGAGTATCCGGATGATGACGCATTGATCCAATTCAACCAGGAGAGCATCAAACGGAAAAGGTTCTCCAATCAATATGTACTATTAGGTAGAACGAGTTAAAACGAAATTTTGTATTAACAAAACGTCTATTTTGTTTAACATCAGTCTTTCAATAGAATTCATTGAGTGCGTTTTAGGCGTTGATCGATAGTCTATCCAGACTTTTAGTGTTCCTACGCACTCGCCCACGGACAGAGGTTAACGCCTCTCGTTCGATGCTAAACATAAAACGAATGCTAAAGTAGAACTGACTAAATCTAAACGAAAATATTAACTTATCAGTGAACTCTGAGGTTTAAGCAACATGCAACGTTACTTTATGAATTTGACCAGGAGCCACGGTAGCGTGTAAGAATTTGCAATCCCTTCTCTTCCTGTGGGTGTCATTAGAAGGTCTCTTTTTCCCTTGAAAAGCCTTGTGAAAAATCTTGTGGAAATTTCCGAGAGCAAATCCGATGACTGGGTCATGCTAAATGGATAATCGTTTCTGGGGATGATGGGCGTGAATGCTTTAATTGAACACGATGTGGCACTTAAGGTTGCAGGATGGAAACAAAAGATAATTTGAGTCTATACTAGAAGTTGACATCTATAATATACATCTTCGTATATCGTTAGAACATGCTTCAATGCTGAAACACTTGCCAGGTACATAGTTCAATCAGGTTTCTCAAACCTTGAGCAGAGTTAAAAGCACATATTAGGTAATAGTTACCGCTTACAGGCGAAACCGGTCGGATAATAAAATAAGTATGTTGTGCAACTGGTACAAGCGCTATTTTTATGCCAATGTGATCATGATCGATTTAAGTTATTTGTACATGAAAATATTGTTTCTAATATTAACCTATAAATTTCAGGTTAAGTCAATATGTCAAGGATATTGTGTACAATATGTACCCGCGACTTTTACTTGAGTAAATTTAGCTGCAAATTTTCATTTTGATACAATTAAGTTATGACACGGGAAGGGATATAGAAAATGTCTAAGGGTCACTTTTGAACTCGGCTAACTGATTACATTTTCTCCTTTTTGTTTATATTTGCTATTGATTAACGACACTCTGGGTAAACTAAACATTTTTAGATTTTTCCTTGATAAAAAAAAGTTTTCCCACACCAGGTCTTTTCGATACGTCCGCGAAGTGTGAAGATTATGACAAATTCTTTCTAATTAGGTGTCCAGCAGTACACTTGGCGTGTCCGAGAGGGACATCACGCGATAGGGGGCAATTAATTAGGGGTAAGGTACATAGAAGTAGGCTGGTTTATTTTTATTCATTTGACAAAGTATACAGATACCCATTTTGGCGTGTCCAACACTAAGTAGTGTAACACACGACCCTGAAGTAAGCCTGTGGTTCAACACACACCAAAATAAATACTCAATTATTAAAATGATAAATTATTTATTTTGATATGTGATAATAAGCTCTTATTACCGTATAATAAAGGTGTAGTCAGAGGTCTACACATTTATTTTAATCGTTTCAACTAACTTCTTAACTTCATCAGAGATTATTTGGGACAACACGAAGGGAGCTGGTTGTCGCCTTAGCGTCCAAGCCAACGATGAAAAACGAGCCTCGAACTCGGGTCTAAAGGGTCGGTGGCTGATTCCACAACCACTTTGGCTATCCTGGCTATTTAAAAACATTCCGCGAATAACAGGACTCGTTAATAACGCTAAGCGTATCGAGTTAACTGTTCAAGAGGCGTTAGTGCCGCTCGAATAACTTTGTCATTTACATAATGAGTCAGCGGGTTCACGCACTCTACAGATTAGTGATGTGCCGTGAATTAAATTGAAGTGGTTTATTAAAATTACACGATAAAGTTTTTGAAAGACGAATAACGCTTTCACGATATAATGCATGCAATAAAACCATTGGTCCTCACTCACTCTTCATAATTGTGTTTCTCGCAGAATATATATTTCGTTACATTTTTAAGGTTATTTACGAAAATATCGATCAATCATTGGCGTAGAAGATAAACAATAATATGAGGGCTAACATTTATTGAAAATTTTACTAACATTATTATAAAACTGATGACCACAATTTTACACACGCGTTGCATTGTCGTTCTTATGTATGTAAAGAATTTTGATAACTATTAAACATTTTTTAGTATGTGGTAGAGCCAAGCGGTACCATGACCGGGTAGTACCACGACCTCGCAGAATACCGGCGTGAAGTAGAGTCATATTGTGCTTCTGCGTTTCGTTCGAAGAGAGAGGTAACCGGAGGCCCTCACCTATCCATCCAACGCACCTGCAGCACCTCTGGTGTAGCAGATGCATGTGGACGACGGTAATCACTAACTTTCCCAACGAAAAAAAATACACTTAGTCGATACAAATAAGAATAACTTTACGTCACTTCTACTGAAATAATACGTATTTATACTGTTGATTGCACTATTGTTATGTACCTTTGTCACGAATGCGAACTGTTGCTATGCGTCCAATACCCAATTGTCTTCCTTAGATACAATTCTAAAATTAAATTAAAAAAGAAATATCGCCGTAGGGGTAACGTGCATTGGTAGTTTTTAGTAACTTCTCAATCACAACACCTATGTAATATTAGTAATGTAACTAACTGGCGGAACCATTTCATCCTTGAAGTATTGAAATGAAAGAAATTCGATTGTTATGATACATTGGGCGTAAGTTTTATGTATTGCGGAGGAACATCGCAGCGCTGGAAATGTAATCCTTTTATCGTTATGCTGTAGACGTAAATCTTTGAAGCCGCACAAATTGTTAGTTTTACATCTACTCTTATGGTAAGTGATAACGTTGTAAGAATTGTTCAACGCTATCGTACAATTCATTGAGTGCGCTGATTCATTCTAACGTTGTAAGAGTTGTAAAACTGTGTAGGTGTCGCTAATGGTTGCTACGTGAAAATGGTTTTGATTTGACGCAACCTGCGGTCCTTTTAATTGGAATGGGGTAAAGAACGAGCCACCAGTCCACCGGACTGACCCCTCAGCTCTAAGGATAATTGCCTAATCTATCTACATGTAATAAGTAGGTAAGTTCATCCATGCGATTGTTACTTATTATATTACTGATTTGAAAATAATTTTCTTATATACGATATCGTAGGCTGTTTCGATGAAGAGATGAACGTGCACTGAGTATGTTAACAACCAGAAAATACAAAAATAATATGAATAATAATGTACCTTTTGAAATCTGAATCGGAACCACTGGTCTTATTTCCACAGACGAATCTAGATGCACAAAGACAACGCTGGTCTACGACATTAATAACGCTAATTTTTAGCCTTATTTAGTGGCGTTTTTATTAGGAATAACTGGTACATGACATCACTTTACATCTGCTCAAAGCGTTTCTCACAAACATGTTGTAAAATAATACACCAATAAAATGCCGAGATAAAATCAGGCGCGGATCTAGGTTTTGGCTCAGATCTTTTAATTACATTTCTCCAAAAATGCATGCTGGTTTACGGAAAAGAGTACAGAAACTATAACTTACTCGATGTCCTAGTTTGGATGAAAAACGATTTATGAATATTGCCATTTCAAGATTTCTCTCTGGAGGTTTTCTTGGTAATTTTCAATTGAAGACAATGGAGAAGATGAATGCTCTGAATATATTAAAAATATTATAATTTTATTAATTATGTGACATTTATATAATGATCTAAATGAACATCCGTAGATCCAGTTTTAAAACACTTTTGCCTTATATTAATATTTCAAGCGAGCAAATATTCCATATATATGTATATGTAATTGGTTTTACGCAGAGGGCTCTAACGATTTGGATAAAGATTGTATTAAGATAATTCTTTATATTCCAGGTCTAGTTAGGAGACATCCCTGAGAAAATTCGTTTGCTTACAATTTTTTTTAGCCATCTCATAGAATATTGAGGTACAAGTATGTTAGCCACTCATCGACAGATGGCACTGCGCTACATCGTTAACTTGGTTGCAATATCAGGCTGAACGAGCGAAACTCGGTCACCCTTGTACTGAAACATCAAACTATAACATTAGACGTATGATAGTGTAATAGATGTTGGTAGTGTGCTTAATATGATTATACAATATGAACACTACGTAATCCGAAAAATTTATTAAAGTCTCGGAAATCGCCGATTTTACATGCCGACGTAAAATTACATCGGCCCAAAAAAAGCTTCAGTAAAAGTTTTTTTTAATAAAAGGTTTATTAAAAAAATAATATACTAAAGCTTTTTTTATTGTTCGACTGGTATCGTTTTACTGTCGATATTCGATATATTTTAACAAACTTTTAAAACCGATCATAACGAGACTTATCGGCAAATTGTTTACCTTAACACAGGCAGAAAGTTTAAGAAAAAATAAATAAAAGAAGATTCATTAAGAAAAAGAAATTGTATGGTAAACAATTATTTTATAAATTTTTCAATTACATTTTCCTTGTCCACATTGACTTACACGTGGTATTGTTCAATCTATTTTACAAGCGCAACATTTAGGGCAGCAAAACAAATGCTCCGTTAGCTCCCTTTCATCGTATTTCTAGTGAACGTGATCGTTCAAGCAATGATTTATAAGAACGTCATTACGACCAATTCCCCAAAACACGCGTGAATATATTGAAGTTGTTTAGACTTCCTAAAAGTATAAAAATCACGATAAACTATTAAGAAAACGCACGGACGGTATTACATTTGGAGTGAAGTCGCGTAAATACGCTGACGCTAAGCTTTTAAGGAGAATGTCAGTAGTCGTGCGGAGATCGGGTCTATTGTAACAAAATCTCAGTTCTGAATGCGGACGCGGCGGTGTCTTTAAGTTATACTAAACATGATCGTACAGGAGATATTTAACTACCACTGCACAATAAAAATAATTAATTAATAATAAATATAGTTTACGATAAAAAGAAACACTGCCACTGTGATATTTGATGTACGTGTGTGAAGTACACTTTATATTTACTGGAAATATGCAGTTTTGGCCTCGACTTAAGTCCGTTTCAAAGATTTAAAGTAAAGCTATTTTTTATGGGAAAGGTGGCAAACGTGCAAGCGGCTCACCTAATGGTAAGTGATTACCGTCGCCCACGTAGACCTGCAACATCAGAGGAGCTGCAGATGCGTTGCCGGCCTTTAAGGGTAAATGAATTGTGCCGGATGGAAATCCGCAATCTCTGCCTACATCTATGTGTGACAGGCGTTAGTAGTAGTAGACGAATGGGTGCACAGACATAATGATGTACAGTTTAAAAAACACGCTTTTATTTTTAAGTAACGCACTAAAAACTAAACCCAAACGCAATGGATTTACTGGTAGCCATAGAGGATTCGGTTAACTACCTTCTAGCGCCATCGTCAGACCAGACTCGTTGGTATCACACTGTATTTGTCATTGGAATTACATACACTTGCAAAGTTTCTTCGATTAATACGACCACTGGAAGTAGTTGTAATTTTAACTTTTAAATTACTTACATTTAGTACAACCTAACATAAGCGTGTTAAAATGGAAGCTTAACGCTGCTCCAATTTTCAAATCTTTTTAACTTATCTATTAATTAGTGGCAAGTAGTGCAAGTAGGAATTCTAATCTTATTTTTTCACCATCGTCTCATTCGTCCTCGGGGCAACTTTACCTTGTTTCGATAATGGTTGAATGGAGATATCTGTGGTCCGAAGGAACTGTTTAACAGCAGTTCCAGTGTACACATTATTCTCAACTTAACCTTTAGAGATATAACACTTGGTTTTTTTTAATGTGAACAGGCGAACGTTTGACCAAGATCCTATATCCATATCCATAATACCAGATTATGGAGAACACGTTAGCCTAGAACATGCTTATTCACTGTGGCCTTGAACGAACCCATGTTTTACTGGTCTCGTAAGACTGACACCTGTGAAAAGCTCTCTCGCTCTGCATACCAAATACAACATTAAAATAAAATACGTACCTATTTGAAATCGAGACTAGTAAACAGCACCACGAATAGACCAGGAGTCGTTAATCGCAATAATTTTTAACGATTCGGTCATAACTGTAGTTTACTAGATCCTAACAAACCAAAATACAATGATGTGTCACACATGTGAGGCAAACACTTCGGTTAGCGTATCGGTGCAATGAACCAATTCGTACGAGTGGACTGCGCGCCTCTCTAGAGAGTACGGACATCGCTCCAGCCCTGCATTTTACATTGGTAGCCAATGTTTGTGTAATGTTAGTTTTTTTTTATCTAGATCAATAAATCTAAATATTTATATAATAATATCGGATCTTCGACGATCGTATCGCTTAAAGTTCCATCGAATATATCCGTGAGACAAGGACGAATGAAAGTCTCTGTGTTGTGTCTCTTAGCGATTCAAGATTCTGTTTTACCATTAAAAAGACATTAACTTCCGAAGGCACTTTTAGTATTTCTTAATAACTTTTTTTGTTTTATTGATTATAAATATTCAGCACGATAGAACATTAAATTGTAACGTGTGGGTGGTGTTGCCAATACCTAAGTTCGCAACTTAGGTATTGCCCTGACAGCACCCAGCCCAGTTCCGTTAACGGACCGACGGCGCGATCGAATGAGGGAACTTTTATTTTGTAACATAACGTCACGGATGTGGAAAAATCTATAAAATTAAGATTAATAGTTAATAGAGTCAGGCTTTACATTTAAATTTATGGTGGTAAAGGAGATTAATTCGCTAAAACTCACATGACAAAATTAAATTGTTATGTATTATCGGGCTTGAAGCGACGAAGAGCACCATCCGGTCCCTCCCGCACTTGCGGGGCGGAATGGAATCAACTTCTTTTACCATACAAAGCGTCTCCGCCACACTAATCACCAGCTAAACCTTCTCCGCGAGGTAGTCCACACCGTCATCGAAAACGCGACGCACTTGTGATAGTGAGGATTACCTTTAAGCTAGAATAATTCCATTTCATTACAATACTTATTTTCTTTCTTTTTGGATTTTTAGTATCTTTTTTCACTTCTGTAAAAGACTTCAGTTTTACTAAACGAACAACTTGTTCACTTGCCGGTTTTTTGTCGATTTATAACTGAAAAGTGCAACGCTAGGGGCACTGCGCTCACCGACCCCTGTCCAACATGGTGACTATAGGGTAGCCGGGTAGTTGGAGATTAATTGTAGACGCATAGGTTAAAAGTAGACTTAAAAAAGGCTATTGAAAAATAAGATAATAATGTCATATAGCCATTGTTCCACTTTTAATTTTATCCCTTAACGTGTCATAACAATAAAATTTCTATTCTTACAGCACGTCATTAGTCATTTTTACAATTCAATGTCATGTAACGTGAAAAGAACGTAACGTAGTGCTCAAACAATTAACATGCTAAATAACAAACATCGTTTAACGAGTCCGTAAGTCAACCGAGTTTGATTTCATCGGCTATTTTCTCAGATTGTCCAAATTGGTGCCACTAAGTTTGGTTTATACTGACGCGTCCCTGATCCACTTTGCGGTAAGCGATATGCGGAACTTGATGAATACATATTGTCTTAACTTACTAGACCTGAATTACTGCATGTGAACTGGGTCTACGAAGGCGAGCATACATTGTTTATTTTAGGTTAGTTTTTGTCCGCAGAAGGCGTCCAGCTGTTTGAATGATTATTATCCAAAAATTGGTGAATCAATTTTTATAAATAAAATAAGAATAAATAGAAAAATCTAAATAAGGGAAGATAATATATTTACTACAATAATAACTTATAAGTAGTCAACACCTGCCGTTTGAATTAATGGTTTCCTTTTATCTTTTTTCATTCCCAAACTCTGTCAACTTCCTTCTTTCCGTTTCTGAAAAGCATCTAATCGCGTGTAAGAGTCCTGTTTAGGACTATGGTTATTGTAGAATGGTAAAAATTTAAATCTTCAATCAAATATAGTTGTTGTTACAAATACTTTCGTCGTTCGTTCTGTTATTCAAAAAGAAACACTTCAGCCTCTATGACCTGTTTTTTTATGGGAAAGGCGGCAAACGAGCAATCGGTTCACATGATGGTAAGTGATTACAATCGCCCAGGTACATCTGCAACACCAAAGGTGCTGCAGGTGAGTTGTCGACCTTTTAGAGTAATTGGGAGATGTGAGGGAGGATAAGGAGAGGGATGGAGAGGGGGAGTGGGCCTCCGGTTACCTCACTCACCGAACGAAACGCAGAAGCATAAGATGCCTCTACTTCACGCCGGTATTCTGCGAGGTCGTAGTATTAACCCGGTCAAGCCGGCCCATTCGAGCAGCAGCTAAAGCCGTCGCTTGGCTCTACCACGTTAAAAAATCCAGCTTGGCAATAGCGCTTATACGCCTAGCATTTTAGACGCTGTTGCCTGTTAACGTTCTGGATCTTTTTAATCTGCCATTATCTTGAGATGCTAAAATCTGTCGGATGTGTAGTCTAGATTGTGAAGGACCTCCATCGATTCTTACGATAACCACAGAAATAAAGGAGGGCGACAGATTCCCTAGTATCGCCACCACAGTTAAAATAATATACAAACTATTCATGTTTTCATATTATTCAAGTGAGAAAGCACTTTTAGAAATGAAAACCGAGAACGAGCACATCGCAAGTAAAAGCACAAAATTAACAAATTGCTTCATTAGCGCTTCGCGGAATCGCACGAGGCCTGTTAATCGGCGGCCTGTGTATTGTCAGAGTTAATTGTTGCTCCAGTTAGGGTTTCAGTTCACATCAGTGACTAATCCCTCAAAATTTCAGTTAATGCAAACTTTCTGTTCTTTTAAGTCAAACGGAGAAATCATTTGCAAGTTACAGAAGGTAGTTTAGGTACCGGTTATGTCGGGATCAGTATTAAGTGGTAAACGACTAAAACCCACTGAATAAGAGATAGGCCGTTGGCCCGGCGGCCTTCACAGCTTCGGCCGAAGAGACTCGCGAGCGGAAACTTGCAACTAATAAGTGAGCAGCGCACCTGACGGCTGAGCTAAGGGACCCGAGTTCAAATTCCAGCCAAAATAATTTTTTGTGCAAGATACAAATAATTGATTTGGTCATGGTCACTGTGGCACAATTACACCAACATCCTTCTTCCAGAAGGAAGCACGTCAGTAGACCTGTAAGTTTAATAGTTAGAAGACGATGCCGGTGCTCTTTAAGATACTAAACTAGATAAAAAAATTAACAGATAACAGAATACTCAGGATTGTCACACACACATAAAGGTCACAAAATAGACGTTGGCAAGATTTTCAAGACTTTTCCCTTAGTCATCTCTTACGGCATAGCCTTACAAAACACGCGAAAACTTCGCTAATACACAGTATAACGACCGCGTGACTTAGTGGTTAGCGTACGTATAAGCAGTTTGAATCCCAGCCGAAGTAATATTTGTGGAAAAACACAAACGTTCTGATTTTCGGGTCTGGTTATGTAGTGTCCGTTCCGTGTCTCTGACAACTGCATCTGACTCTTCCTCAGATCCCATCGCATATGCGGTTACATCGGATGTACGACGGTGAAGACAAGTGGGTGTCTCTGGGCTAGCGCGTAAACATTTACGGCATTACAATATCTCCTGCGCATTTGACAACGGCCGATAGTATTCGTAATATGTCGCCGTGGTTCCAATCAACCAGGAGAACATGGTCATAATCATTATCTTCAACAACTAATGAATTGCTGTCATATATGCTATATGTTACTAGATAATTATGTGATATGATGTTATTTACTCACATAACCTATTTCCGCCAAGACACTTCACTAAAAGTTTATCCTTTCGGATTAAAAAAGAATCCAAATCGATGAATCGTTACAAATGCCCGAGAAACAATTCATTAGAAATTTAGTTCAGTTATAACAACTTCGTTTGGTGAAGTAGGTTAAAACATTACTTTATGTGATCTCTGTAATGGTAGGAGTTGTCAGTTGACGACAATTACATTTTCTAATTCATTGTTCTAAAAAATAGCACGTTTAATTGCTGCGCTAGATAGGTCACGGGTGGGACGGTCTAGACAAAATGGATTGCGCTAATCAATTTGTATCGCGCCGTCTTACATGACTGATTCGGGCATCGAACCCGGAGTGGCAACGTTAAGACTCTGAGCTTTTTAATTCCTAATAAGTTCAACGACTTTGGGAAGATTCGATTAGCTAAATTGACGTTTTGCCGTAGTATTTCGGGGTCTAACTCATGCGATTATTTGACGACGATTTGTTGAAAAATAGGGAGAAAGGGAATTGTTACGTGTACAAGCGTATAAAAAAGTAAGTAATTAATGTTATGGCGGTAAAAAACTTGACGTGCAGTAATTAAAATTAAAATTAATAATTTTACAGGAGACGTCTCCGCGTTTCGAACATAGTTTGCGTGCTGTGGAATTTAAATCGGGCTCTTGAACCCCTTGATCGCTTAAATTTTACAGACATTGTGTTCCGGAGGTCATCAAACTGTTAGACATAATAATTAAAAAAATTCAGCCCAAACTTTAGGTCATCGAGCAGTCATAGAGCCATTATTTCGCGCAGGAACAATAATTTAGATTTACAGCACTAATGACTCCTGGTATCGTCCAACACGAAGGACATTGGTCTGACCTAAAGAAAGTTTTACGAATACTTCTTATACGAGACCACACACAGCGTGCGTCGAGAATCGTCTTATATTAGAGAAAATAAAATTTATAAACGTTTAATTATGTGAAGTCCTGTTTTCTCTCAGTGTAAACCAAAGGTTAAATGTCAATTAAAACATAGATATTTAGATATACTAAATCGTTACTCTCAGACAGACCTGCAGGTCGTGGAGTTTTCATTAAACGGCCCGGTTCCGGTTTTCATAGTCGCTATGGGTAAGCGGGTTGTGGGGAAAGTGCCGGTACTCTTGCAATGTTGATCTTGCTCCCCATTACTATTCGGAGGAATTTGTGTTCGGCAAATTCCGACAGCATTCTGTCGTTTGTGGCGACGGCGGCCACGTGAAAGTGAGGTTGGCATCTGGAGAAAGAGATAGTATTCCCTCTTACACCCCAGTTCCCTTTCCCCAATAAAGTTTTCATTATTCACTTATATTACAAGCCGTAATAGCCTTATATTTCATCGTATCCCAGTTCAAATCAAATTCAGGATAATTTGATCACTGTTGTCGGCTCCACTAAAATTGTTAGCTAATAGCAATTTTTACAAAGTGTTGAGAACAGACAGAAACTAATCTAACAAATCAACCGAAAGATAGGTTATTGAAATCAATCGTACATAAGTATACGACTTGACCGCAGTATACAAAAGTATATATTAAACAAAATATGTGTACATATTATGTACATTATGAATTTGCACATAAATATATCAAAAAATCAATATTTTAATCATGTTATTATATTTCATATTTTAAGTAATAATATAATACCCACAACGTGGAGGACAGCCCAAAGAGCACCTCATCGTCGAAAACGTAGCAAGGTTCATAAATATAACGTGTAATTTGTTTAAAGGTCCTGAGCTACTCACAGACAGAATATAATACAAACTAACGTGTAATTTAATCCAGTCTACAAAAAATTTTTAAATTAAAAAAGCATTCTAGAGATTTTAGGGTTCCGAACCTACATACTGCAAGTCATGGATTATCATCTTTTCCCAGAAACTTACTGATTGAATTACGCAGAAGTCAAACTCATACCATTTAAAATTTACTATTATTAAAAAGACTAATAAGTATTACAGCAAAAATAAAATGAAACAAAGTTCCAGATATTTATTATTTTTGTATAAAATAATACGGAATCCTCGTTATGGGAATCTGACAAGCCTGGCTCTGTTTTTTTAAATAGGGACTTAAAAATACCATTCGCCACCGGAGGTCGGTAGGGCTCATTCAGCTCTACTTTAACGACCCATAGGCGTTGTTATATTTAAAAGGCTCTAGAAAAACAAACATTAAAGCTATTTCATATGTATATATTATCTGTTTTATGGCTATTAATTATGCACTTTATGTAAGCAATGTTAGTCTTTGTCACAAACGACTTTTTTCTTATAGAATAATACTAGGTTGATCGATAAGTTTTTGGATTAGATACTTTAGATTAAGTTATAGGAATGCATTTTATTTTGTTAATATCTTAAATTCATTTGCCACAAAAAATTAAAAAAAAAGTGCACTCAATTTCTTTTTGTTATTGACATTTGGCGGGAATTTGATTCGTGTTGCAAAATCATGAAAATTGAAGTTCGTGCGGTTATTAAAAACTTCTGGTTGAAAAATAACCGACGAGTATTATGCATCATTGATCAAAAAATTACACAAAAAAAATTTAAAAATAAACGATTAAGAAAGTTACGTGCCGGAGTGCCTTTGCCTAATGGAGAGGCATTTTTCGATACCCCTGATCATGCCTTTTATGCCGAGAGTATTGAGCAACTTTCAAAACGTTATTAAAGGTGTTTAGAAGAGTAAATTAGTTTAGAAGACGTTGAAAAATAAACACAATTTAGAAATACTTCTCCTGAACTTTCATAGCGATTCCATAAACTTATTGATCAACCTAGTATGTACCTGATAATTTACATACGTTTTAATGTAAATATTCCAGTTATGTTTAATTTAACCTTTCTACTCATCAACCACTACTACTTTATCATCATATTTAATTTTTTTATGCAGAATTTGCATGAGATTAAGTAGCGATAGAACTATTTTAGTCTCCTTTCTTTAACAGCATGTAATCAGTCCACTAATGGACATAGGACTCTCCGTAAGAAGGATGTATCGCTGCGTAATACAGCTAAGAGTTAACGTTGTACGGTTGGATAATGAATAAGTACTACGGCCTCGCACACCACAGTATAATCTTAATATATGGTTAATATTAAATATGTAAAACAAATATTATTAAGTCAGTTTTTTCTATTGAAAATATGCCACTAATGTTAAGTTCGTACTAACTTGATGTTTTTTACTTTCCTTTTTACAAACTTCGCAAAAGGATCGATCTAACCATTTAAAATTACCGATGGGATATTGTTAAGAGCCATAATTTTAGGGATATTGGAATAAATATCCCATTATTAGCGTGTTTAAGCCCAACTATGTAGCTCGTATTAGCTTGTGGTGTCGCGCGTGCGGTCCTTAATTGTATTCGGAAGAAATGAGAGCAACAGTGAGTATCAAATACCCTGTCCCTGGTTCATTAAAAACTGGATATTTAATGTAAATGAACGTGAACACTAAAATAACCTACCACAAGAAAAACTTTGTTAATACTTTAGTACACAAAATTTAAGATAACGAGTATGTGTAGTGATTTCTTAGAAAATAATGTCACTAGAAGTTTTTCAAAGTTTTTTTTTTATTTTAGTACCAAAATATTGAACTAAATTGATATTTATTTTTAGTCAGTGAGAGATTTATAACAAAATCTGTCGGCTCAACTGTCCTACAAAATATGAACACTAGAAGAGTGGTTCATTTCATTCAGTGTTTCTTCTTACACCATTCTATACTTTCCTCGGTTGTCATAAAGGTTAAAATAGCTAAACCTAAAAGCATTATTCAATCGATAATGTCCCAGACGCTTCAAATATGACCTATTTGTTGATGAACAAGGTTAGGGTCATTAGGTAAAGTACATGTGAGCCTTAACACCTGTCGTTTGGGAGCGTACCTGTGGCAAGATGCCAGCCTCGTACCAGGACCGCAAAACATAATAGGAGTTGTCACAGTACCTGACGCATGCGTACTGTAACCCACCTGACGACTACCTGCCATTGACAACCAGTTAACAGAGACCTCTTTATATTGCAGTATCATCCCCGATAGATACAGAATTTTTGTAGGGTGGGAGTGGCAGAGAAAGTCAAATTTCACGCAGGCGTACTAGTGTTGAACTTGCATTTCTATAAACCTTATCTGTTAGTCACAAGCACGTGAATAATGTTTAAGAATAGATGTTCTTGGTTAAACATTCGAGAGATCGTAACTCGAAAACCAGTTTTTTACAGATGAAGTATCGGCATACACAAGATAGTTGCTGTTTATGTACATTATATTATTTATACAAAGTAAGTATTTTATGTTCACTAACAAACACAACGTTAACCTAAATTAAATATTTACGAAAGATGTATCAGATATATTTTTGATATTTTGAAGAAAAACGAGACCTCCACGAATCGGTGTGCAGAAAGAAGCACGGGTTGAAACTTGCATTTCGTTGACGAATCGACACAGCAATTGAAAGGATTATTGAACATGTGACAAAAAGTGGATTATGTACGATTATTGGAAAAAAACCAGGACCTTGGTTCACCAAGGAGAATAGTGCTGGCGCTGGCCAGCACAATTGAAACGCAAGTTTGGACAAATATAGTTATTACTTAATTTCAACGAACTTAAATCCATAAATAGGACTTGGACCGGAACAAATTCGCACGTTCGACACAAAAGTCAAATGTTTGTCAAAAGACAGTCAACGCAGGTTAATGTCCAATATACAGCTAATGGTAATTAGCCAAAACCGGTGTTCATCCCGGGGACAGCGTAAAGCAATTAACTGTGACGTGTAAGACAAACATTCGCGCTCGATGAGTGCTGTTTGATGAGATTCCTTGACGCTATGTTTATATGATTCTTTGAATTACGATGAAGAGTATTTACTTTGAATTTCGTGCTTCTTTCTTGATTTCCTAGATAATATATTTTCCCCGATTGAGTCATATAAATATTATTTCTCTGACTGAGATCACTGAATTATTAGCGACTTTTTGAAGGATTCCTTTAAAACTAATAATCGAAGTTACAATTCTAAATATAATTATAAGATTCTCTATGTTAACTGTTTAAAATCATATTTATAAAAAAAAATCTTGGGGTAAAACTCGACTATATTGCGGGGGCATCATATTGTAAGGTAGAATAAGACATACGAGTACATATAACATAATGTATCAATTGTTACTTAAAAAACATTCTGAGTAGTAATCAAAAGGTTATTTCTTAATGTCTAGATAATATCTAAATGTAAGTAATATGAGGGAACGCGAAACGAATAATTGTTGAGTTGTTAAAACATTAGAAATCATATTGTTATGACAAGTATAAAAATCTCTTTGATATCAGATAAGTAAAGTTCATTTATAATCAGATTTGACAGCGAGTGTTAAATATAAAAAAAAGCTCTTTTTAACCTCTTCTGATCTTGAGGGAGTTCTAAGAAGGAAATGTTAGTTATACGGTGGCATCCTCCACAAAGAACTTGAAATCGACCGTGTCATTCTATAACGCTTTTTTCAACATCACAAAAATAGACCGCTTTTTAAGAAGTTAATGCACATAACGTGTTCAAGGATTATGCTTCATATTATTTGTGGAGCGACTTTTAGATAAAATTGTTTTGAGTTTCTTTATTCAATGGTTCTGTATTCAACCATATTACAATTTTGCTGAGTTAAAAAATTGTATTCTCATTTTCAGTATACAAATGTTTAAGAGTAACAAGTATTAAATTTCAAAAAGTACTATTATTACGTAATCTATGTTTGCAAGTCCTTTCACAATAATTACATTATGTAGTTGCGGATAATAATGTAGTATAATGGTCTCTGGTACTAAGATCGCCAACCCGCTACATGATCGGGAGGCGGAACAGGGGAGCGGGTAGAGCGAATAGGGGGATGAGGAGGAGGAGTGGGCCTCCGGTTAGTTAGCCTACGAGGTGGTGGTTCCAACCCGGTCGAGCCGGCCCATTCGAGCAGCAGCAAAAGGCGCCGCTTGGCTATACCACGCTGAATAACGCTCCTAAATAAGTTCTTGTTGAAACGAATAATTGTTAAAACATTAGAAATTTTATTGTTATGACTAGTATAAAAATCTCTTTGATATCAGATAAGTAAAGTTCATTTATAATCAGATTTGACAGCGAGTGTTAAATATAAAAAAAAGCTCTTTTTAACCTCTTCTGATCTTGAGGGAGTTCTAAGAAGGAAATGTTAGTTATACGGTGGCATCCTCCACAAAGAACTTGAAATCGACCGTGTCATTCTATAACGCTTTTTTCAACATCACAAAAATAGACCGCTTTTTTAGAAGTTAATGCACATAACGTGTTCAAGGATTATGCTTCATATTATTTGTGGAGCGACTTTTAGATAAAATTGTTTTGAGTTTCTTTATTCAATGGTTCTGTATTCAACCATATTACAATTTTGCTGAGTTAAAAAATTGTATTCTCATTTTCAGTATACAAATGTTTAAGAGTAACAAGTATTAAATTTCAAAAAGTACTATTATTACGTAATCTATGTTTGCAAGTCCTTTCACAATAATTACATTATGTAGTTGCGGATAATAATGTAGTATAATGGTCTCTGGTACTAAGATCGCCAACCCGCTACATGATCGGGAGGCGGAACAGGGGAGCGGGTAGAGCGAATAGGGGGATGAGGAGGAGGAGTGGGCCTCCGGTTACCGGTCACTCACCGAACGAAACGCAGGTGCACAAGATGCCTCTACTTCACGCCGGTATTCTACGAGGTCGTGGTATTAACCCGGTCGAGCCGGCCCATTCGAGCAGCAGCAAAAGGCGCCGCTTGGCTATACCACGCTGAATAACGCTCCTAAATAAGTTCTTGTTGAAACGAATAAAATAAATGTAGACCTTCAGCCGCCCCACTGTGGGTGTCGTGAAAGGTTTTATTTTTTTTTTATAGTAAGGTACTATATTTCATCTCCATGGTTTGTGTATATGAGTATATTCCTGGCAGGCACACCCGTATGGCGAGTGTATCAGGAGCATCGAAGGTGTCCTCATTTTTTTTTTTTTTCAATATAATGAGTTTTTAATTTTATCACAAATTCAATGCCACGTGCAGATAAAAAGTAATAGCTGAGCACCCTGTAGCAGCGGACACTGGTGGGCGGCGGAAGGGCTATCGCAACGCGTTGCGGCTGGAAGTCCGCTCCATATCGCCTGTACTCGCTAATTACGCGCATTTTGTTCAGTTGCACGCTATTTACAAGGAGAAATTACAAATGGTACTGTATCATTCATTATTCGTTAATTGTTATAAAATTAAATACGTTTTAACATACATACATTCACAAGATTTTATCATTTTATTATTCATTCTACAAAATCATAGCAACATTACATTGGCATTTTAATCGGGCAAACGGCTCACCCGTTGGTAAGTGATTACCGACGCCCACGCACATCTTCAACACCAGAGAAGCTGCAGGTGCGTTGCCCGTCTGTAAGGATATTTGGGGATGGGAGGGATAGGGAAGGGGTTTGGGTAGGACGGGAGTGGGCCTCCGGTTACCGGTCACTCACCGAACGAAACGCAGGTGCACAAGATGCCTCTACTTCACGCCGGTATTCTACGAGGTCGTGGTATTAACCCGGTCGAGCCGGCCTTTTCGAACAGCAGCTAAAGCCGCCGCTTGGCTCTACGTATAGGAATGCTCTATTACTATGTATATTACTAGTGTAGAAAACTTTGTGTCTGATAGTTTGTGACTTTATTGCAAGAAATAAAACTTTTTCTATCAAGACTAGAAGATATTTATTTAAAATTGTACAAAAGACATCGACATGCAATTATGACGATCTTATTGAGAGGACAAAACTTAAATTCATACCAATTTTGAGTCGATCGAGCTTTGAATTATAGATGATTTTTTATACCTCCGAAATCAATCCGAAGCAATTACCTGAAAAATTAAATAAGTGAAAATTAGTTATTAAAATTCACCAATAGTTTTAAGTTAAAAGTGAAATTTAGGGTTATTCCTAAGTTTAACCGTAAAATAAATTTCCGGAACGAGCGACGGCTAATTACGACATTTAAATACATCATTATTTCGCATTACGTTACGGTTGTACTAGGATCATATAAACTGATGAACGGTACGTCTGTAAAAGGAAATAGACCGCCAACCAGTAACTTTGCCGGCGAAGGTCTCCTAGTTTCATACGATGTTTCGTGGATTAATAAAACTACACGACCTAAACAATAATTATTGTGATACCCGCGGTGAGTGTCTAAGGCGATTGGCTTCAACTCTACGGGTCGCGGGTCGATTAAAACACAACACATACTTTTATCGCTCCCAGATATTTCAGGCTCTTAATGTTTGTGCATGTTCAATTTATGTTTTAACTTGCGAACTAGAAAATGCCGGGCACTTTTTTAAAGAGTTTCGATTTCTTCCGTCTGGCGTTGGATCTCTAAACAACAATGTTCTGTGGCCCTGGTACACTGTTCAATAGCGGTCTGCGACGGCTACTACACGTGCTTGCTGCTGTTTATTTGTTTTTAAATTTTAATATAACACACCGAGTGTTGCCCGTGCTTATTATTTATTATATTTATCGGATTGATAAAGTCAAGAGTCAAAGTGAGGAAATCAACAGAAAATAATTTGTTAGTAAATTGTTGTGCGTTATTGAATTGTAAAGTATGTCTGAAATTAGGTGATGTCCATAATGGATTATCTATCAGACAGACATCAGCTATTGTGTCATACTAACCCAAAGTAAGTGGAACGCCGCAACCCTCTCCTCTCTCCCCCCCCCTCCCTTACTAACATAAGTTTACTAATTTAAAATCTAGTTTTATTAATTTATTGTATATTTTCCCTTTCAGATCAACTATTTGTCCGCGTAGCGACCACTTCCTCCGGAAGTATGAATGGGATTTTTTCAGTATAATAATCTCTTTGAGAATTCCCCGTTAACATGTGTGTCAGTGATATACAATTTATTTATTGTGTTATTTGAAATGAATAAATGTTGCTCTTTTTTACATTATTAATTACCTAATTTTACTCTTGCCAAACTCTTTAAACAGTTTGTTGGCGAAATTATACACTCATTCACTAAACTTGACGACTTAACTTAAAATAAAATATGCTTACACTGTCCTCGTCTTTAATACAAATAATTAAAAAAAAATCTTAAGACTACAAGTCCATAAACTTTTTTTTTTTTTAATATTTTATTGGAACATTCACTATCTGATGATGTAATATTGTATATACGTGGTAACAGATATCAAAAAATTGTTTTTTGTCCATAATATGTAAACCTTTTTTACTGCTATTCCAGGACCATCCT
Source organism: Bhutanitis thaidina (assembly GCA_029286595.1). NCBI lineage: Eukaryota > Metazoa > Arthropoda > Insecta > Lepidoptera > Papilionidae > Bhutanitis > Bhutanitis thaidina. The sequence goes on from JAGSMS010000030.1 coordinate 3,950,770, forward strand.
TAAAGTTTTTTACTACTTTAAATTGTGGGCTTACTGTTCAATATAAAGTAGTTATTTCACTTTCTCGCATATTGGCAAAATCTTAAATGTATTGAAAAGTTTTAAGTAACTTTTGATACATTACTACATAGAGTTTTGGTTAGACAATAACTTTAATAGCCTAATTTACACATTCTGTATCCTATTGAGGAAACGTACTGCTAATTGTAGACCAAATAAACGAATATGCAGTATTAATTATTAAAAATCTTCAAAATGGCATACATTTGATAGAATGTTTTATTAATCAACTGGTAACGATTTCGTTATTGCGTTTTGTGTTATCATGTGGTGAATTTGTGTCAAAATGGTATCTACAGCTGCTGTTAGTACAGAAACCGTTAAAGGCTTCGTAAATTAATATAATCCTCATAAGAAATAATCTAGAGGAGTTAAATCTGGCAATCTCAGATTGTAAAAGCTCTTCTTATATTTGATATACTTGAATTTGTCCCAACGCACATTATAATTTCAAAGAAGACAACTAAGTTATGAAGAAGTCCAACCCAGCAGCAGTAGGTTTAAAACCTAATTTAATGTCTTCTTTGATGTACTCGTAAGGGATTCTCACGCAGCCAATGTTGATTATTTTCACGGTTGTGCATTCCATTATTTAAAAAATTGTGTCTCATCAGACAATATTACGTAGTTTAAAAAAAGTCTATATCTATAAATCTAAATCATTAAACCATTGACAAAATTCAAGTCGTGTAACATTATCACTTGCAAGTAAGGCCTGAACCAAACATACATTTATATAGCATTTATAGTTATGTTTTTTTAGGATTCGTTCGGAAACGGTGTGAAATGTCAGGGATGACGCGTTCTGCATCACGAATCGAGGCATCTAGGAAAGTTTCAAAATACGTCAAAACGTTAATTTAGTTTTAATATTTTTAGTTATTTTAATTTAGTATTTAGTTTTAGTCAATGGATATGTAGATATAGAGAATTATTAACAATACAAAATCAAGTCGTCAACAAACCTCTTTCAGAGCGGAAGGCTTACGCTGACTAAACCATAAGAGATACATCAAATGAATGTACTAAAAAATAGCACATCTTAAAAAGGTCTAGATAAAAGTCTGCGATAGAATATGTTTATTTTTTAAGGTACCCATAGTAACCATTCTTGTCTTTCAAAATTTGATTAAATGTCATGATTTACTTGCGAAGCTGCTTTTAAATGACAATTATATGTCCTTAATCAATTATTCTTCTTTTTTTTTTCATTTAAATTGAGCATTTAGTTTAGACATTTTTATCATCTGTAAGTGTATAAGTAGGTATGGGCTCAAGTTAGTATTTTAATTGAGCGTTATTATTAAATATATAAATATTCATCTTATATTTCATTTTTCTTATATTATTATTAATATTAATAATTTTCTTATATTAATATTCTTATCGTCGCTTTAAGTCAATTCATTTGGTTTTACTTTTCCTTCTAAGCTTCTGAAAATGAAAGCTAACTTAATCTTTCTCCTCTTCGAACCACTATAAATACTGTCTCAGTATAGAACAACTCCTTCGTGCAACTTAAACCGTGAGAAGATGAATTAGATCGCCTCATCCTTAACGTTAAAAGTGATTGTAGTGCACATTGGTTTAAGATTACATACAAAATATTAAATAGCTTAAAGACCATAAAGTCCTTCGATTAAATTATGTTCTTAGTAGATGTCTAAAAAAATTAATATTTTCTATCGCATTAAAAATGCCTATTTCAAATACTATTTTAAAAACGGAAGAAGTAATCTTATTAGCAATTACCGCCCAATATCATTACTGTCATCTAGTTTTAAACTACTTGCAAAGATAATAAACAGCAGTCTAATAAAATCTTTAGAAGATAAACAAATTCTACAAAATGGTTAGTTTGGTTTTAGGACGAATAAATCGACGGATGACGCTGCACATGCATGTACAGATTTATTTTCTATTAATTTATTGCACAAATAACAGACACTAATAAAAATATTTACTATTATTATCTTTATTGATCTGCAGAAGGCTTTTCTAAATTTATCGAGAAATTGGAAAACATTCAGAACATACACACATTTTACGGCCACTCTTGGGAAGATTTTTGGCTATAATATGGTCTGCCGCTGGCTCACCTTGAGTTCTAACCTTGAATATGATACGTTTTGGACCCTATTATTACTATTTGCACCTAACGAATTTTTGGTCTCAATCTCCTAGGGTTGAGTAGTACAGAATGCCTCAAGATATCAAGTTCGCCGTGTTTGCATTTAAGAATAAAGAAATAAATAAACTTCGCATCTTATTGGTTTCATCTGTATTTGTTTTTTGAAGCGTTTATAGTTATTTATCTTACTAACAATTTTTGGAAACATATTGTGATTGGTTACAATCAGTGAAGGATCATGGTACCAAACAAGTGGATGAGAGTTCTGTCATTTTTAAAGCAAACTTCTAATAAATCTAAACACTGTCCGTTAGTCAATGGTATTTAGCTATACAGCGTAAAGTATTAAAATTTCCTGCTTTTGTTTATCATTCATCTTTTTCAAAACATAATGGTTATTAGGCGTGGCAAACCAAGGAGTTCACATTCCGCATCCATCTCCCAATTTCTATTTGTATGCAGACACGATAATCTATATTCCTTTTACAAATGTTTTAAATGCTCATCAATCAATTGTTTATGTATAATTGAATATGAACTTATAATGATAAATAACAAAACTTCTGGATTTGAAAATACAGTATTTTATTTCAATTGTAGACACAGGGTTTTATAACAACATTTATTATTTGCAATCTTCGCAGTAAATTTTCATAAGTATGAAAATAAAATGATATAAGTTTTTTTTGAGAACCCTGACCAGAGGGGTTGGATTCCTTTTCCTTGTGAATGCTGTTTTTCTTAGCCTAGAAATCGTCGACCTGGTTACTCAGAATATTTCTATCTATTTAGATTTAGTTACAAGTAAATCTTATTGTTTCAAAAATCCTATAGTTATTAGTAATCAGTTCAGTTCATTGTACCATTGCTACACGATTGTCTTTAAAGGAGTTTATATTCTCGAATACCATTTGAAGTACTACGAAAAATTCCTCCTGTTATAGGCGACATGTGGAATTGTAGTGCGAAGATGTGTTCCAAAGTAGGTTCATTTTTAGTTTGTCATATTTCTGCCTTTTCTTCTAATATCTGGCTACAGTTCCTAATATATTTTTATATACATATAACAAATGTGAAGAGAAATTTGAATTTCGAATGTTTATCCGCATTTTAAAACTTTGCTATCGGTCTCTTGGCGCCATGTCGTGTGTTTCACAGGCGAGTGTGAAAGAGTCGAGGCTAATTGTTGTCTCTTTTTTCTAACTCTTAATTCTAACCCATCAGATTTTATATATGGAAACTAGGGGTCTAGGAAACACATTCGTTGGATTAGATTTATCCTTAAACTTCGTCTAACAATTTCTTCATTCACATACATGAGGTTATTATGGTGGATGTTAGATAAAAAAAACAGCGTTTACTTAGCAAATTCTAATCTCTACACATACTCATATACTAGGTTATCAGGACTCGGCAGGAAGTCGACTCACGTATGCCTTCGTGTGGGGCGTATACAGAACACAAGCCACCACACGCAACGTAAATCCATAGAGGGTGTCAGACATAGGTGATCTCAAACCTAAATTTGCACATCCATATACATAATACGAAATGCAACCCTATCTAAGCATGCGGAAAAGAGATCTGATACTCCTTAACCTGCGGGGCGTTAGAAAGAGTTAGATATCTAGTACGGAATGCGGATCAAGACAAGTCCGAGTCTGCGCATCTTGAGGTAGTTCTAAGGGTGGATGTTCGTTTACTGCCAACAAAGTCTGTGCACCTGGTACATGTTTTCCATTTTAGGACAAAACTCGGTAAAAAAGGGCGCTCGAGTTGGGGAAGTTCATAGGGGTTGGGGTTTAAGCTAATCGTGTCTAGAGGGTTAAAGGGTGCGTAGGCGTGAAAATGTGTGCGTTATCTAGATGTGTAATTTTCTTGTATGCGTAGCATCGAAGTAAAGATGAACAATAAATAATGTTTTATAAAAAAAGGAAATATCACAATTAAATCAGTGTTAGAAGAAAATAAAGTTGCTAACAGAAATGTCCCACGGCTGGGAAATAGCCTCCTCTCAATATTAAAAACGGATTGTTATTATCAGACATGCTGGTATCCTCTCGATACTGTTCTCCGCCGAGCACGTGGTAAATTCAATACATAAAATTGCCATTGCCAAAATTAACAACGTTAGTGGTGCCGGCACCGGGATCGGAATTAGAAATTAGTTAATGCCGTATACAAATTCCACCATGAATAAACGTCATTGGAACCGCTTAGCCATGTCATAGAATTCAAATAGAGCTATTGAAAATGTGCGTGTGTTCGATTTAGACGAGCGGTATAATGGAAACATTTCGCGGTCGGCTGCCTGAACTGAACTGTTACCTGAATTCCTGAACAATTGCGATGAGCTGCTCCCATCGTCATTACCTTTTAAAACTTTAATTATCATGTCGCGTTTATTGTTAAAAGAGCATGAAAGATTGTTAGCAGTCAGACAAGTGACATACCAGTTAAAGTTCACTGATGAACATCGGCATCTCTTAAAGTATATCCTTATCCAAGACTTGTCTCCTCCCGGTTGGAGAGATCTCTATTCTAAGTCTTAAATTCCACTATAATCTGTGTCATATGATGTCACGATAGCCCAGTGGATAGGGCATCTTGCCTTATATCCCTCCAAATAAGAAGACGTGATTGATTATAATCAAATGGACTGCATACTTGTTTGTAATGCATAATAGATATAAATGTAGAGGTCTGAAACATAGACAAATAATAATAAACTTTATTCTTGATTGTATAAGTAGTTTAATTATATTACATTAAAATTAATTAGACTTTAATTTCTAGATTAAATATGTACTTTAATAATGTTTTTAACTCCTACAATATTTTTAGATGGTATTACTAACCCCACAATTAATAAACGTATCACTCTATCTTTATTTATATAAAATATTAATATTGTCTACTAATTTTTTTTATGGAAAAGGCGCCAAACGACTTGGATCAGACACGCAACACCAGAGTATCTTCAGATGCGTTACCGGCCTTAAAGGGTATTTGAGAGATGGGAGGCAAAATGAGGAGGGGGATGGGGAGGGGGAGTGAACCTCTGGTTACCTCACTCACCGGACGAAACGCAGAAACACAAGATGCCTCTACTTCCCGCCAGTAATCTGCGAGGTCGTGGTACCAATCTTATTAATAAAGTTTTTTCACTAATTGCCAGTGCGTGGGTACCGGCATTGCGCTCACCGACCGACCTGTCCGCCTTGCTCAGCATCGACAGAATCTGTACCCAGGAATGCCCTAAACATGATAATGAAGACAATGACACCCTAACCACTAGGCTACCGCGGCTCTTATGCTACCACAGCCAGCTTTTGGGCTACCACTTAGAAAACACCGGAGTAAGGAAGCGGTATGGAGACTGCAACGTTTCGTATGATTGATTGTGAGTGAAGATAACGATGGATGGGAACGATATATTCCACCTTAGCCCTCACGATACACTAACAATTTGATTACGGTAGGTTATGTATATCGTGCTCTGCTACAATTATAATTAGGTAGAGTGTCTGACTTTATCATTCACCCATAGTTCAATCTCATCAGTTTCCTTTACATTGAAATAATATTTCGAAAATCGGCACCTATTTAAACGTGCTGTGAAGGAAGCGAAATGTAAAATTAGCACTTCTTTCTTTAACTTCCGTTGTCCATTACTTTACGTGGCGTGAAAATTTGTCGCTGCATTGTTTGCTTGTTAGGCTACTGCATGCACCGCACCGAGACGCACCCGCGACCCGCCATATTTATTTAACTGTCAAAATTGACAACTCATAGGCCATAGGGCCATCTTTTACTTAATAGTTTAATTAGGTAGTAATCGTAATTTTGGTATGTTAACACAAAAACGGAAACAAAGTTTGAGAGAAACAAGCGACTTCAACCCTATTCCCCACCTATTTCTCACCCTGAGTGTTGGAATTTCAAATAATCATCAAAGTTTATTGGCATAGTCATAGTTGGCGAAAAGATGGCGAAAAATACATACAAAAAAATACACACGAATTGATGACCTCTTCCCTTTTTAATTCGGTTGATGAGGAAATAAATGGGGCGAATATTACATTTGTAATCTAATCTGCCACTAACTAACCATTGTCCTTAAAATCAACTAAGACAGGGCTTTGATGATCTTATGAAGCAGTCTCTAAAGGCGTCTATTAATACAATCGCCAATGTCTACTACTAAGTGGACTTAATGACTCTAGAGAGTGTAGTAAAAATAAAAAATAAATAATTAAAAAGTAATTATATAATTTTGTTTAACCCTGTGTAGATCCAACTTAACTGTTAATTAGGTTGTCGACGGCGTTGCTAGAGACATTTTGTTTCAATTTATTCTAATCACAGAAGCATTTGAATCCGTCAGTTCTGGTGACCGATCATCCAATTTGGCTAAATTGTGATACCTTACTTACCATTAGAGATAAGAGATAGAGTGTTTGGTTCTATTCTCTCTCAATTTTAAAATTACTTATTTACCACGTGCTAGTCAGTGAAGGGAAATATCGCGAATAAACATATTTGAGTAATAATAAAGTGAATATTGCGAAGTCCGCCAAGCCGCACTGAAGTCCGAATAAAATATATTATTTTAATGATTTCTGATTCCGCAGACCACATTCATATTGATATTGGCAGCACTATTTATGCGTTCTATTGTGGATATAATTATTTTAATGTTCTATGCATAGACTTCGCGAAATTATGATTGAATTGTCTCTTTTAGTAAAAGAGATGTTTTTTTTTTGTAAAGAGAATTACTTTCAATCAAATTATCAAATTACTTTCGATATCCTAACAGGTTTTCACAGGAAAGTAAAAACAAACCCGTTTAATAGCATCTCATTTAAAAAAATTTAAGCGTTATCTAATTTCTCACACCTTCGGTAACACAGTACTAATTTATTAGAATAAAAATAAAACCGTAAAAGTAACACCCATTCAGGGATTTAATAAGATGGATTAAAAAAAAAGAAAAATTTCTTTCCCTTTCGACAGGAATGCTCGGACGGTCGAATTCTGCAGGAATTCACCACTGTCTCTTTCTACTTAAGTCTCTTTCTAACACATGGATATTCTAAACTGGTTAGTAGTTTGATTAATGACTTTATATTTCCTATCCAAGTCCAAGGGCTGAATACTAACATAATTAACGTTTTCAAAACAACTTTGTTTGATGATCGAGTTTAATAAAATATGTAGTCCTATGTAATCTTATTCTACCGGCTTCTGAGGGCGTGACCTTTTGACGATTTATGTTCGCCTAGTACTCGAGTAGAAAATGTTACGTCATAAGATTTTCAATATGATTGAACTTTCTAATATTTTGTAAAATTTTAAAAAGATTTAGAAAGAATATAAACTTCTTAACATGTACTTCCGATCTAAATTCAACATTTGGTAAGTTAATAGTGAATCTGGAATATGTAAGTTCCTGTCAGTGTTTAGAATCCATTTCATTACCTGCGTGGGTAAATAGGTTGCCTGGAATACCTTATAAATAAGACGTTTCTAGGTCGTGAGGTAGATATTATGTGAGATATTGCTTATGAATTAAGCAACATTGGAGGAAAGATAAATAGTTGTGAATGAGAAAAATATTGTCCTAAGCGGCTTAAATCTTAAATTACTCCTGAAACAACAAAATATTGGTTTTGGGGACTTAAAGGTATTAAGATATCTCTGACTCTTTATTATAACTATACCACACTTCTGTTGATTGCATTTTTCAATATCTATCTTCGGAACAATATTACAGACTCTCATTCTGACTATCCCGTATGATTTCATTTGAGTGTCTATATTAGAATTACTGTCTGTACATCGGGTTAACCTTTGAACCTGGAGGTTGCCGGAAGATTTTAAAGGTTCCTTTCGTCATCAGAGGCGATGAAACCCTCGGAAGGAAAGGGGGAGGCAGAATCACGCGGCTATTATTTACTACTTGACAAATAAAATGATGAACGGTCTTGACTTACCACTACAAGCTAAACAATAATTACGATAACCAAATTATGTATAACCTCATTATTTAAAATGTTTTGCATAACGGCCGTTACAAACGTAAACAATTGAATGTAGATGCTACGTCTGAGTTCTGTACTAAAGAGTAGTAGTAACAGATATTTGATTGTAAAGACTAAATTCGAAGGAATTACTCAAATTTAACATGTAAAACAATGCAGAGCATGCCTAGTGACCTATTTATACAATTTTACTGGACAGGTTTACATTATACCGTGATGTGTTTATTTGTTCCGTCTCTATAAAAACTCTCCAAGCACCGGCAAGAATTCTGTAGGCCTCTGAAAACAGGGCACCGTTAACTATTCGCTCGGTCCGTATGGTTGAGATGTACTAATACTGCGTTTATTTATTTCACCAATCGTCGGAATTTAGTTTAAAACTAAATAAAGTTGCTCTTGGCCATTAAGAACTATCAGTTATTCTGTGCACATCATAAATGTGTTAAACTTCGAATTTCTAAAATTAACATTTCTGTTTCTTTTATCCTTTGTTGGAGCAAAATGTATTGATACACAACTTCTGCATGTGATATTTGACAACTCAACGGCACGGTACACAATAGTACTTTAATATCGTATAATATAGATATGAGTTTTAAGTCTCGACTCCAAGGAGTCGTATCCGCTATACCTCAACCAATTTCACAAAAATACCGTGTGATGTTCCATTATAAAATAATACTGTATTTTTTTAACATGGTTTTATTTATCAATCAACAAACGATATCATTTCTTGGATGTGAACGGTATAATTTTTTCGAGAAATAAATCACACTGAATTTTTGTGAAATATTTTTATGGCATAGCGGATATACCCAATACATGAACCAATCCTAAAGTATTGTTTTTTAAAAAACAGTAACCAACTCTGCACCCTAACCAAACTGTTATTCCATTAGATACAGTACATTACTGTATCAAAAGTTCTAAATTTAAGGAGAAAATAGATGTATATTTCACATTATTTACATATTTCATTGTATATACTGCAGATTTCTATGTAAGGCAAGCCCATACGTGGTGCATCTGACAAACGAGGAATTAGAGAAACCAATGAATGCCCCACTGACCCCCATCTGGCCATGCATGTCGTAGAAGGCATAAAATGGTCTACAGGTTGCCCTTGGATGCTTGGACTGTCAACGAGTAAACTCTTACATACTGCCTGTAGCACTAAACAAAACGCCTCTACCGGGGTTATTAAAACCAAAAAGAGAATCACACTAAAACAATCAGCACAACATAAACCATAATAGGTTTTACTATAACATAACACTATTAACGCGGTAGAGCCAAGCGGTGGCTTTTGCTGCTGCTGGAATGGGCCGGCTTGACCGGGTACCACGGCCTCGCAGAATACCGGCTTGAAGTAGAGGCATTTTGAGCTTTGTTATCACCCATATGGAGTAAGATATAATGCCACACATCCAAAATTATACCTTTCAAACCGGAACACAACAATTTTTACACTGCTGTTTAGCGACAGAAATAGGCACGTATACAGGATGGTACCTATACAGACTCCAAGGCAGGATGCAGATGGAGTCTACCGCCAGTTGTTAACACAATTAAAAAATTGAAGTAGCAGACTTTTATTCGTCCCACTGGTGGGCAAAGGTCTTCTCCTCCATATCTCTTCCGGTACTGGAGCCGGGAAGTGTCGCCATGCTGCTCCATTGCGGGTTGGCACATGTCGCGGACATGTCGAGTCCGCCAACATAAACTACAATAACACATTTTCTATAATTGTTATTATTTTTTAGATGCCGCCGCACATGGTAAATTTAGCACTGACAACATGCCATTAACAATTTTTGTGGTGCCGGTGAGATTTTTTTTTAAATATGATCATTTTGGGTTTTATATTAAAAAGTTTACTTCACGTTTGACTGTATAGCAGTTTATACAAGAATGTAATTCTAATTTATATCAGAATAATCGTGAAGCTTATCTCTTACGAACGTGTAAAAAATCTAATAAGATAAAGAAATGCATACGTTTCTTGGGTGTATGTAAACTTTCTACAATAACATTCGCGTATACTTTATTACGTCCCAATAAAGTTTATATTCGTACACGCTGATAACAGTGTAAACGGATTCCGCTGTTGTGAAACGATGAGATTAATTGTCCCTTTTTTTATTTATCGATATGTTGCATCTAAGTGTACATGTCAAAAGACGGTGCACTGTCGACCTCACATATATCTCTTGCTGCAATAGTGCAGGGTCAATCATAATTTTATCGATGTATGTAGTGAGTGATGATTATTGCCTATTACCTATTACACGAAACGCTTAAATCGGTCAATTAGTTATCAGGAAAATATATATTACCTTTTTACATTCGTAGGTTACCGACGACGACCGTTTTAAAGGTGATAATCCATTAAAGCTGGCAAAGCTTTCAGCTTCTAGTATACATGTTCTATTAGTGTCAGAACCTTTCTTATAATAAATTGAATTGTAAATGAAGTTAAAACAAATTTAAAAACTCGTCTTTCGTAATAGTTAACGTAGGGTTTATTTGGAGTGTGAGGCAATTACTTTTTTCACTTAACTCTCAACGAAACGATTGTATCGTGGGTATATTTACAGACATCAATCGCAAGCGAACAAACACACGGACCAAGAATTATTTACTAATAATAATTTATAGGATAAACAAATATTTGTTTCGTTTTAGAATCGAACCTGTGACCCGTAGCGTTAAAGCTAACCGTTCGGCTACTAAAATTTTTCCATGACTTTTTTCAATTTTGTCTCCTCTTACGACACCCGCAGGAAGAAAAGAAGTGACAGATTCTAACGGCACTACAGCACTTTCTTACCTATCATTAATATATATGCATATGTCACTAGATATAACCATCGTATGTAAACACAACGATATCGTCATTTGTATTAAGATAATATCAAAACAAGTCACACGATCCCTCACACAGAGAGTGGTCCAGTGAAAACGCTTCCTGTCACAGAAATGTGCTCTTTACAGATGAAATAATGAAGGTGAAGACTTGCCCACGTCCAGTCCAGATCTCAATCCGTTGGAGTTCACATTGCGGTCAGTAGGGAAGATGGCTTGCTCAAATCGTTATTCCGTGACCGAGTCTAAATAAATCTTTAGACTGCAGTGGTCTAATACCACATGGAGACAGTGCGTAAATCCATAAATTCGTTTGCCACTTTGAACTTTTTTTTTTAACTAATCCCTTAAACTTCGATAATAAAGATTCAAAATGGTGTCCCACTTAGAAGCAAGGAAATGTTTTCGAAACTCCGTTACAAATTTAGGTACCGGTGAAGCTTTAATATACGCAAGTTACTAAACAAAGTGACATAGACAAACATTAATAATTTATAGATTAAAAAATGTGATTATTCTCAAGCATTTCGTTAGCATGAACCTTACTATTTTGAGCATAATATACAGTATTTGTATTACTTTTTGTCGAATATTAAAATCACATTTAGGCAAGCAAAAAGCTCTCCAGCCTAATGGTTTTTTAATAATAATCACTATACAAATGTCCCGACGGCTAAGTTAAAAATAACTTTAATATTTTTTCAGAAGGCCCATATTTCAACGCCTTTTAAAAGCGGGACATTTCTTTTGATGAAATTTCGATGAGCAAAAAGTGCTCTAAACCGATCAAAGGAACAGAGGAGATGACGCTACGCTTTAAGTATCGATAAAAGAAATTAACTTTTCAATTAATTAATAAATATCTCACTTGATTTGATAATATATTTACTGATGTCGGGCCTTTGCACTAATTAATAATTCACCAATGTTTTTACTTCAAAAACATGCTTCCTGAACAGTTGTTAGACTTTTAACGAATGAGCAACGGTAGGAATTTACTGACGAAGGCAAAGGTTGTATGAACTTTACAGCGAAAGTTCATGTAACCATACAGAGACATTTAAAAAAGGAAGTATGTTACAGCCAATTATTCATCATTACATTTAGGCAGCAAAATTAAGAATGTGACTAATAAAACAAAAAGAACTGTTATTCCAATTTTGACAACAATGTCACTGAATTCTTCACCTACTTCGAACTATGGGCGATATCCTTTGAAGTGTTTGTCTCAATAATAGAATTTGGCAGTCATTTTTAACAGTACCATAGAATCTGGTGTATTTTCTGACTTCATGAAGTATAGTGAAATTCCTTTATGTAAATCTAGTACATGGACCTCACTAACTAAGGCCTATTTTTGTAAACTGTTTTTGATCAATTGCTAAGAAAATTTAATTTAAATATACTGCTAGTCCATAATCAATTTGGTTTAGCTTCAACCGATGCTGGTGTAGAGCTGACTAAGCATATATTTGAGGTCTGGCAGAATTCACAGGTTGCCTGCGTTTTATGTGATTTCTTCAAGGTCTACGATTCTGTTTAACATGAAACACTTTTCAGGAAACTATAACTCGTTATGTCAAAACTGATCTCGATTATCGACTCATTACTGTTTCTTACTTACATAAAAGACTTCCTTACTTTGTACATAAATATGATGTGGTATCATTTGCTGATGATACTTAATTTTTTTTTTAAATCTAACGACAACTTGTTACATCTGACGAGGAGAATAATGCCGTGTCATAGTTACTTCATTAGTTTAACGCCAATAATTTGCTTTTGAATGCCAATAAAGCTAAATGTACAAAATTCTTTTCAACTACTACTAAACGTTTAGATACCAATTTACTTATAAATCGCGAAAAGTCAGGCCTTTTGAGTACCATACCACCATCATATCATAGTTTGCTGTACGAACATGCATATGAAATAGAAACAATATTCATCTTACAAAAGAGAACCATTTGAGCTATTTATAATCTAAATTTGAAGGCATCTCGAAACAAATATTATAAGAAATAAATATTTTAAGCTTGGCCTCTCAACATATATATCAAAATTTAATCTATGCACATAAAAAATTTAAATATGTTGCAAGGGCATTAGTTATTCCATACATTGAAATTTCTTCCGGCAGACCCTAACAGAAAATTTTATTGTAATGGCAAACTTAGTGCGTACATTTCTGATACATATTATGTATACAAGTAATTAAATATAATTAGATATAATTGCTATTAACAAATAAGCCGGCAACACGATTGAAGCCTAGTTAAAAAGGTATCTACGTAATGAAATTGATTTAACAGATATTGGCATGATATTTTTGATATGACAGAGGGGATCGGTTGTGCAGGATGTTATAAAATAGATGTTACAAAGATGGATCGTTAATGTGTGTAATGTTAAAATTCTTCCTATCAATAGGGTGTTTTCGAAGCAGAGTTTCGCCTGTTTCCCCCCGTCAAGCGAACCCGATTTAATATCGTTACAATTTTACTTACTAACGAACTACAAAATATTTTCAGCTTTATATTATCATTACCATCTAATAATACTGTATCGATAACAAAGGGCACCGCTCTAATGCGAGTGGCGTATACCGATTCACCCCTGCTCGTTCTGTCCAAAAATATTTAACTTATTAATTTAATTAGGGAAATATACTAAGAACTTCGCCTGGTACGGATATTTATTCTATAATACCTGTATCAACTCTCTGTTATAAAACTAGAGACGTAAATGTTAGATAAATATAGTGAAAAACATTTTTTTCAAGTCTTGTTATTTTGCATCCCATGGTGACGATGCATATAACCATTCGTCCGGTCTTATAAAAAATCTGTTACATCATATACGGAAAAGTAAAGAGTAAGTGCCTATGAGATTGCGCGCTCACTTACGGCACTATAATATATCCTGCCCAGTTGACCCCCGTAGATATATCCAGAGGTTGATGCTACTGTCGAAATCGGCCAAAGGACGGCATTTAAAATGAATGCTTTTATATATTGCGTCTTTATAAATGCTGGGATGTTAATTTTCTTAAAAAAACATAGTGCGTTATGTGAGTCAAAAAAAGTCGAATGTAAGTCAGTCTCCTGATTAAGTACCACTAGGCCGCTACCCAAGCCGTGTCCTCCAAAACACCTATAAATGTAAGCGTTCAGAAAACACATAGGTAGGATGGAAATTAAATATTTATTTACTGAATTTCTAGTATTTTAGATGTTTTCAACAACATGAAATCAAAACTGAATAAAATGTCTTTGACTACTTTTAACCAATACCTCTCCTGGTGACAGACTTCGGTTATAAAGTTTGCGTTTGTGTCTCAGTAGTCTCGCCTATAACTTATGTACTCCTGTTTCTACTAGGGATAATACTGTTCAATATTGGTACCCTTTTTTTCATAAGATGGATGGATTAACAGACAAGAAACAGTTTCTCAGAAACACTAGAATCGTAAATGAAAAAAGACTGAGAAAGTGAGTTTTATTCGTTGCATTTTTCATACGACTGTGGGCTATCGTATGAAAAATTAATGAAAAGCCAAACAATAAAAGTACAAGGTGCTAAAACGTTCGACGCGACGATGATATAATAAATTTTACGATAGCAGTAATAACAGTTCCAGCAAAGAGGAAAGTGTTAGGGCCACATCAAAGGTCTAGGTTGTAAACTTGATTGGCGTCGGCCTTAAACGCCCAGGAAAGCAGCGATGGTGCAAGATATGAAAGTCTAGCTTCAAAGTTGAACAAAATCTTTTCTGTGACATATCTTTCATACAATGGAAGAAAGAAACTTTTTATTACACAATACATTTAAGTGTAAATAGTTATGGTGGTTTTCTACAGAATGCATTCTGTGGATTTGTCTTTCTTTGATTTATAAGCAATTAGAGATATCACAGAGAGTGTAAATTCTTTAACTAATATTTTGAACTTAATTACTAATTCTAAAAATTACTAAGAAAAACATCGGGAAGAAACACCATTATTTTGTACAGTGTTTGTTTCTTTTGCATTAATTTTTAAATTAAAGAAATTTGAACTGTACCTTTATTACATTGAACTATATATTAATATTACATTGATTAGATCAAGTCAGTCCTCTCTAAAATTTAAAGTCAAAGCTTCCGCCTGGAACATGCGTGTATGGTGTGTGTATAGAGAGACAAGAAATATTCAAGTTAGAATTATGTAAAATACGTCGGGCTTAAGAAGGGAATCAAATATATAATCTTACATGTTATCAGAACTCGTGCAATAGCTTTAAGTTTTATAACCTCTACATAAGACATAGGCTCAGAGAAGGCTTGTTTTCACTACGATGTGTTATGTTCTGCAGGTTCCAAAAACCAAAAATAAATATAACATGTGAAAGTGGTCTAAGGTCGTGGTAGCAATTTCTTTTTCTTTTCATGGCATTGGAGTCTCGAACTCAAATATCACAGAGAGTGTAAATTCTTTAACTAATATTTTGAACTTAATTACTAATTCTAAAAATTACTAAGAAAAACATCGGGAAGAAACACCATTATTTTGTACAGTGTTTGTTTCTTTTGCATTAATTTTTAAATTAAAGAAATTTGAACTGTACCTTTATTACATTGAACTATATATTAATATTACATTGATTAGATCAAGTCAGTCCTCTCTAAAATTTAAAGTCAAAGCTTCCGCCTGGAACATGCGTGTATGGTGTGTGTATAGAGAGACAAGAAATATTCAAGTTAGAATTATGTAAAATACGTCGGGCTTAAGAAGGGAATCAAATATATAATCTTACATGTTATCAGAACTCGTGCAATAGCTTTAAGTTTTATAACCTCTACATAAGACATAGGCTCAGAGAAGGCTTGTTTTCACTACGATGTGTTATGTTCTGCATGTTCCAAAAACAAAAAATAAATATAACATGTGAAAGTGGTCTAAGGTCGTGGTTGCAATTTCTTTTTTCTTTTTCATGGCATTGGAGTCTCGAACTCAAATATCACAGAGTAGTGGGTAGTACCTATTTAGTAATCTATGGTGGAGAGCATCATTAAGTCGACACTGCACTCTCCAACTCGCCTGCCCAGCCTGCAGAGTGTAGTGAACACCTCTTAGAAATTATTACCAGATTTTGATAGCGCTTTCTATGCAGCAGTGGAATTAAACATACAGGTAAGATGACGTAAAACTTACATCTTTTGGATGGAAGATCAAACATCCCATTTTTTTCATTTATAATATGCGCTCCCATGACGCCGTAATTACATATATTTTCAGTTAAAGGATATAGACATGATCAACCTATTCGTCGCATTTCTTCTTATTACTCTTAACTTAAGCCGCATGGGCCGATTGTTCAGAAACTATTTCGTACTTACAAGCGTATTATAGCAAGAAAAAAAAGTTTTAGATTTTAATAAAAGCGCGGGAAGCAGCACGTTATGGCGATGCTATAAAATTTAAAGGGTATTTTAAACATTTTGATGCGCTTTGATTATTAGCAATTGACCGTAGACGTGTTATTTCATCGATCTCGCTAATTTATCTTCATCTCCGTGATATATTGTACTTAAAGTTTGATTATAGATAATTTAGCCCATAAAAGTGATCATAGTACATGATTATTCACTCACATCTATAGACTTCGGTTAAATGAGAAAAAGCAGCTGTGTTGTTCTCAAATTTTGAGATTTTTTTTATTGTTTAATAATAAAGATATGCGTAATGATATACATAATATCCAAAACTAGACATGCTAGTTTTTACAAGACATTGTAGTAGTATTTAAATGAGGCATTTGAATCTCGAATATGCTATGATACAGAATTAGGGTATATTTCATCAGCAAGTCGGATTGGCAATGCACGAACCATATAACCCGCAGAACAGATAAATATTAGAAAAGAAGGCTAATCGAGAGGCAAACGCCGCATAGGAACTCACCCAAAATGTAGTGACGAGCTGCCCACTGTTACGGGAATTCGTGGAAGGAAAGGGATGCTGGTGCATCAGCAGCACTTCTGCAACAGGCTAATGCTCTTTGTAGTAGATTAGCCTGTCGACAGGCTACGATGATGACGAACGACATCTAAAAACTTTGGTTACACTAGAGCCATCTTGCCTGCAGAAGTTCACTGAAGAATTGTTTAAAGTTCTTCTTCTATTGGCTTACCCGTAAATAATATAGATATCCAGAAAGCAGCTTATTTATTACTTTTCCGAAGAATTAGTAAACACGAATTCCTAAAGGGAAAATAGGTATTCATTTACATAAAATTATAATATTATTTTGTAAAATAAAATAACATTTTATGTTACTAACAATACTATGTTATAGTTGTATGACAAAGTTGTTACTAACAATATATGGATCTTCTAGTCTGAAATAAAAAACAATTATAACTATTTAACTTGATTGATGAAAAAGCCCATGCAGCTTTCATAGAAAATCAAAAAGTATTAAGACTTCTAAAGTGATCATAAAGCACAAACAGTCCCGTTACAGAACGGGAAACATTTCACATAAAGCATTGCTTTTATTTACGATTGGTGGCCGGCGAAGACGTAACGCACCGTGGGAGCTGTCATTAGCGGGAGATGCGCGAGCGCATTTAAAAGCACATCAACGGTGCAGTCGTCGCCGGAATCGAGTAGTGATCGCAGAACATTAAGATTAAAAAGAAAACATTGATGAATTTCTTAGAGGATTTCTGTCCCATTAATAGCTTAACGAAATATTTAAGAAATTTTTATGTGGTTGTGGACTTATTATTCAATTTGGTGGATTTAGTCTAGGCGGATATGACAGTCTAATTGCTTTTTCATTTTAACAGCTAAATTAAGAGATTCTTGCATTATATCTTGCACCATAGTATGTTGGCTTACAAAGTTCAAACATCAAGGTTAAAAGTAACAGTCTGTCTTAAAATGTGTATCGAGAATTTTTTATGCTTTTCTAAGCCATGATTATGTACTTAAAATATTTTAAGTGACAAACGTCACAGCTACAGAAATCGACTTTTCTACTGCAGAGCTAAATTTAGCTGGATTTACTCTAAACGTATTTACTCTAAACGCATGACACAGTTTTTATTTTGCTCTAGTTCTTCGTTATAAAAAACTAAATAGTTATAACAAAAAAAAATATGTCTTAATGTTTTTAATGTACTCCAAAATTATGTGGAAGTAAATTTAATTCAAGATTTAATTTGAATTTTAATTAAATAAAATGATTCAGGCATATAAAGAAGCAAATCACTTACCCAACTACGACGAAGCTAAATTTTTTGTTAATTTTTTTTTATGGGAAATGCGGCCAACGATCGAGCGGTTCACCTGATGGTAAGTGATTGCCCTCGCCCACGTACATCTGCAACACCAGAGGTACTGCAGGTGCGTTGCCGGCCTTTAACGCTGTTTGGGAGATGGGAGGGCGAATGAGCAGGGGTATGGGAGCCGGAGCACCGAACGAAACGCAAAAGCACAAGATGAATCTACTTCACGCCGGTATTCTGCGAAGCTGTGGTACCAACCCGGTCGAGCCGGCCCATTCGAGGAGCAGCAAAAGCTGCCGCTTGGCTCTACCGCCTTAAAGACGTTGTTCATATGGATATTCTTACAAATTGCTTCGCCGAATATGGCGTGAAGTATAAATGTATAGTAAATATTAAATATTTAGATAACCGAAAGTAGAATTTCTTATTTAGCGTTATTCTATGGCGAAGACAAAATTGATATTGTAATGGAGGTTTTTATTCGTAGTCGGGTTTGAATATACGTTAATCACGACAGCAATTCGACGATGTTCAATTATAGCATCCTATATATAACTTTAGAATAAATCAAAATGGTTTCCATTACTTTTATTTTAAACTGATTAATGTCGGCGCACAGACTGCATCTCTATATAATTGAGCCGCGCATTAACGCAGGGCTGCCGCGAAGAAATTAACGCAGTGAAATTCATTACGAAACAGTTATATCAATTCGGTAATGTTTACGGTATAAGCGGATGATCATATTCATTACGGATATAGACAATTTTCTATTGATTTTGTAACGATTTATTCCGTTAAACAAATGGCAATAATCTGAAACCAATATGTGTTTGAAATAGATTGTAACCTATTTTCGGACGTTTTTGCCATTATTAAAATAAGGGATTATTCACATCCGTATCGCAGTTAACCTAATCGGTTACATATTTAAATTTTTAATTAAACGTATTTCTTCACTTTGACTACATTATCGATTTTGAATGTTATTGTATTTTACATGAAGACTTCAATAATAAAACATAGTTTTGTGACCAATGGAGTATGTTATATAGTTTATGATTATACGTGATGACTTTATGATGACCACACAGTTACACTGAAAATTATTTTTATAAATCAGCAGTTTATTTTTAAACAGTTTACAGTTAACAGTTTTTTTTTGTGAAATTATCGAACACATGATGCAAAGTATTTTTATTTCGAACCATTTATAAAATTCATGATGAAAAAGAAAGCTAATTCGCATAATTTCGCATGTAAAACAAAATTATCAATTCGATTATACGAAAAGCACTACTCTCCCTCCCACAAATACGTGGTGTTGGTGATTGGTGTGGCGAAAGTGCTAAGTGTGATAGAAGATGTGCATTTGTGGCATGTTGGTACACTTCGTCTCATCGAGCTGGGTTAAAAAAAATCATTTATTCTTTCTTTCTTTTCTATTCTACTTTTTGTTATTGTTAAAGAACATAATAAAGGTTAGACTATTCCAGTCCACTGCTGAACATAGACCACTCCAAGAAAGCGCTAGCGATAGCTCGCACATATCACACCCAGCGTGATGTTACTGTCACTTGTATAATATGAAATATTATACAACATATAACACGCTAAACACTCTTCACCTGTCCGGGAGAGAGACATGTGTCCTTGCACCCTAACCCTAATTAAGAGGCACCGGGAACTTGAAGCTATTATAGTTTAGTGTTGATTTCAAAGTGTATTTTGGTTATTACATACTTAGGCGTACCACTGATTGTTACCTCTTTGCGGCGTTTGGTGGGTGGTAGGGTCGCCAAATCTTACAAATTATGTAAAGCTAAATAGTGGTCACAAGGCAAGACTGCAAAAAAGCCGACAGCCCTATGAAATGTAGAAAGCCTTCCTGCCCATGTATGTGTTCGTAATCTGAGACCCAACTCAACTCACGTATTTAACTTTAGTTTTACGAATGTGAATAATTTATTTAAATTACGCAGATTCCAACAACTAATAGAAATACAAAATATTTGTATTTCAATTCCTTTGTTAATTTATACTATTTACACGGGTGATTCCTGTTTACTATAATTAAGAGGAGTTTGAATATTTGTAGCATGGCAGAGATTCGTTTCGAAACTTAAAATAGTCATTAGTCCGCATGCTGTATGTATGCATAGATGTAATTTTGATTTTCTATTCCTCATTACTATTTTTTTTCTTCGGTCAACTACAGAATAATAATAATTTAGAAATCATCATCATCATCATCATCATTTCAGCCTATCAGAAGTCCACTACTGAACATAGGCCTCCCCCAAAGATTGCCACGAAGCTCGGTCCTGAGCCACCTGCATCCATCGACTTTCCGCAACACCGCGCAGGTCGTCACTCCATCTTGTGGGGGGTCGTCCTACACTGCGTTTGCCTGTACGTGGCTGCCACTCGAAAACCTGTTTTCCCCAACGGTTGTTAGTTCTGCGAGCTATGTGGCCGGCCCATTGTCACTTCAGCTTGCTGATCTTTACGGCTATGTCGGTTACCTTAGTTTAATTTAGAAAGAAATGTACATAATTCATATTATTACAAGTTACTTGAAAATCACTAATTACAAGTAATTCATTCTATGAACCAGTTAAAATAATCCTTACAAATATTATAAATTCGAAAATGACACTACCTGTCTGTCTGTTATGTTTTCACTGCTTAACCTCTGAACATATATTCATGAAATTTGGTCTGACGCAGTTACTGGCTATACGCTTTACAATCAAGTAATCTTGGTACGTTACTTGATGATGAAAGCTTACGCATAGCTGTGGGAGTCTGGGAGCATAGATCAGAGAACCACATCGATGTCCTTATAGCGGCGATATGAACGTCGACTTGTTTTTTTTATGATAAAGTGAGCAAACGAGTAAGCGACTCTCCCGATGGTAAGTGATTACCATCGCCGATGTACATCTGCAACGCCAGAGGAGCCGCAGGTGAGGTCCCGGCCTTAAGGGATATTTGGACGATGGGAGAGATAATTGGGAGGGTCGTGATAAGTGGGCCTCCTGTTAACACACTCACCGAACGAAACCCAGATAAGATGCGTCTACTTCAGGCCGGTATTCTGCCGCCGCGGCCGCCGCTTGGCTCTACTGCGTTCCGAAAGTTGGTCTTCCACGGGCTTTCTTTCCAAAATGATACCTACCAGACTGTCTTGTTAAATAACGTCATGTATAAGGCTCTTGACTCTCTCTCTCCCGCATTATACTAAAAAATAAGCCTTCTCTCTCCCACTTTTAGAGCTTTGCCTTGTTTTATTATGTAGTAATAGAGATAAATTTACCATAGTTATCTGAATTTTCTATGCTCCGAACCGAATTGATTTTAGGGTGTGCAAAATATCATTAATAACCTTGGAGCCCATAATATTTGTATATAAGTGTGCGTAAGCGCGTGGTATCGAATATCCCGACCGTTACGCTAGGGCCGGACCACCGTAGCTGGCATTCCACATGATTGGCCATCGAGATCTACGCGATGTGACATCTAATAGATTTTTTTTTTATTTTATGCACAGCGTCACCGAGAACTGCAAGGGGTTAACTGTCAAAAACCGACTTACGGTAATAATAAACATGAAAACGAAGTTTATTCACTAAATATCCCTATTTTCTTGGGTCTTAGTCCTATTTAGGCGTTAATCGGTATCTGAATTTGGAAATACGAAAGATTGTGTAGTATAAAAACAATATACAATTCAATTTGAAAAGCATGGTGATAATTAATGTATAGGTAGGTAGGTAGGTAGGTAGGTAGGTAGGCGTTAATAGTTTCATTATCTAATCTATCACCCGATTTGCAAACAACTACTAATATACAAATATCTATCTTTAGTAAGCTAATCCGATAATACATAAGATATTGTGCGCCTACAACATTGTTGATTCCAGCAGGATGAGTTTCGTTTTTAAACGGTACGCCCAGACAGTGAAGTGGCGGCGTGAGCGATCCGGAAGTGAGTTCGGTATGATTTTGCAATTGTGCAGTTTTGTAAAGAAAGGAATCCTTCAATTATCAGATTTTAATATTGACTACTTTTGGTTAGCTTTTGTACGCCATTGGAACAAAAAGAAATATTTTTATAAAAAATAAAAATAAGTCGAACGGGCATAAAATGGCGCCTACAGCCGCCCATAACCAATAAAATGGAACAGACTTTTTTTTTCTAACTTCAGTCGCTACGCATCAGAGGCGCATTATAATTTAACAAAGAAAAGAAAATAAACATATCAGGCGTGTTCGTTCTGCCAACACATGCAAACTTGTCCCTATGTGTCCCTACGACTGGGCGCATTATAATTTAGAAAAACTGGATAACGATACACAAAATATTTAATATTAGCAAATGTAAATTACTTTTATACACTTTAAAATATCTGTAGGTTCAAAAATTGTCATAATCAACTATTATTTCCCCTTAGCTCATTTCTAGCGCAGCGACAATCCTATCGGCAGTCGCCAACTGCGCAGGAGATATCATAGTGCCGTAAGTGTACCGCGCAAACACAGAGACACTTACGCGTCATTAACTACCCATACTTATTAGTATACAGACAGATGGTATTCCATCTGATGTGTAATAATGCGTAATGCGAAAAAAGCAGAGTAGGGGTAGTATTAGAGACTCGCACGCAACACAACACAACCAGATTCGAAAACCAATAACTTGTGTTTTCTCACAAATATTATTTTCGGCGGGGATTTGAACCCTGGACCTACACTAGTCAGGTACGCTTAAAAACTAAGCCACGCGGATATTAAGGTAAATCTATTCCTATAATTAAAAAACGTTACATATACAAATATTCCTAAAACTTCGATAGATTGTTGAACTATAAAGATTTCATTGCACTTAATTTTTTATAAAACGAATCAAGGCCGATCTGCTGCTTCAGAAAACCTCGTGTTAATATCAACATTCCGACATGGTTATGAAGTAATCCAGTAACACGTGCACCATAGCTATCATCGCCCAATTAATAAAACATAGCAAATTATTCAGAGCCGTGAGTAATTGGTCTAGACCGGAGCGGCTTCCGAAAATTCGCCCTAATGTAAATAGCTAACGTGAGCGCCTTGGAAATATGGCATTATGACGTAAGCCAATGAGAACTAAACTATATATGGTTTTGTCTATGCACAAAATATGGTTAGTCTCAATAAAATAGATTTTTTTACATGACGTTGATTCACTAGTGTCATGCGTTAGTTGTTCGTTTCTCTAGTACCTAGGGCGTTGCTTTCGTTTGTGTCTTCTCTGTCAGAGAAACCTCATTACGATTGATCCATCCCACGGTGGATTGTAACAAAAGATTTGACATTTGACAAAAAGATATTATCTTTCTTACGTCGAAGAACAAAGAATGTTCATTCGTTTCAATTCATTCATTCATTCATTGCAAATAGCTTAATGTGTGATGTCCACACTCCACGCAGACTTTCATGTGTAATAAAACGACAGGTCCATATTAAAAAGAATGTTGATGAATACAAAAACATTTACCTCGTATATAATAATTAATTTTCTAAAAATTTATAAATTTGTGGGTATGAAAAAAATGACGCTTTAGCAGAAACGCGTTAAAAAGTAAATGTTTCGTGCATGTCTAAAAAAACTCAATTTAATTATAAGCATAAGAGGTAATATAGCCTATAACCTTTTTCTCCGAAAGCCTGTTAGCCTATAAACGCGGTTCTGGCGACCGAATAATGTCGAAATATCGATCCGAACTTCGAAGCCGAACCCAAATCGCACAGAACATCACTAATGCGAAGGTACTGGCACTGCGCGTGCCAACTCTGCTAGGTATTCCAGCCTTTTTAGCCCTTTCGTGGAAAGTTCTATTTCTAACAGTGTACATGATTAATTAATGAATATACTTTTATTGTACACCACAAAACAAAAGTATATAAAACATTAAGACTGGCAAGTCACAGCGATATCTTCCAGGCAACCAAAAACTAATAAAAAGGATGGTGGTGGCAACCATACAATTTTCAGTACGGCTGCAGAGAAGATCCTAATGCAGTGCCAAAGATTGTTAAACTAGATCTGGTATTTCTTATTGTTCACCTGGTCAAAGAAGCGACAACTAAAACTGCCAAACGTTACATGAAACAAATCGTCCAACACCAGGTTGATTGTTGCGCTCAGTGCCAGGACCCCCGCGTTGGCAACGCTGAATTGCACACGCCGGGTGCACGGTTGCTAGCGTAGGTCTGGCAATTAATAACAAGTCCATAAAATATCAAGGCCACGGCCAATCTTTTGGACGTCACATCCGCTGACGAAGTTCATCACCAGGCACGATCTATCTCCCGGAGAGGTGAAAAGTGTACGCTGAGACGTGTAAAACAGAAATTCTTAATCATTGTTTACCACATCGGTGACGGGCGTGATTGCTTATCTTTATTATGACATATATTATGTGGCGTATAAATTGTAATGGGAAAATCTCCAAATGCCGACCTTACCTGCACAAATTAAAAATAAGGCTATTACATATTTGAATCTTGGACGATAAAAGGATCTGATCGACTGATTTAGCACGCAGCTGTAATGCCACGGTTACTAAATATTAAATCCAGTATCAATATTACGTTACTATACTATTAGTGAATGTCCATATTGCGAGAGACTACCATATTAATCTTTGATGTACGCGTGTAGCTCGTAGTCTGTACTTAATCTATAGTATATTCTCGATTAACCTGTGGCTCTTTGCTCAGTGAAATCATTACATATCTCTGCGTATTATAATTTTCCTTCAAAGCTCTTTCATTATAATAGTTAATGTTCGGAAATACATTTATTTTAAATAGACATATATAAAATTAAATATATCACAGCAAGAGACTCTGATGTTCATTATTGAATTAAAACTTATATACCAAAAAAATGGCGACAAATTCAAACCAAAAAAAACTTATTAAATAAATACTTTTCTACTCTAATAATAATTTTTAAGTTCCTTTTCTACAATCAATATAACAAGTAAAAATCTATTTAAAGATGGTTAAGAAAATTTACGCATGAATAACATATATTATGATTGAGTTCCCAGGTCGAGCTGACCCATTCGTGCTGCAACTCTACCTAATACAG
The DNA here is from genome assembly GCA_029286595.1 of Bhutanitis thaidina. Taxonomy (NCBI): domain Eukaryota; kingdom Metazoa; phylum Arthropoda; class Insecta; order Lepidoptera; family Papilionidae; genus Bhutanitis; species Bhutanitis thaidina. The sequence goes on from JAGSMS010000030.1 coordinate 3,976,287, forward strand.
CTGCAAAGTTGCTGCACCATATATGGTACAAAGTTTTCTGTTACACACGTAGGATACAAAACATTGATTGTTCAAGTTCCAGCCCTCGCTTCATGATGACCATCATATACGAGTACAAGTCCATTGCTGTCATCCTCCGAAGATTGCCACAAGGTACGGTCCTGAGCCACCTGCATCAATCGAGGTCCCGCAACATTGTACACCCTCTTTACGTTATACAGGTTTATTTTTATTTCCACAATAGACAAATAACAAGTTATTGAAATTCGGATAATTTTAGTGTTCCCAGCAAATAAGCCAAAGGTACCCTAAGGAAAGGACTTAATTGTCTATATGGCGGTAAGTCACCACAGTTTCCAAAGAAAAAAGAGAAATAAAAATTGAGAAGAGATTTTTTAGCCTATTTGGTAATTGTTTACATAGTGTATCTTTATAACTTCATTGGTGTTCCGCACAGAGTACTTTATGGTACTTAATAGTGTTATGTAGTGAATATTTGCTTTGTATATTATTTTGCTTTTTATATTACTATTGACATCTGTCAAACTTATCACTGACGTTGACTCACTGACATTTTAAAATGTGACCACTATGTGAAATTTTATTCTGCCATGAGCTCAGTGTGCAATATGAAATGTTACCAGTAGTAGTTATTTTCAATATGCCAGTTACTTAGATCATTTTAATGTTACTTTCGTAGTTATTATAGTAATACACTTTTAATTGTTGATTTTCTTGTAGTAACGTTTAGTTTTAAATCAGTGATGTTCTTAGTCTAATTTCAGTAGCCTTATTTTCATTGTTGGCTTTTTCTTTTTTTTTTTACTTAAATAGTTTTCAGTATAGTTAAGTGTCTGGTGATTTTAGCGATAATTTGAATTTTTTAGTTTTAAATTTTAATACTTTATTTAAGTAGGTTATTTTAAATATATTGAATTTTTTTATTTTTATTATTTATATTTTTTATAATTATACTATATTTTGTACCTTATTATATTATATCAATATAACTATTAGGACTATGGAAAATCTTGCCGTTTTTGAAGATAGTTTCTTTTCATGTTCATCATCTACAAGTAGTTTTGTTAGTGCGGACAGTGAGTCATCTACTTTCTTAACTCTGCATGACCACATATCCTCTCTTCGTTTTGAATTTCCAAATAATTTCAACGTTGCCCACATCAATGTCCAGAGTGTTCCTCGTCATTACTCCGATCTTCTGGCTTCCTTTAGCAGCGCTCATCTAGATGCCTTACTCATTTCTGAGTCGTTTCTCAAACCATCTCTCCCTTCTGCGCAATTTGCTCTACCTGGCTTTGTCCTTATCCGAAATGACAGAACTGGAAAAGGCTGCGGTGGGGTAGCCATATATCTTCGTTCTGATATTTCTCATAAACTTATCAGCGCATCTTCTTCCATTTATTCTGAATCTGCTGAATTCCTTTTCATAGAAATAAATCTCAACCATGTAAAAATGCTATTAGCGGTTTTTTATAGTCCTAACATGAACATAGAATATTTCGATACTTTTGACCAAGTCCTTACTGATTACGCACCGATTTATGATCATATTATTATAATGGGAGACTTCAACACCTGCCTCATCAAAAACGATATTCGATGCAATAAACTTCTGACCCTGCTATCTTCATTTAACCTTCACTTACTTCAACTTTCTGCAACTCACCATTTTCCCAACTGCAACCCTTCTTTTCTTGACCTTATGATTGTTTCTTCACCTGACAGTGTTATTTCGCATGGGCAGCTAACTGCTTCTTTCTCGTATCATGATTTAATCTACCTCTCTTATCGCCTTCGTCCGCCCAGGCAGAAGCCCCAATCCCTGCTTCTTCGTAGTTATAAGAGTATAGACATTGAGGCACTAAAGCGCGATGTAGGTGATATTGATTGGACTCCTGTTATTGACAGTATCGATATTGACGAGAAGGTTGATTTGTTTACGAATAAAATTTTAGAGGTATACAATTACCATGCTCCGCCGAAACGGGTTAAGATGAAGCGGAATCCTGCACCTTGGATTACGCATGATATTAGAGAACTAATGTTTCGAAGAGACAAGGCCAGGCGAAGGTATAAACGTTGTCCAACTGAAACTAATCTAACTCGTTTCAAAGTTTTACGAAACCGCTGCAGTCACCTGTGTCGAGATGCAAAAAGACGCTACTTCCATGATTCTCTTAATAATCGAAATTCTACTGAGATGTGGAAATTTCTTCGTTCTGTCGGTGTCGGTAGATCTTCGGTCTTGGATAGCATAAGTTTCGGGGTAAGCGATCTAAATAAACATTTCTCCACTCCTCCTGTGACGTTAGACCCTTGTGCTAAGTCAAACACCTTATTCGAATTATCTAATCTTCCGGTACCACTTGTTACTCCTTTTTTCCTTTCCTTTGTGACCGAGGAAGAAGCTAATAAATCTATTTTAGCCATTTCCTCGACTGCTGTAGGTAATGATGGACTATGCTCGAGAATGATTACTCTAGTTCTACCTTTGGTTCTTCCAATCCTTACTCACATATTCAACTACTCCATATCATCCTCCTCCTTTCCTTCGGCCTGGAAACAAGCCCAAATTATTCCTTTACCTAAGATCTCTAATCCTTCTTTTCCGTCTCATTTTCGACCCATATCCATTTTACCCTTTCTCTCAAAAGTTCTCGAACATATTATCCACAGACAACTTTCAACTTTCCTGTCTTCCAATTCTTTGCTCTCTACTTACCAGTCGGGCTTTCGCCCTGGTCATAGTACTGTCACTGCATTACTTAAAGTCACTGATGATATTCGTTACGCTATGGACAACAAGTCTCTCTCACTTCTAGTCTTGTTAGACTTTAGCAGTGCCTTTACCTCAGTAGATTTCGATATTCTGATTCGGATCCTTGAATCCATAAATCTTTCCCTCCTGCATTGCATGGTTTGATTCATATCTTCGGGGCCGCTCGCAATGTGTTCGCCTTAATGACACTTTTTCTGATTGGTCTGAAATCAGTGCGGGCGTGCCTCAGGGTGGCGTCCTTTCTCCTCTTTTATTTTCTATTTTCATTAACTCCGTTACGAGTGTTATCACATCCAACTTCCATCTTTACGCGGATGACTTGCAGTTGTATCAACATTTCGCGGTGGGTGATACTAATGAGGCAATCGGTGCTATGAACTCCGATTTGTCACGCATAAGTAAATGGTCTAGCTCCTTTGGCCTCTTAGTAAATCCTGCCAAATCACAGGCCTTAATAATAGGCAGCAAACACCTACGAAACAAGTTAGATTTTTCAACACTACCTTGCGTGTGTCTGGATGGCATTCTTATAACCTATGCCAATACTGTTAATAACTTAGGTGTTACTTTTGATCAACATTTATCCTGGTCCGCGCACGTTGCCGTGATTAGTCGAAAAGTTCACTTTACCCTGCATTCGCTGAAGTGCCTTCAAAATGTCTTGCCATTTAAAACTAAAATCACACTAGCACTTACTCTTATTCAGCCCATACTAGATTATGCTGATGCCTGCTATTTGGATGCTACAGAGGAGCTACTAAATAAACTTGAACGCTTGCAAAATCTGTCAATCCGTTTCATCTTTGGACTCAAGAAATTTGACCGAATATCTCAGTTTCGCAAGAACCTCAAGTGGCTCCCAATTCGACTTCGCAGGAACACTCGATTATTATATCTCCTTTATAACATCTTGCACAACCCATCCTCTCCGTCATACCTCAGGAACCTATTTTCCTTCGTTCACCCTCCAGATGTGCCATGCAGATCGCATGTCAGGACACTCCTTAATTATCCTATCCATAATTCCAGTTTTTATTCCTATTCCTTTGCAGTCCATGCAGTTAGGTTGTGGAACTCACTACCACCTACCATAAGAGATTCCGGAACTATACTTTCATTTAAGAAACGTGTAAAGGACCACTACTTATCTTCGTGTCAATAGAATATATATTGTATATTTACGACTATCTATGCATGTATGTATGTATATATATGTATATATATATTTATTTAAATATATCTATGTATATTATTTAATTATATGTAATCCTATTTATTTAATTGTATACATATTATTTATGAATTTATTATATATTACATATTATGAAATGTACGCACTAAGTTTGCCATTTCAATAAAATTTCCTGTTAGGGTCTGCTGGAAGAAATTTCAATGTATGGAATAAGTAGTACCCTTGTACTAACACTATGTTTTATTGTTTTTCATGCCTTTTTGTGTGTACATAAATAAATAAAAAAAAAAAAAAAAAAAAAAAGAGTCCTTTGCACGGCATTTACATGTTGATACATTACGTTTCAACGATAGAATTAATACTTGTTTATTAATATAAAACATAATAAGAACAATGTTTTCCAAAACCAGTAAAATAATAAATAAAAGCAGGATCTATTTTGTCGTATTATTGTTATAAAGTGCTAACCCTAATCAACGGACGCGCTACGTTGTGAATAGCTTTCAGGAAGAACAGAAATACAAATATGCGAACAAGGTGCAATGTTTCACCCGTAGAATTGTGGAGTCAAACATAAGCGCGGCCCTAGAACATTCGGTGGCCACTCCAGAATACAAATTATAATCAAAGTGATTGAATCCAAAGATGTAATTGATCATTTATAATTATTCAACAATTATGATTAAGTGGGAAATTTTATTTTATACTTATTCAGCCATCATCTTTTCTTTGGAGGTGGAAGAAACAAAAGCCATGAAATAATCCTGACTATACGCAAAATTAAAAGTTCATTAGGTAACATAGACAACATTTTTCAGTAAGAAAATAAGCGTGATAATGTCCGCAATGAATGGAAAACCATATTCCAATAGTACTCATTACCATAATTTATATAATTATAACCAAATATGCTAAATATAATAAATACAAACCCAGCACAGGCACACATCCTTGCAATTAGGTATACCACAAAAATAATTTAAAATGTTCATACAAGTTTACCTTACTATACGTAACTCATACGTAGTATATACGTAAGTTAAAAATAATTTTATCTAGTACTCCATGAAAATTAGAATAACAATTCAATTGTCCACCGGAAAATACTCGAATTGTCTTGCAATTTTTCACAATGTAACCTGGCGTAACACAGAAGGCATATTTCGGGAGCAATTAATTCCACCAACGCAACGTATCGGCACACGTGCGCACTAATAATTATAAGAGTAATGACTTGAACGCGGGCGCAAGCGCACGCCAAACTCGGTTGGCGGGAAGCGCAGTAAAAATGCACCAAACTCTACATTAATATTATGTAGCGTTAATAGATAAAATTTTGTAACAATAAGTATATAATATGATTAACTTAGTTTTTCGTTCCTCAAACTTTTTCAAGTTTTCAAAAATTTTATATTCAACAAATGTAATCGCTCTCGATTTTCTAAAGTACACAATTGGCGCTAATGTTACTTATTTTATAAAAAAACGGTCTGTCACCGGCACAACGTGTCGATGTGATATGCTAGAGGTTCCTCAATTTACATTAACTAATGCTAGATAGTTTATTTAGCATAAAATTACACAAAAAAAAGCTCTAAAAATATAGTGCGACAATCTGACATTGAATTTAAAAACCTGTTAAAGAAACTTCGATAAAAAAAGCCTACTATGAAATAGTTAATATATTGAGGAATTCTTTTTCTGCATTCGCAACCCTTTCAGATATTTAAGACGGAGGACTTTCCCAGTAATGGGCACTTGCAGGCTGCTACTTTACTGCACTTGCAAGACATATTTTGTAAAAACTTACCTTTTCCAAAACCATTATACATTTGACATTGTATTGATTTTATTAAATGACATTGCAATATGACTTACTTGCCGGTTCTTCTCTAAAAAGGTTATATTTTGCGAACCGGTTTTGTTCATGAGAGCTTTAAACTGAATAAAAAATCGAATAAAAAAGTTTTGTTTTTGACTTTGAATGGCATAGTGGAAAACGTGCAGGTGAATACTAAATATGCATTCAAAATAATTATTATTTTACAAGAAAAAATAATATATAATATAAACTTCGTTTTAATTTAAAGCGAAAATCTTTCTCCAAGTATAAAAAAAAATTTACTACTATAAAAAGTTGGTGGTTATCTCTGTGACTAATATTGGCCAGAAAGCATTAAATAAATACTAATTTATATCAAGTATTTACAAACATGAACTTAATATTCCTCATATTTCTTATTCTTTCTTAAATAATAAGAAATCCAAATCTTCTCAAATAACAAATGATCACAATCCCCGTTCCTGGCAGAAACTAATCACTGTATTTTAAAATAATGTATGTATTTATTATTGATTCTTACTTATTTATTAAACCATCACTCTTTAATTAAACGATCATTATTGATGGATCATAAACATAAAATATATATTAGCTAGACCAAATACCACATAAGAAATAACTCATGTGCTAAAACCTAAATGTATTTACATAAATATTATACTGACACCAACAACATAAAGAAAATTTGGATGTAAAATATTTAATAAAAACTTATTAATAGCATAAACTTATAAATACTAATCACCTACAAGTAGAAAGTTGATGGCACTTCAGTTTAAAGTATAAAGTAGTAATGAGACATCGAGTGCCTTGACATTAAGTGACTTGAACCGATGATGGACACCTAAAACTAATTTTATTGTATATTGGCAAAAGATGCTTCAATCTTTCGAGAGCACACGTAATGCGCTCAACGACAATCTTTCGACGGAAAGTTAAACGTTTGTAAAGACGATTGATATTTATAATTATAATTTCACCGACAGCGCACTCGGGTCATCGCCTCCCGACTGATAATCATTAACGATACGAACCGTAATATGTCACAAGTGTTCGGGCTAACAGCCTACAATTTATTGTCCAGGCCTTGTACAATAAATCGTTTTTAAATCTAACATTCGCCAATATACGCACCAAAGTAAATAGCGGTCTAGTCCGTTTTAAACTAGCATTTCATTATATAATTGTAATTCAAAACCCATATATTCAAATGAGGTTCGTTAACGATGTACAAAAACTGGAATACAAAGAGCTATCCTATCACGTCAATGATTTCTGACAATTTCATCGAATAACAACGCACGTCAATACTATAATATTAAAGTTCAAAGAGAAGAAATGAAGAAAGTTTACAACAAAGAAGTCGTGCTGTGTAACATCCCACGCGATCTGTTGACCTTACCCACGACCGTACTGCCAGGTGTTATAAAATTGACGAAACGATATTCTATTTCCTCTTCAATTATAGCTGAATGCTTGCAGCACACTAACTTTGCTAATTCACGGGGCGCCGGCCTCCTGTTTCCAGAAACAATTACACCTTTTAGAGCGCAGTATTTAGGTGAGCACGGTACATCTCGGCTCCCTTCATGTCGTTCTTGCGTAACACGAGCTAGTTATGGGCTCGGCTGTTTTGACAGATGCACATAAAACATTGAAATATTCGGTCATGTTTGAGTTTCAACGAAAACGATAAAAAAGCGTAACGAGCTCGGAAACTGATCCAAAAGTTACGATCTCGCAAATCGTGCACAATGTTTTCACAAGATACGAAGGTGAAATGAGAAATCGACATTGTCATAAAAAAATAAGTATTGAATTTTCTAAAATTTTGTCGCCACTTTTTTTTTAAATCTCAGTATCAAAATAATTAATAAATCTGCCTACCCATCTGCTTCCATAGATGTCGTATGTCGATTACGGGAGATTCAATCCGAACCAAGACTGGCGATTACAACATACCTGGGTATCTTCCTTTTGGAAGAGACTTGTGTCAAGTATCTATGTTTTCTTCTTGACCAGCCTCTAAACAGGCCACATTTCTTAAGCTGGTCGAGGAGAAAAACAATAATTTATACTTCATCAATATAACAATGAAGTTAATGTGTGTAATGAAATAATAAACGCCTTAGCAAACAAATTTAGGCATAAAAACTGATATATAAAATTGTTAATAATCTATTGTCGCTTATTTACGTTGGTAACAAAAAATACAAACTTACACTTACAAAAAAAAAGCAGACGCGTTTCGACAAACACGTAGCAAGCGTTTTTCATTGCCCGTGCATAATTAATTAATTTAATTTAATTCCATGCGGCGAACTAACTGTGATATTTTTTGATACCAACAACGGAAATACATAAAAGGTTAGAACAATGGGGGTATTATACGTATGACCAACCAAAATGGCTAGTTTGTCTGGTCATTCACAAAGTTTAATAACAGTCGGCGGTTGTCTCGTCAGAATAGTCCGTCGCTCAGGATGTGACTCAATGGATATTTCTATTTAGTATAACAGCATTAGCTGTTTCGGTAAACATAAAGATATTATACAAAATAATAATATATTTTTAATTCAGGTGCATTATAACAAGATCTTATATGGACAGCAAACTTTCGCTTTCGCTATGGTAATTTTTAAATATCACCGTAATATGATTAAGTATAAATTTCGATTTTGTTTTAATTTTCTCGCGAGAAAAAAGTCTAACTTGAAACTCCTTTAAATATTGAATTAACATTTACAGTTAATTTTGGCACTAACTAGGTATAAAGAAAATTTGGATGTAAAATATTTAATAAAAACTTATTAATAGCATAAACTTATAAATACTAATCACCTACAAGTAGAAAGTTGATGGCACTTCAGTTTAAAGTATAAAGTAGTAATGAGACATCGAGTGCCTTGACATTAAGTGACTTGAACCGATGATGGACACCTAAAACTAATTTTATTGTATATTGGCAAAAGATGCTTCAATCTTTCGAGAGCACACGTAATGCGCTCAACGACAATCTTTCGACGGAAAGTTAAACGTTTGTAAAGACGATTGATATTTATAATTATAATTTCACCGACAGCGCACTCGGGTCATCGCCTCCCGACTGATAATCATTAACGATACGAACCGTAATATGTCACAAGTGTTCGGGCTAACAGCCTACAATTTATTGTCCAGGCCTTGTACAATAAATCGTTTTTAAATCTAACATTCGCCAATATACGCACCAAAGTAAATAGCGGTCTAGTCCGTTTTAAACTAGCATTTCATTATATAATTGTAATTCAAAACCCATATATTCAAATGAGGTTCGTTAACGATGTACAAAAACTGGAATACAAAGAGCTATCCTATCACGTCAATGATTTCTGACAATTTCATCGAATAACAACGCACGTCAATACTATAATATTAAAGTTCAAAGAGAAGAAATGAAGAAAGTTTACAACAAAGAAGTCGTGCTGTGTAACATCCCACGCGATCTGTTGACCTTACCCACGACCGTACTGCCAGGTGTTATAAAATTGACGAAACGATATTCTATTTCCTCTAACAGCATTAGCTGTTTCGGTAAACATAAAGATATTATACAAAATAATAATATATTTTTAATTCAGGTGCATTATAACAAGATCTTATATGGACAGCAAACTTTCGCTTTCGCTATGGTAATTTTTAAATATCACCGTAATATGATTAAGTATAAATTTCGATTTTGTTTTAATTTTCTCGCGAGAAAAAAGTCTAACTTGAAACTCCTTTAAATATTGAATTAACATTTACAGTTAATTTTGGCACTAACTAGGTATAAAGAAAATTTTATAATTCTGAACCCTCTGAAGAGCTCGTTCATGATTATTATAAACAAGGAATAGGAATATCGTCCGGTGTACTAGAACACCATAAAATAGACTACTAATTTTCGCCAACAAGACCAGAAGTTTTATAATGAAAATAAAAAGTAATCTAAAAAAGCCTTTTTTTTTAATTTATGTCCTTGTAAATTCACTTCAATTGTCATATTAGCTCGAGCAGGGGGTATGCATGACACGGTTGGTAGGCGAACGCTATGGCTAGTCACTTTAATAGTTACCATTTTAAGTTCCATTTCAGTTCAGCCTATCACAGGTTCACTGCTGAATATGGCACAGTTCTCAGCCATCTATTATACATACTAATACTGTGCAAGTTTTTTTTATGTGAAAGGGGCAAACGAGCTAGCGGCTCATCATCATGATCATCATCATTTCAGCCTATCAGAAGTACACTGCTGAACATAGGCCTCCCCCAAAGATTGCCACGAAGCTCGGTCCTGAGCCACCTGCATCCATCGACTTCCCGCAACACTGCGCAGGTCGTGTACTGGCGCCTGTACGTGGCTGCCACTCGAGAACCTTTTTTCCCCAACGGTTGTCAGTTCTGCGAGCTATGTGGCCGGCCCATTGCCTCTTCAGCTTGCTGATCTTTACGGCTATGTCGGTTACCTTAGTTCTGCTGCGGATATCATCGTTGCAGACTCTATCACGCTGAGAAACACCGAGCATAGCGGCTCATCTGATGATAAATTATTAACGTCGCCCACGTACATCTGCACCACCAGAGAAATTGCAGGTGCGTTGCCGGTCTTTAAGGATATTTGATGGGTACAACGCTTTTTATCTGCTGCTTTTGCCCGGGTTCAAAACCTTAAAGAATGTAACATAATGCAACAGGATAGGGTATTCCCGTTGTAATCTTGTGGTTTAAGTACGGTTACTTAGCATAATTAATATTGACGCGGTTAGCTCTGGTATTCATTCGTGTTTGAAACCACAAAAACGGGTCCTTAAAATAACGGAAGCATTCGATTTAATCAAATCAAAATTTATTTATTGACTAGTAAATAACGTGTTTTGATTTTGTGGTAAAAAAAAATTCCGCGACTAAATAGCGTTTATGCCTCTCTGGTTTTCATACTTTTTTTGTTATTAATCCATAGAAATTACTGACTATGCTTACACATAACTGGCATTTGACGATCCTAGTATTCATTCTTATTCACGCTTTTTATTACGTTGACCTGTGTTCATATGTGTGTATATATATTTATTTTACACACTTCCAAACGTTTGAATAATTCATAATTTTATATTATAGTATTAAGAACCGATGATAATACAATAATATAGTTACCATCGAGCTGGTCTGATGATGAAGCTGCAAACTGTATAACGGAACCCATGAACGGCTGGCTATAGCTATATTTTATTGCTGTCTACATTTAATTTTCTACATTCTACATGCATCCAAATACATTTTTTTAACGTATTTAGGTTTTTCGTATGTAACGTGTTTTTGTAATGGTTAATTTCATTGTGCGTGTATTGTTCATACATTAGTGAGTGCTTACTACTACTAAAGTTAAATTGTGAATGGAGAAAATGTGTGAAATCTTCCAAATCGCATGTGTGCGCGGTGCGGGCATGCGGCGCACTAACGCCCGGTAACTACCAGGGGACAAGGATCATATTGGAAGTTGGTAGTAACACGACAGCTACATCTGTGCAGTGCGCGACAAAGACAGGAGAACAATATGTGCTGTATAGAATTATAACACACTGAAGGCGGGGAAAAAAGGCAGTACGCAGAAAATAAAGTTCATGATAAAATATAGAGTCACATCTGTATTGTCCTGCGGTAGTTTGTATATGTTTTCGGTTGTCAAAGTAAGATACTTAATCTAGTTATAATTTTTTATTTACTTAAACTAGCTTATCGGCCTTCTCTGTCTGTCCTCCATGTACCCGTACTACTTTATATAGATTAAAGAAACATATAACAGTTAAAAACGATTGATTTTTTTTATTATATTTGTCATGAACTGTGTGAAGTGCTTAGAAGTGCAAATGCCAAATTTCATGTCTCTATCTCATTCAAGATAAGGGTAGTGGAAAATGAAACCTTTAGGGTTTTTACACTAACGAGTTGTTCTTGTATATACTCTGTAACTAGCATATTCGCCTGTCTCCGGCCGGCACCCGCAGTACATGTAGTGGTAATAAAAGTGACAATATAAAATGTTTGTCATCAACTGCCTAGGTTCAGCAGTAAGTTCTTATTGGTAATTAATGTAGTATACCGAAATTTTATTTACTTCAGAGCAAGATCCGGTCCCTTTGTCGACTTATATGCATATGTATATTTATGCAATATTTTATAAATGACAGAAGTGATAACAGAACTCTAAAAGGTTTATTTTTTTATTTGGGAAAGCTACTCACCTGATGTTAAATGATTACCGTCGACCACGTACATCCGCAACACCAGAGGAGCTGCAGGTGCGATGCCGGCCTTTTTGGATATTTGTCGGCAGGGAGGGGCGATGATGAAGGGTGGGAAAGGGAGAGAGGGCCTCTGGTTACCTGAATCACCGAACGAAACGCAGAATCGTCAGAAGCCGGTATTACCAACCCGGTCTAGCCGGCCCATTCGCGTAGCACCAAAAGCCATCTCTTGGCTCTACCACATCAGTTTTTTCGAGTTCGTTTGTCTGTTTGTTCAGGCATCGCGCGAAAACTATGGACCGATTTGGCAAATGTAAAGAGCGCTTACGCTTCACAGCTCTTCATACGAATTTTGGATTTAAAATCCAAAATATTTGATATAAATTTACGCATAAGGCATTACGGATACATAATGTGTCTAAAAAGATATTAGAAAATATTTTATACATTGAACGAATGCCCGATTTCGACTTGTCTTCGAATGACAAGTTTAATGAAAAAATTTTTTAAATATTACCAGTCGATGTTAATGAAACTCTTTGGTTAGGCATGTAAGGGAGGCTGTACACTGATTGAAATATAAGAGTATTTTCTTTAATTAAAATTAAACGTCGTTTGTAGAATTTTCTAGAATAATCGCAAATAAAAAGACCGCGGGTCTAGACGGGACTATATAAGAATCACTGGAGCGCACTACAGATAGTGGAGTGGTGATTTCTGAAGTAGGTGGAAGAAGGAGATCACGAAGAAGAAAAGAGGAAAAAAGAGAGATGGTACAGTCAGGAATACTAGTGGAAGATCACGTGCGAGGTATAGCGCATAGAAAGAAACTCTGCACCCTTCGGAAGTCATAAAAATAAATATAAGTTGAATATATTTGTTTTATATTAATTTAATAGAAGCCTTTTACTCCAATCTCGAAACCCGTACCTCGTAACAATATGTACACTGTTCGTAAGCTAACTCAACTTAAAGACAGCGATACTTTTAATTCTGTAATACACCGGTAGTGACAAGACCTGACGACAGACTGCACCCAAAAAACCAGAGAACGGTTTAAATGTTACATCGAGTATTTATAATGAAACAACATTATATATAAAACATAATACACATTGAGTCCACGCGGTGCAGGCCTTCTGCTCCCGAGTATCTTCCGCTGAAGCTGTCAACGGCACCGGGCCAACAGCGTATCTACCGTGGGGGTTTTAGTCGGCATCTTCAATACTGATCCCGACATAACCAGTCACCGTCTTCTGGTGACTGGTAGGGGACGACTACCTTCCCCCCACGTAAAAGTAAAAAGATTCCACGCCGAAGAAATTGCGAGCAAAGTCAAGTAGATAATATAAAAATAATTTACAGGCCGTCATATTTTGTTAAAAGCCCTTAATTCGACTATGGAAACTTCGTTTAATTGAATTTGACAGGTAAAAGTGAAAATCTACATAACAAATCAATGTACATACATTACTGTCCGTGGCACTGACTAACTAGCGATTGTACGAGATCTCACTTAGGTTCATGTTACACGGTTAATTTTAACTTTCATTCACTTCAAACAAGCAATTCAAAAAAGGTTTCTTCGGAAAGATACAAGATACTTTTAATTCTAAACGCGTTTTAAGGGGAATCAGAATATAAAAAAGAATGCACGCTTTTCACCACACAACACAAGCAGACCCGAAACCCAATAATTTGTGTTTTTACTTGGCCTCGGCAGGGATTCGAACCCAGGACCTCCATGGAGAACCACAATCCATGTCTCAGCATACAGGTAAGCCACGAGATGGATATAATAATAGATCAATATGGATAAAGTAAAAAGCCGTGGTAGCCTAATGGTCACGGCCCTCACTTTAATATCATAGAGCACAAGTGACCCGGGTTCGAACCACGGTGCCGGCACCACTCAAATTGTTAATAGCAATTTTAAGTGCTGTATTTACCACGTACTCAACGGTGAAGGAAAACATCGTGAGGAAACCCGCATGTCTGAGAAATAATAAAAATATTATTTCGAGGATATGTGAAGCTCGCCAATCCGCACTGGACCAGCGCGGCGGGCCCTCTCTGATACTAGTATTTGAGTAGGAGGCCTTTGCCCAGCAGTGGGCACTACTACAGGCTGTTACTTTACTATGGATAAAGTAAAATTTGTAATAAAATCCAGACATCAAAATAAACCTACAGCTTTAGCTTACTTTAGTTATAATGTTTTTTTATATGCAATCTGTTTTAGTTCCTATTTCATTATCCTCTTTTTCTGAAATGTTTTAAATAATTAAATATTTGTGGTGCGCCCACGAGTCTGTCTTTGTCACGCAAACACTTGACGTCTTGTTTGTACTGACATTACATATTTGCATATGTACGCACTAACGCAATACTGATATAACCGACTGAGAAATATACGTTGATCCTCGATATAATGTTATGCATACAAGAAAATCCTTCGATGAAATATTTATATTGTTAATCTTTAGTCAAAACTAGTTGTTATCTATCATAATAATCTATTAAGTCTTCTTAAACTATTCCACGGCAACACATAGAAAAGAAAGTAAGAACCGGTCAAGTACAGACACGCGCACCGAGGTTTTCGTACAACCAGTATATATCTATAGTAGTAGTCCAGTATGAACAAAATAAAATGTGTTCTCTTCCATTCAGATCAGGCCGGTTTTTATTATTTGTTGTTTTACAATACAATTTGCACTATAATCACACCAGTTTTACGATGAAATAAAAACCAAAATTCGCTTAAAAACTAGGTTATTACATTGTATTGTTATTTTTAATTGGTAGTATTCGGCATAATAAGATAATATATATTCTGTGGAAATTTCAACCGGATACCTAATATGGTTCAAAATAAACATTTCAGTAATAAGTAATAACGTATAGTGGGTTTAGTAGTAAAATCAGCTTGTACATTACATTTCTTTTAAATGTTTTGCTGTTGTAAAACTGTTAGTATATGCAGCATTATATTATCCTGGTAGCCGCGAACGTCGAAGGTGACGTAACCTCGAGAATTTCACTTTACTTTGTTTGACTTGCTGACTAAAAACGAATTTTATTTTATCGCCCCTTACTCTCTGGATGTGGTTTTTGAATTTAGATATTTTTGTATTGATTTAGTTATTTTGGATTTGGGATGGCTTGTAGCGAGTACTTTTATTTTCTCTTTTATAAATTTCTTTTAAAAACGTAGTGGTTCCGTTATTAATATTTGTAAATAAAATCAAAATAAAATTACAAAATTTTCGACGCAACTCTTATCACTTATATTATTTATATACGTGCTTTTTTCTTTAATCTCGTCTTACGACAACCTCGAGAAAGAAGGGGTTGTAGTTTCTAATGGCGCTACCACAGAGCCACTAAACATGAACTTGCTTAAAAATTACCCAAAAGTCGTAGAACACCTAAGGATTTCTAACAATTATTTTGTAGAATGCAAGCCAGCAACTTAAGTTGCGTACTCAATTCATAGTTTCTAGTCTGCGGCTCCTTAGGTAACGAGAGTCGTAAAGATTGTTTGTACGGGAGCCATTGCCTCTTCCGTTTCGTAACTGACGTAGGTACGTACGTATGTGAAGTTGCACATTCTCTTCTTCAGTGTAAGTTTAGCTTACTACTTAGTATTAGTCCCGAATACCTATTTGTTAAACCGGTAAATTGTTCATGTACTTAGGAAGTATTTACGCATATTATATTAACTAGGAATTATACTAAGTACGTAGCGAAAAATATAACAGTACATAAATTAACGCTTATTTCTAAAAAAAAATTTTTACAAATAAGCGATAATTACTTGCTATTTTTACAGCTCGAAGGCCTATGTATTATGGGCCTTATTTTTTCATTTGATGTTGATAAAATAGTGTATAGACATTATTCCAATATGATAAAGAGAAGCAAAGTAAAAATAAAAAAAACGGTTTGCATGCGGGCGGAAAATAAATACACAATGTGTCCGTATATAACCATAAAACCTCTGATTGTCACCTATAGGGGTATGCTGAGATTATGGAATTATAATTCGATACGACTTTTCGGGAGAAAGAATTCCAGGAGTTGGTAGCCACCCTTTTAATTTTTCAAAGTACTTTACAGGTTGTTATGGCAGCCGTGTTATTAGACCATTGTTTTACTTGTATGGTTTCTTTTCTGTTTACCACATCCTTTGTCCCCAATAGACAGTCGTCGAACCAACAAAGTGTCCTGACGTACTGCGTAGGTAAAAAGACTGAATCATTATACCTATATTGCGGTTCGACAGATTTATTATAGTGAAACGGTTAAACAGTCAATCTATCTACTCGTTATCCGAGTAAAACGACGATTGAAAAACGAACAACAAAAACTTCATCTTGATAATAATAATTAACAGATCAAGTGTCGGAATGCCAAAATAAATAAAGTGACTCCCAAGCCTTGTAAGTTATCTTGTAAAAGGTACCAGGATGCTATACCGCAAGAGTAGTTAAGTAAAGTGGGCGAGATCGTACGCCCGATACATCAGACGCTGTAAGCGCAATAAAAATAATTGGACAGCAACACAGTGCCCCTTGCAAAGAAACACTATATGATTTTATTTATAGAGCACACGTGGTTAAATTAAGTGCTCCAAAGCCCTTTAAAAGTGCAACATATTTTCAAGAATTAAGAAGGCATTGGCTAGGACATCGAAGATTGTTTATTTTTAATTGGTAGTATTCGGCATAATAAGATAATATATATTCTGTGGAAATTTCAACCGGATACCTAATATGGTTCAAAATAAACATTTCAGTAATAAGTAATAACGTATAGTGGGTTTAGTAGTAAAATCAGCTTGTACATTACATTTCTTTTAAATGTTTTGCTGTTGTAAAACTGTTAGTATATGCAGCATTATATTATCCTGGTAGCCGCGAACGTCGAAGGTGACGTAACCTCGAGAATTTCACTTTACTTTGTTTGACTTGCTGACTAAAAACGAATTTTATTTTATCGCCCTTACTCTCTGGATGTGGTTTTGAATTTAGTTATTTTGGATTTGGGATGGCTTGTAGCGAGTACTTTTATTTTCTCTTTTATAAATTTCTTTTAAAAACGTAGTGGTTCCGTTATTAATATTTGTAAATAAAATCAAAATAAAAAACGGTTTGCATGCGGGCGGAAAATAAATACACAATGTGTCCGTATATAACCATAAAACCTCTGATTGTCACCTATAGGGGTATGCTGAGATTATGGAATTATAATTCGATACGACTTTTCGGGAGAAAGAATTCCAGGAGTTGGTAGCCACCCTTTTAATTTTTCAAAGTACTTTACAGGTTGTTATGGCAGCCGTGTTATTAGACCATTGTTTTACTTGTATGGTTTCTTTTCTGTTTACCACATCCTTTGTCCCCAATAGACGGTCGTCGAACCAACAAAGTGTCCTGACGTACTGCGTAGGTAAAAGACTGAATCATTATACCTATATTGCGGTTCGACAGATTTATTATAGTGAAACGGTTAAACAGTCAATCTATCTACTCGTTATCCGAGTAAAACGACGATTGAAAAACGAACAACAAAAACTTCATCTTGATAATAATAATTAACAGATCAAGTGTCGGAATGCCAAAATAAATAAAGTGACTCCCAAGCCTTGTAAGTTATCTTGTAAAAGGTACCAGGATGCTATACCGCAAGAGTAGTTAAGTAAAGTGGGCGAGATCGTACGCCCGATACATCAGACGCTGTAAGCGCAATAAAAATAATTGGACAGCAACACAGTGCCCCTTGCAAAGAAACACTATATGATTTTATTTATAGAGCACACGTGGTTAAATTAAGTGCTCCAAAGCCCTTTAAAAGTGCAACATATTTTCAAGAATTAAGAAGGCATTGGCTAGGACATCGAAGATTGTTTATTTTTTTAATTATATATATGGATTTGGTTTGTTCTAAGTTCTAAGTTTGAATTGTGTTCCTAAAATTAAAAATAGGCAGCAGTTATAATTATAATACATAGTCATAAATTCTGGTGAATTATTTGGAATCTGAAATTAACCAAGTTTATTTTTTAAAGTAAAATATTAGGCAATGCAATTGAAAACCAGCGCGGTATTTTTGTTTTTGATATCGCAGTAAGTCATTGACATGTGTCATTCGTAACATCGACGATTAATATTCAAGAAAAGAAATTTAAAAATAAAACTAAAATGTTTACTGTATTTCCAGGTTAAATAGAGGAAACTAATTAAAAAAACGTTTAATTTTATCATGGTTTGAATTTACACGATGTCAGCGTGAGCCACTGAAAGCGAATGCCTCCCCGTGAGTATCTGACAACGTTAGAAATGAACAAAGAGAAATGCCATAATAAAATTTCATGGTCTTCAGTCCAAGATGTCGAGATAGCCGTGTATGTATGTAGACACAAATGTGCCAGACCTTAATTACCCACACGGGTGATCTTAGCTGCTGTCTGGTACCGCAAGCGAAGCAATTACGGCAATATTTCTCAAATTGGGAGAGGGTATGCACTGCAGTGGACAATATAGTAACAGTAAAACATAGATATAGTAACACCTTTGCCAAGGAACAAAGTGATCGATTTTCTTTTTCCTCAAAAAAGGAACGTTTTATGTTTTCCTATTTGTAAGTGCGCGATATTTTTAAAAAACAAACGTCCGATTTTATTAGAGTAATTTTAATATTATTATGATATGTGCTTATTTTATAAAAAGCACATATCATAATAATATTAAAATAAAACACTTTTTGTATATTACATTAATATTTTTGTATATGTAATTGGTTTATAATTTATACGGAATCGGTTCCTACGAACTACGTACGATGTTTGGATGATTTTATGTATTTAGATGATATTTTACTTTCCAAGTTAATCGAGGATAGGTGTCGTCTCAGAGATAGCTCGTTCACACACAAATAAATAAAATTATTATTAATTAAAACTGATCGCCAGCTCATGTAATATTGGTACCAGTATGTTCAAAGTGTATGGCGCTCCATTAGTAATGTCATTATGCCCAACTGTACTAAAAGACGCCGAGCGACGGCAGGTGCTCTGATACAAAATATGGTAGATACCATTCTTATGCAGACCTTTAGATATAATAATTATGTTTTTATTAACCAACCTCAAAAATTTGTCAAGGTAAAAAAACATTTTGATTGTATTTTTTTCCTTTTATTAAAATGCGCTTTGAAGAAATATTTGTTTTAAACATTATAGAGAATAATCTGTTTGTTAAATAATATGTTTATTGTATACATATTTATTTATACATACATACATATTGTATGTATGTAAAAAAAAAAAAAAAAAATTATACATGTATTTTTTTCTATTATAATCGACGAAGAAGGTAGGTAAGTAAATAATGAAAATTGTAGAGGTCGAAAGAGTCGATGATATCCTCCGTACCAGGCGCACATAAAAAATGAGAGACCTGTTGTAACTACAGCACTCTCTTATCAATGGAGAAGTTCTGAATTAAATTACATTATGCTCTGTATAAACGTTAATTTATTAAATTTATGTTCCCACGGGAATGATTAAAGCTGAGTGTATAAGCTCATTTCAGACGTTAACTTCAAGTCTAACATATAGCTTGAAGTTATCGTAAATAAATAACTTCAATAGATTAAAAGATAATTATAGTAATTAAAATCTCACTACAATTTCATACACTATGTACACTAAAATAATTAGAGAATAACCGTCTACACTTTGAAAAAACTATTTAAGCATTTAATATATCACATAAATTTATAATATATACATTTTGTAACAAATGCCCGATAATGTCTTGTCTGCTCTTACGTCTTCGAACGACAAGTCAAAAGAAATAATGTTTTATAAATTACTAGTCGATGTTAACAAAACTCTTTGATAGGTGTAAATAAGGGTGGCTGCACATTGGTTGAAATACAAGCCTATGTCTTCTTCAATAAAAATTAAATAGCGTTTCGGAAATAGTCTGAAATAATCGAATATAAAAAGTCGATCGAATTTCGGGACTATAGAAGGAACACTGGAGCGGACTAAGGACAGTTCAGTAGTTAATTCTAAAGTGGAAGAGGATGATCATGGAGAAAAGGAAGAGAAATACGAAGAAAACAAGAGAAAAAGGAAGAAACGGAAGAAGATTGGTTACTATCAGGAAGACCAGTGGAAGATCACGTGCGAGGGACAGTGGATCAAGAAAACTGCATACTCCAATTGTATGTGAAAAAAAAATAAAAAAGTTTTAGAAACCGGCCTTTTTGCTCCAACCTCGCAAGCCGTGGCTCGTAACAATATATTACATGCATATATTTAATACATATTAAGCATTATGCACAGTCCACACTAAGTTTAAAAAATAATAAGTTATCTGAGGGAATGAGGTGTTAGACGTTCTGATTTCAAAGTTAACTCTGGGTAAAGTGGGCTTTTAGTAATTGATTTTTGCATCCGATCTACGCAGAACTGTGGCAGACCTCTCGTGATCACGAGTGTAAAGCACCCGAAACGTCGGAAAGTGAAAAAATAAAATTAAACGAGATTAATTTTTTCTTGGAATAACTCTTGATGCAAAGCTTTAATGGGTCCTCATTAAGCTCACCTCTGCAGCCTATGCTGGGAGGAAAATAAGAAGCCCGACTGACCTTATGGCGGAATAGCATAAAGCCACATTGTATTTTTCTGTGGGAGTATGTAGCTAATACAGAAAGAATATTAATCTTTCACATACAATTGACTCTACCACATACAAAAGCACAAAGCCTTTCTATCAATTGTTTCCTCCTTTTGCCTGTTTCTTCTCCATCCGAGGGACCTCTATACGAAACGTTGGTAGATTAAAAAAATTATTACTTTTGAATAATGACTACGGGTTGACCGAAATACTTTTTTGTTTTATCGTAAGTAAAGGTTTTCTCACGATGTTGAGTCTGCACTTAATATAATGTAATGCAAAAATTTTAGTAGTTCTGGAAAATCAAACCGTGGTTCATAGCTATGCTAGGACCCGGTTGGTGGCGCTTTAGTCGAGTTGTTAATAAATTTCATTCTCATCGCGCCATCTACCGGAAAGGGCTGAAAAACGTCAACCTGGGTCAGCTAGTAAATAACAAAGTTGATCGCCTCCAATCGCTGCCATCTGAGGGATTTGCTGAAAATCATTTTTTAAGTTAGTAATTCTTTAAGAATAGAGCTCGCAACATTGACGTCAATATAAGGATCCTTTCTGAGGCGGAAACATTTAGATATCTGGGTATGTCACAAAACACAGGTATTTATGAGACTGTCTAGAAACAATCCGTTCCCGATTTGTTTTTGCGCGCTTGATAAAACTGTTTAACCATTTGTCAGGCGTGAATAAGGTATAACGGCAAGGAGCTCAATGGAAAACATGACCTTCTCAGAGAAGTACTGGCGAGAAACTCTGGGTTCTTTTTGGGATAAGGATTTATTAATTTTTCTTTACTTAAGGTATTTTGTTGATTGTGTATTTTTATCACTTATTTATTTTAGCGTATTTTATACATCTACATATGTTTATGCATACAACACAACCAGATGAGATTTCTATATAAATACCCCATGAATAATAAAATTACAGGGATACCGCAGGGGGAACATATTACATCACCATGAGCAGCACGCCCTTGTTGTATATAGGCCCCCGCCATTGATAACAGGCATATTTCGCTCAGCCGTCATCATTAATTTTCGCGGCCGTACAGTTTGAAGTGCTTTCCTATGTTCTAAAGTTTAAACCGGCAGAAATAAAATTCATTCATGCATTGGTTGGACATGACTCCTCTTTTTTCGACATGCAATTTTAAATTATTATTACCTTGTTCTTTTATTATCCTTACTTTACGACGATGCCTTTCTGGTTCTCATAAAGTTATATTGTGAAATTGTAGTATAAGATTATATAAATAAAACAGTTTTCAAGTCTATGTGTCAGCTTATATAAACCAAATATACAATGCCAGTATAAAAGAAATATGCTAGCGAAAAGACTTTCTGTAATGAAGTAACGCAATCGATCAAATACTTATGAAGTTTATCGTTTGATTGAATGAATGACTTCTGGCCGAAGAAATTTAAGATGCGACATACTCAAATTTTTTCGTCTACTTTTTAAATATCATTGTGTAGTTCAAGCAGTGCATAGTATAATGATAACAGGTTAGACAGAAATTCTATTCAAATTAGAAACTAGGGAACCGTTGAGTTCTGCAGGAGATTCTCTTTATAATAATTAAAAATAACTGAGATATGTCGAAGAATTTGAATCTCTCACAATAGTTCTTAATTTGAAAATCTTATCTTATGCAGTTCACCATTTTACTAGGCAAACAGAGAAATGAAACTTAGAAGAGAGTTGTAAAAATTTATGTATGGGAACGTTTCGTAAGGAGGCAGAAAACATGAATGGCGCGCAATAAAACGTACAAACGGGCTGTCAAAGCGTGCGCATGCGTCGCAGCTCTGCGGGTGATTTAGCATTCATTGTTAGTCAAAACTAGGGTTAACACAATTTAAAAGATTTTTTCTTTACTTTACTTATTTCTTAATAATTTCATGCAGATATACACTATACACGATTGTAAGTATTACGCAGTTAAGGACACTACCGTCCCCAAAGGTTATAGCGTTGTTGTTGGTAAATCTTTTAACTATGTTGCCGTCCAAATTATTGCTATTGAAGACCGTGTGGCTTAGATGTCAGCGTATCTGACTGCTTAGCGATGGGTCCTGGGTTACAAAGCCAGGTGAAGCGAATATTTGTGCGACATACAACATACATAGTGTGTAGCAGTGCAACCGCTGTTGTGTTCCGGTTTGAAAGGAAAAGAGAGCCAACATATACCATGCAGTACATATTACGGCCTGTAAGGCATTTCATCTTGGGTTGACAATGCATCTGTAACCTTCTCCGATTGAAGTTCTTTGCCGGTGTCCATGTTCTGCAATACCCACTTACCATCAGGTGGACTGATTTTCTAAAAAAAAGTTCTGTTCGGGTTTCTTTATACTATATCGCCTCCGTGTCTCTGACATTGGATATCTTCGTCCGATCTTGTCGTATAAATGTATATATTGGCTAAAGGAGTTACGTGACATTGAAGGCGAGAGCACTCCTGCCGCACTATAATATTTCCTGCGCAGTTAACAACTCCCGATCAAACCCAACCGGTCAGGAGGACATCATTACATCATGTTGCTGGTCATTGTAACAATAGAGTGAGCCGTACATTGTTATTTAAGCACTAAAACGTTACAGTTACAATGGATTAAAAGAAATAAAAAAAATATTACATCGAATAATAGAGTAAATTATTAATCATTTTGCCGCCAGCTGTGAATTGTATTCTACATTATTTTATAAATGCTTTTAGACGATAAAAACTAATTACTATCGCCGATACAAAGTTCGCCGGTCGAACGAAAAAATCTAAAATGCTACGATCTTTTTTTATACCAGCAACCCTACAACAAGTGCATATGTCCACCCCACGGGTGACACACATGGTAGCCGGCTGCGCTCCTCTCATGTCACAGACTGAACATGCCAGTTCCCATGCCAGTCATTCGTTGCTTTGAAATACCAAATTAACTCGATTTGGCCTAAAATTGTTGACACCCGCGAAGTGATAGTCGTATAAGTTACAGAGCTTGGTAGATATTCTAGGGCAGTCTAACTTTAGGAGAGATCTTATTAAACGTATGCCTAATAAAAAAATGTGGTTTGCGATTAAAATAGCTGCTAAATTAAAATCCTTTCTTTGTAAAACTCTCATAATAATATTCTAGCAAAATCAGTTTTTCACGACAACCGGTCTAGAAAATTTATTTCTGACATACATGATACGGTAATTCCGAAAGAGATGAGATGGCACTAACGAGACGAAAAGGTGGTAGATTATCTTATGCCTCGGGGAGAAAGGTCTTTTTAGATTCCAAAGTTTTCCACGACAAGGGCCTCATTTCTCTACTAAAAATAAAATGAATATCCCTTTAGGCTGAAAGTTACGTATAGAAATGGTTAGGATTATAAAATATTGCAGAAAGCGAAGGATTTTAAAACATATAAAAAAAATTGTTTTATATAATTTTAAAATTTTACTGCTCAGCCGAATTTAACGCAAGCGAATTTCTTCTTAAAGCTCCGTGTGTCCTTGGCTGTGTCATCATTATAACTCACTTCTTGTCTTGTCGTAGGATTAACTTGAATTTGGTGCTTTACCGCGGTTGGGTTTTAGTTTTTTAAACTTATGCTTCTAACTACTGGATTGTCCTACATTTACTAACGAACAGTGCTGTGTTACTTATTTCGCGAATTTTCCGCGCAAACAGTTCCTGCTAAACATCGCCACTGTCAACAGTGTATAACTGTAACTCATACAATAAGCATTTACGGGCATACGTTTAACCTTCGCGAGTGCAGTTAAAACTGTCGGTTAAACACAGAATGTGTAATACTGGATGTAACAAAAGCCTTGAACAGCAAATTCGTCACTTTTTCAGAGGTTTTGTTTCGTTCTTATTAAATGGTTAATCATTATTAAAACAACTTGTTTTGCCCGAGTAACATCTTGATATGGTATGATACCTTTACAAGGATGTAGTGTAAAAAGAAATAAAAAAACTTTTGCGACGATAATTTTTTTCACGATTTAGTTTTGTATCGCTTTTAAAAGTAATGAACAGAACAATGACAAAGCCAATTTACTGTATACTCGAGATAGTTCCAGAGCTTTCTCGAATTTCGTTGCACTGTCCAGGAGCAACAACTTTATCCGGACACGCCAGTTAGCTGAGAATGCTGAAGCCGTGTTCAGGCCGTAACGAGTTAAAAACGACAAAATAATATCAGTGCAGGTTCTGCGTGAGATTTTTGACCGCACAGATATATTAAATATTATTTAATCAATATAAGCAATAGCCGATATAGTGGTTAGAGGAGAGTTTCTATTTCCGAATTAGGAGACTCGAATTCGATCCCCCACGTAAAGTCCTTGTATCAATGAGTTTTTGAGGCCATACCCAAACGATATGTATCATAGCCAGAGTTGATATGTTTATATATTTTTTTATTAAAAATATTTTTCATCTGTATACACTCTTTTTTTATAAGCTATCTAGACTTAATATTATTCTTCATAATTAAAAATATATGATATTCTTCTATTTAATAAGGTAAACATTTAATTTACCACAAAACTTCAATTATGCGTTTGGAATTTTTTACAACGTCTACCCAAAATTAAGGAAGATATATTCCTCCCACGCACTGCCACGCACTTTATCTTACTTCGCGCTTTATCTTACTTTCCCTAACCAGTAACAGTCGCTGCTACAGCATTGGCCGAGTTGCCCTGGCGGTCATTTTATACGATTCGTCGAACCTCTGCTAATATGAGTATACTGTAAACATAAACTGTAAAACGAAGTAATAATTGAAATTAAGGAAAAGGGTTGAAATGAAATGAATGAATGAAACTTCTTTATTCTTCGACGTAAGAAAGATAATTTCGTTTGTCAAATGACAAATAATTTATAATTTTTTTTTTTACAATTTACTTCGAAATTAATAATCTATTATTTCCTTCTAATCATAATTCTTCCTATCAAGATTGTCGACATATACTGTAATCGTATATACTATATTGTCTAAGACTTCTAAAAAAATTAATTATGCACCACATCAAGATTTTTATTGAACTTAAGTGTAAAAAGTTATTTAGACAAAATTGATTTGTCGATTAATTAAATCAATTAAATAGAGACGAACGTGACACATGGATTTAAGATTTCTATATAAATAATATTTTAATATGAACTGTTATTATGTAGTACTAATGTAAAAGATAAGTAATCACTGGTAAATGTCAAGTATTGACGTCATTTCCCGAACGCAATTATAAATTATAGTCAATTTTTAAAAAAAAGTCAAAGAAAGTCAAAGACTTTAAGCGCGAACTCGATATGGGCTATGTCTTTTTAATGAATTTTGTTATTTCTGTGTATTTTGAGTATTGATGTTATAATATCAAGAGTGTCAATACTCCACGGCACAATTTCCGTAAGTTAGAAAGCGATCATGTATTTGTACTTGAGTATACAGTGATTGGAAAATTTAATTTAAAACCGGAAGCCACAATCTTACCAGCAATTACAATGGCAAATATTACGAATTCGGAACTTAATTTTGAAAATTAATTTTAGCTGAAGGCCTTGGAGGCAATGCCGCAATGAACTTATATATAAAAAATATACTATATATTTTATCATTATACAACCTATTTACTCTTTGGGGGAGGTACATTCATCTTCTGGCATTATAATTAAATACCCATCTTAAAACAATTCTTACTATGATTACATAACGCTTAAGGATGTAATATATCATTTTTCACAATCTAAACACCTTTTTCTTCGGTATTACAATTAGCCCAAAATCAAGCACGTGTTTTATTCAATATTTATGTACCCAAGGAATTGCAGTTAACAAAATTAAGCGGTTATGAATAATCGTATTATGTATTTCATCCAGTCGTTATTCTCAAATGTCCAAAACTAATTCTCTACCGGGAATTTGACAGGAAAATCTTTTGACACGCTACACATTTGTCTAAGGATATCCGGCTGCTACAATTATCTATTTCATCAAATTTCGTAAATAGATTAGGCTGCTAGGCAAAGAAAAACATATTTATTCCTATAAACGATAGATATTAAATGTGATACGAATGTTTTATGTAAAAAATGTAACACCTTTTTTTTTTAATTGTTGTTTCAAAAAAATATCAAACAGTGGCAAACTCTACCTTACTTACTTTACTTACTCCTCTATCAGAGAGACCTAAGTCTTCTCGTGTTCGTACCTACGAGGACCAGGAGAGCATAACTAGCAAGAGCTCAATAAACACTACTGGCTAATCTAAAATCGTACAAAACGACTAGGCATGTATGTACATACGTACAGAAGTTGACCAATACTCGTTTACAGTCCATTCATTAGACTATATTGTGTCCGAATCGCAAGGCATTCCATTTGGATGGTAACCAATTACCGAGGTTGACTATTTGTATTATTTCATTTAAATGTGTGGCCCATTTGAATCTGTTTGCAGGCAACATTTCAGTTCGAGACATTACGAAATGTACGCAGTAATTTTATTTTAAAGCTTTATGTACGCTTGTGACCTAATTTCGCTGAAAACGTCAATCGAAATGCAACGAGAGGGTCCTATAATGCGATTGAAACGAGCCCATATCGTTAAAACTCACAATCATAGCACAATTTTGTAAGGGTCGCGTCCTAGTTTTATTTACAGCTACGAGAATATCTTGGCTTTGATGGTTTAATGGTTATCATACTTTAACGTGTAATCCTTTCATTTGTGTCCGAGACCATCCATCATAGAGCCAATGTAAGTTTACACGCTCTAGATTAT
Organism: Bhutanitis thaidina; assembly: GCA_029286595.1. Classification (NCBI taxonomy): domain Eukaryota; kingdom Metazoa; phylum Arthropoda; class Insecta; order Lepidoptera; family Papilionidae; genus Bhutanitis; species Bhutanitis thaidina. Next base: position 4,003,862 of record JAGSMS010000030.1, read on the forward strand.
TTACAAATCAATATGGCACCATATACGAATATAATATAATATAATCACCGAGTTTTATGGAAACCTTAGGGGGAGGCCTGTGTTCAGCAGTGGACTTATGATAGGCTGAAATGATGATGATGAATTATGATACGAATATAGTAATGTCGTAATCAGATAAATGATCACAATTAAATAATGAATTAATATTATTTTTATATTCAAACCGACATAAATATAAAAAAGCAACAAAAGACCTCGCCGTACAAAAAGTTTGTAATTTAACCCTGTCTTGCGTATCATGTTACTTAAAAGGATTTTTAGCTAGCCTATGACACGTATTGCGTATGACATTATATTTACTGCGGCACTCAAAAACCTTTACTGATTAATTAAACGAGTCCTTTAATTATGGCTAATACAGTTTCGACTTCATTACACTTCGTGCGCCGATGTCGTCAGAAGAGCTTTGAAACAAATTTACCGAACGGGGATTTCACAAAAAAACAAACAGACTCAAATGCGAACGTTCAAAGAAACAGCGTGCGCCGTCTAACGCTACTGTTTGCAAAAACATTATTATTACTGTCTATGTAACACAAGGGGAACAATGCTCTATGCCACTGTAATAGATATTGTATTGCTATGATAAACAAAAAAAGCTTAAGAGCTCTATCTAAATCTTCTAAGCGTTTAATTATACGACTCTCTTGTCACAAAACCGGGAATGAATTTATGCATGAACCGGCAAAGAAATTCCCCGCTCGCGTCGGCGAGAAGCGCAGTTTAAAAGGAACAATAGTTTTAGTTTTAATCTCGCCTGTTTTATCCTTTTTTTTTCGTGTCTCGAGATCCAGTTCGTGTGCGGCGGGAGTTAAACCTCTGCCCCTCCTCCACCGCTCTTGCAACCCCTTTTACCCGCGCCATACCTTGACATGACATGTTGTACGGTGCGCGCCAATTTGCGAGTTTTCGATTGCACGCGATTCGAGTTGGACTGGCGCAGTATCGAAGCCCAATCAGATTATTAAAATAAATAAATTAGGAGGGAAGTGGTAATTAATCAGACATATTTCCTAGAAAAAGGCTGGTCCTGTACCCTGTGTGAAATATATATAAAAATAAGTATTATAGGTATATGGCCTATAATACTTAATCATGATACACATATTTTAACTATTTAACCAGTTAATTTAATAATAGCATTAAGCTTTGGGCGAATGAACCTCTGATTGTAATTTAACAAAATTGCCGTTCATTAATGATTTACGTGCAGGTCACCTGCTTATTTCAATTTCGCCGAGACCTCTTCGATAACAAAATGATTGGGAGCGGGAATGAACTGTCAATATTGCATTTTTGTACATTAAACAAGGCGCTAGATCACCATACATCTCAAGCTATACGTCCTGTGTTCGAGCCCTAGGCTGAGCTAATGCTCAACTCGAAATCCAAAATAGAATTTCAGAAGAGAAAAACTGTATTACGGAAAAGTGAAACTGGTACTTATTAATCTCAAACTCCATGCTATGTGATGCACTGCTTCCTAACCTTTTCCGATTAAATCACAAAATGCAAGTAGATTGCGGACCAGTCGGACACTTGCGGCACTGTAACTTGTGCTGCGTTGTTCAGAACTTCTGCCAGTAACCGGAACGTATTGGAATTTACCAATTTCACGTCATTCAAGTCAATTTCCTTAACGAAAAGGGGCCAAAAAATCATACTTAACACCTAAAGTGTTATTTGTATTATATATCTACGTGACATAGGGGTCCATAGGCATAAATAAGTTTAACTATTAATAAAGCCTTTCTTTTTATTAAAACCGGAGCTTTCCTGGATCCCAAAAAGAAAACAACAGCTGCCAGTCTTCCCGTGCCTGTCTCGGCTGTTAATCTAATATACGGGTAGCCTTTCACTACATCCATAACATGTAATTAAACCATTTCTTTTATACCCTTTGCCAACGGAAAAGGAATAATAAGCTATTGGATATACGTAAAAGTGTCAGTTTATTTGTTATAAAATCAGTATCCCGTTAAAATAAATTTTTAAAGCTAACTAATTTTAGCATTATACCTTTAAATTTAAGGGTATATAATTCAAACAAATAGCGAGTGAATTACGTATATTTTAGCACTTGTATTAAACGCCTGTCAAGTAGTAGAAGCAATAAGTGTTCAAAAATAAAATGTTTGCATTGAGTGCAGAAAATGTTTTTATGCGCTATAGATATATTTCTTTATCCTTGTCATAATAGAATTTAACGTAGAATTGGGATATAAACATTATTAAAAATAAGCACTCCAATTAAAAAAATACTAAGGTTTTCTTCCCAAAAATTCGTTTTTTCATAAAATGTACAAATTCAAATTTCAAACCAATTAAAAATTCCATACAAAGCCCCAGAAAGTTAATTGCGCGTTTTAAGACTGGGAAAGATCTTGATATATTAAAGGTAGCTGGGCGTCTTACGAGTGTGCGTGGGAATGGGAACTTCCCGCGGGAGAATTAGTTTATTATCCAATAATAGTGCCATCTGTTGTAGGGTAGCTTGCATACTGACCACTCAATATTCTGAGGGATGAACTAAGAAAAAAAATGTTTTAATTAATTACTTATGTGAAAACAAATTTTCACCACGTAAGATACACTAAGAAAGAAAAACATTGTCTAAATAAAAATTTCTTCCAAATCGTTAGAGCCGTTTCCGAGAAACCAAATACACATATACAAGAATTGCTCGCTTGAAGTATAGGATGGAGAAAAGAGAATAATAAAATACCTTATATGTGTTGTCATCTACAATAATTTGCCACGGTAGCCGTGTGAAGCTGGTCTCGATCCCCAATGCTCTATGTGACTACCTGATGGTATGTGACCACATAAGCCCATAGGCACCAGGAAAACCTTCAATGGACGCATTCATCTATCAAGCAACAAGCTAGTTATCACGTGAAAATGGTAAAAAAATCCTTACACATCTGTTAGACCGCTCCTTGTTTTGTAAAGCTAGTTTTTAAATACGTGTAACGGTATTCATCATTTCGCTTTGCGACAGTAAAAAACAAAAACGCGAAATTTGACATTTGGTCTCTAAACAAGACTGTCGTCTTGGCTTGACCTTGAAATGAATACAACAAATAAAACATTTATAACATCATCAAAACCGAAACTTAAAAAATATTATGCATTCCTGATAACATCAAATTAAGCAGTTAACATTCAAAACAAAATAATACGCTAGTATGTTATCCGCAACTGACACAATCGCAGATAATATAAAATCGTTGACTATAAAAATTAATAAGCCTTTACATATCGTGAAGTTTTGTTCAGTTTTAAAACAAAATGTAAGAAGTCATGAGGATACATTTGCCATAATATCTTCATTTTAACTAAAGAAAGTAAATTTCGCTTATAACATTATAGACTGTTCAAATTTCAAGGGAGAAAAGGATTAATATCATATGATACGATATGATGCCCTGATAGTTGTTTGCGATGCTTCCTCCGAAGCCGTGGGTTGCGGATTCGAATCCCGCTAGGAGGCAAATATTTGTTTTATGAATATTAACGTACTCTTTCGTGAGACAGATCACAAGTTAACTTCATAAATTTAATACTTGTCTATCAAAGGACAATCAGACGGTTAGAAGGATCTGTCTATTTTACTGCAAAAGTCATATATAGGTTTCAGGTAATATAATCACAATACATATTATATTAATTATACCCCATCAGATAGACAGAGCAACGATCTACGTAATTTTACAGGAACGCAAATAAGACCCCCGACCGTTCTTTTTGACACCGTTTTGTTTATGTTCAGTAGTGACGGTGGGTGACGAACAAATGTACAAGCAAATAAAAGTAATAATGTACAAGTGATGGGTTGTAGTGATGTTGATGATAATGATCATTTATTCTCTTTCGAGTGCCTTAAATAAATATAGAAAAGATGAATCATATGAGAAGATTCTGCTTATGCGAGTATACAGGTAACATAAAGAAACGTTACCGTAATTGCTTAAAGCTTAAAATCTTGGATCCACAAATGCAGCGTCAAACTAACATTTAGCTCTTTTAGAATGAACCGCCATCTTGGTAGGCAATGGCAATTAATTCTGAAGTGGAGCGAGTGATGATAGCTGGAAATAATTTCATCAACCGTTTCGTGCACAGCTCACTGTGAATACCTTCAGATAATTAACGCTAAGGATAATAAGACATGACCGAACTTAAGCTTCCGCTCCAACTTCCCATCATAACAACGTATAGTCCGCACCAGAAGTTCAAAGCGAGCGACTTTCTGGACAGTACTAGTACTACTGTAGTCTTCACATGGCATAATGAGTTCCTTTCGTAAAAAAAAACTAAAGAGTCGTCGTCGGGCAATGCCCTGGTTACTTACAAACTGACACAGAAAAATATCTGATGCAGACGAGAATAAATGCTTCGAACATTTGGTTTAGATATATAACACTATAATACTGGCAGAAGGCTGGAAAAGATTGAAGATGATTGTAACTAAACTTTTAGCCCTACAATGTATTATTTAATCTGAACATAAGTTATGTGTAAATATTGTTTTAAAACACAGCTATCCCGACTAACATTTTAATTAAAGTTACAAATACTAACTAATTAATTTTGTCCTAAGTGATTTCGGCTACCGCCTAATCATCGTTACCTGAGCTGGGCAAGGATTTTAATGTCTGTGCTCTTGATCGAGTTTTGGTTTTCTTTTTCGAGATATTTTTGTTAGCGTCAAAAATTTATGGGATATGAATTTTGATCGTTATTTTCATGTTTGCATCAATCAATGCAACGTTTGATATTATTGAAGAACCAAATTATCAATTTAAAATCCTTCTATATAGACCTTATGATCGGATGGCCCAATAGGCTTACAGGATGGTGGTGAAAAGGTTTGAATTATCTAGACTCTAGATTCTAGAGGTATTTGTTTGTACCCGAGTCTATTAAGAGAAGACTATTTTATTTATGTGATACGGTCTTTGTGACTGGACGACGTGTGCGAGTATCCGAACGATTTTTTTTTTATTTTATTGTAAATTACGTGCGCTAGTTACGTACTATACTTACACACTACATACATTATACGTGCTACTACTACATAAACGAGATACGGGTCGCGTGTTCGATTCCCGCACCGGTAAAGTATTTTTATTAATAACTGTTCCGGATCTGAGTGTCTTTCCTTATGTAATTTATGTCTGTAAAATATCTTCTGTGACCATGGATAAATCGGTAAGTTTTTCTATCAGAAAAAATAAACTTTTTCTTCTTTCATTGCTTACTTTATTTCTATTAATCCGCACACTTGAATTCACATCCCTCCTGAATTTTTTAGTAATAATTATTAAAAACATAACTGAGTTAACACATCTAAATTAGAAAATATAATTAATTTATCTACATACTCATTTATATGCATCGAATTGGATACATGTAGTGAATAATAACAATAATTTATTGTGACAATCGAATTCATAACATTAAGTGTTACAAACCATACGTAAGTATTTTCAAATGTATTCATTGAACGAAACATTTGCTGTGAAACAACGCGATAACGGCTCGTACGATAAATGTCCACCGGACATTTGTTACAAGCGTTTTATTTATGGAAGATATGTCAAAAGTGCATTGCATCTCCATATCCTCCTCCAAGTTACTATATAAAACTCCGACTATATACGTCCTGTCAAGCCCTTTCTTCCCGTGAGTGACGCAAGAGTTGGCTAAGGTTTCTTTTGCGATTGCGGAAATCTTATGAGGTCCCAATAATAGCGGATTAATCTTTAAAAAAAATTATAGACCTAACAAAACTGATGTCCATCAAAATTCCAAATCAAAAATTAATTATACATGTATAAATTTTTGATTTAATGAATGAAAGATTGGATAGACTTATGCCCGCATGGCTCCGTGTTGATGGTACTGCTCTGCTACTCACGAAACCAATACGGACGGATACGCTAGGTGCTAAGTTCAAATCCCTGTCGAGGCATATAATTGTGCAAAAGAAAAATATCAATGCTTCGAATGGACAAATCAACATTTGGACTATATGCTCGGGGTGTAGTCCGCCTTACTTACGACTTTGCGATTCTATATAATATGAAAATGAGGTTAAATCTTAATCTAAAAATGTAAAGTAGCAGCCTATAAGTGCCCACTGCTGAGCAAAGGTCTCCTTCTCAAATATCAGAGAGGGTTTTAGAGCCGGGTAGGGCTTTCCTCGCTGCTCCAGTGTGGGTTGGTGGGCTTCACATATTCTCGAAATAATATTATTTTTTTCTGGATATTCTGGTTTCCTCATGATATGTTCCTTCACCACCGAACACGTGGTAAATACAGCACTTAAAATTGCTATTAACCATTTTAGTGGTGCGCATATTAATGCGCATATAGTGTAAGCAGAAACCTAGAATTTATTTACATAATCATAAATCATAATAAAATTAAAATAATAATTTAATAAAGGAATTTGATACACTTTACAATATTTTTAGTAGTCGTTCTCACTATTCCCTTTTTATAACTAAAACTTTTGATTACGTATAAGACAAATCTTTTAATATCTTACCTCTTATGTATGATTTATCCAACACCCTCACCACCATTCATCCCTAAAAAAACTCCAGTAAAAAGTAGGTTGGAAGGATTAAAAATGTCTAGATCTCTGTTCACCCCAGTATACAATCATGAAAGTTTATTTATATATATAATTTAGCTATATAGCTAAAAATTGTTCTTCAATATATTCTTATTTTTTTACTAACCATCGGTGCGATTTGTATTAAACAAGCAATTCTACCTACTACTATGCCCACAACACGCCTAAAACATGGTTATGGCAGTTAAGTAATTTATTTATTTTTATTATATTTTGAGTCTACGCTTGTTAAAACTCTAACTTGCGATATTCGGAATTAGATTCAAATTTATGCTCCGTTAATTATAATAATAGCAAATATAACGAAATATTTAAAATTCTTATCAGACTTTTAGTCCTTTTCAAAAAACTTTGAGGAAAAAGTATAAAAAAGAAGACCTGAAAAGTAATGGGAAAAATCATAATCATCTTTACCGGTAAAATTTCTGCAATCCAGACTTTGGAAAGGAACACGAAAAAAAATTAAAATTACCTTAAGTTAAACGGCGTCATTTCTAATGCTGCATGCCAGAAAAAAACACCTAGAGATCCGCAGAATAGCACAGAACTAAGCACAAGGGATAAGTTGAAACACGGATAAAATATATCTCGTGTTAGTTCGTTTTCCCGCACAATTTTAGGCACGGTCCGCGCAGGCGCACCGGTGCACACTGTCGGGTAATCTCCGCGCACGGAGTGTCCGCTCCTCGGTCCGTATTCTGTACGAAGCACAAGCGCCGACGCATCTCGCATCCCCACCAAACCATTCATGAAAACCGTGATCAATGGATACAGGGAGCGCCAGAGCTTTTGTGGAGCTTCTACGTGTTTTGTTATATTTATGGATATTCTGTGTTGATATCTATTTGACAATCGCAGAACAAGGAGAAAAATAAAAGAGTGTGCTTAAAAATAAAAAAACAGACAGTCAGGGCTAAATTGTATTCAAAAGAAAAAGTCGCTTATTTTACATTACATTAAAACTAAAATGTTACAAATTAATTTACAACTTGCTATTGCCCGCGGTTGCAGTTGCGACCCCGAGGAACTACTAACCTAAAAGTCACCCAGGGACTTGTTGTAAGAACCCAGAACTAAGTCCTTTTATTGCTTATTCCCCGAGGTCGGTAATGTATATCCTACATGTAAATCCGCTCTCTAACAGATATTGTAGTAAAATTCAACTAAACGGTTCGATAGTACACGCGAGTGAAGCTCAGACATATTTTTATATGTAGAGTTACAAATAAACAAAAACTACTAACTAGATTTAGATTCGTATTGATTAATTTGTTTTGTATTATAAGGAATAGTGAATATGAGCGAGTGCATTGTGTTTTTGCATAGATTTTCTAGAGCATACGGATATTACGCGCTCCTAACTTCTAAAAGTAACCAGCAGATAGCTCCTGTAATAGATATCGTCCTCGTCCATCTTAGATGACATCATGACTACACCGTTAATAATACGTAGCCTGGTAATCAAAATACGCATATACACGCAATGATTCCAAAAAAGAACGGTGTTTCGTACAATTGATTGAAAGCTTTATTTACTTACTTGAAAGCTCAGTAATTCTTTTCTCTGTAAATTTAAGTTTTTTAAATTTAATTTCGTATTTATAAGTATTGCGATAATCATATCATATCTAACATACGGCTACATACGAATATTATAGTAGTATGATCACATAGATAGTAGAAGCCCCGCATTTTCAATTGTTTCGTGTAAAAGAATTTCACAAATATTCGAATTAAAATTAAATAGTAAACTGTAAAATATTTTTTTATTTTACATAAATACAATTTATTACCGTTACATTTTTTTTTAAATCGCATTAGTTTCCAAAACAAAGTTCTATTTTTAACTGATGTCCAAATTGAATTAGTTCAAACATAATCAAAATCTCATACGGGGTAGGAAGAGATTACGGACTTTCACATATCATGGCTCAGTGTTGCTAAACTGACTTCCGCATTTCACTGTTTGCCTCTCCGGGAGATAGAACGTGACGGGTGGTGAGTCTTGTCATTTTCTTTAGTCGCCTATTGCGACACACAGGGAGAAAGTAGGTAACAGATTTACATGCCGCTACCACACCTTAAAGTTCTTTATAAGTCTTTACTCAAGAAACGGCAAACGAGCAAGCAGTTCACTTGATGGTAAGTGATTACCGTCGTCCAAGTACATCTGCAACATCAGAGGTTCTGCAGGTGCGTTGCTGACCTTTAAGGGTATTTGCGAGGTGGGAAGGAGGTTGAGGAGGGGCAGGAGGGGGGAGGGGGGTCACCGGTTATCTCACTCACCCAAAGAAACGCTGAATCACAAGATGCCTCTACTTCTCGGAATAGTAACTAATTGCTAACTTGGAAAACTTAGGTAACATAAGACGACTACACCTAACGACAATTTTACTTGTAACGATTATTTCGAACTATGTATATGACTAACTGTAGCACACAAGATGGCGTAGGGCGGGAAATCGATGGATGTAGGTGGCACAGGGCCGAGCTTTGTTGCAATCTATGGGAGAGTCCTATGTTCAGAAGTGGACTTGTAATAGGCTGAAATGATGATGATAATGTAAATTTGGGGTTTATACCCAAATAACTATATAACATGACTATGTGGCTATTGATATTATAGTTTGGTTCTTTTCTTTTGGACAATAAATAAAAAAAAATTGAAGACGCTTTCTAAATTATATATGAAGCAAATATTACGAGGCATTCCTCATTTAAAAACTGCACGAAATTACTGATTAAATTAAATTTCATAATTAAAGATGATTATTGGATGCACTCCTGTTGATGCGTAGTGTTTTGGCATTTAAAAAGAATGTGACACCTGCCGTGACGCCTGTACCATATATCTGTAAAGTAAATACCGAATAAGAGACATTTTGTTTTCGTCAAGGCTAGACTAGTAACCAGTTAGTGCCACTGCAAATAGATACTGTTTTTATAATCATCTTACACGCTGTGTTATTATGTTGATTTTGGCTATATATGCACTTCTATCAAGTAATAGAGGCTGTCATCCCCAGTTTCAACAATGTACTAAACTGATAAGTATTTGTTTCTATTTCGAAACCGGAAACGACATCTAAACGGAAACCTTGATATAAATGTAATATTTCAGTCTTTTCCTTGAATAGATGTTAACTTAAATTGCAGGCGGATGGCAAAAAATCAATGCCAATATTTTTTTTTAAGAGAAAGGTGCCAAAGACTTAGCGGCTCCTGTGAAATAATTACCGACGCCCATAAACATCTGCAAAACCAGAGGAACAACAGGTGCATTGCCGGCCCTAAGTATATTTGATGAGGGAAAGAAGCACATAACGCATCTACTTCAGGCCGGTATTCTGCGAGGCCATGGCCATGGGGTAGTACCCCGGTTGAACCGCCTCACGCGAGCAGCAGCAACTGTACACAGTGGTGAAGAAGGGAATAAACCATATTTTTCTCCAAAATCCCACATCGCCGATGTGGTGCACTCTGCTTACTAACAAACGAGGTTAAGAGATTAGGTTAACGAATGATCACGGAATATTCATCTGAATATGCCAAATCCAAATCCCACAGACTATAGTGATGGGAAGCGGCATCTCTAGTGGTAGAGTACCGGCACTACACTCACCGACCAGTTGATGCTCTCATAGAGATGTCTATGTCCAGCAGTGGACCATCAGTAGGCTATTAAAGAAGAATGATGTGAAAGACCATCACTGGTGCAAGAGTACTGATACTGCTGTGTGTGTATAATTGTCCATGTACCTAAACAATTTTTTTTTAGTTCTCAGTTTCTTCAGAGAAAACAACCATTTTATTTCTTAGTTTCATAATAAGACAGAGGATATATAATATAATTATTTATTAACCTGTTTGTATAACCCGCCAAGGCAAGATGTCAAGAATTTAATACACATACTTTGTGATTTATACGCATTTAGTTAGTAAAGTTTTGTCAAATGGAAGATACGGTTTGAGGATCTTCTTACTTAATTTACCAAGTAGAAAATAAACATAACCGCATTTAAAATCGTTTAACAATAGGTAATGTAATGTCTGTATTGCAATATACCTTCTTGATACTCCATTTTTTTGACAACTACTTACCACCTGCAGTACCTATATGAGTTTTTAGGTAACTGGAAATATCCACGCACAAGATCTCAATGATTTTTTCTAACTTGGCCCGCAAGCTCTGCTCCCTAGCACCGAATCTGTCAAGGCCACCGGGCCAACAGAGTATCTACCGGTGGGGGTCTTGTCGGTTCAGCATCTTAAATGTCGATCCCGTCATAACTACCATTACACGTGGTAGAGCCAAGGGGCGGCTATTGCTTCTGCTCGAATGGGCCGGCTCGTCCGGGTTGGTACCACGGCCTCGCAAAATACCGGCGTGAAGTAGAAGCATCTTGTGCTTCTGCGTTTCGTTCGGTGCTCCGGCTCCCATACCCCTGCTGATCCTCCCTCCCATATCACAAATAGCCTTAAAGGCCGGCAACGCACCTGCAGCACTTCTGGTGTTGCAGATGTACGTGTGCGACGGTAATCGCTTACCATCAGGTGAACCACCTGATCATTATCCACCTTTCCCATTAAATAAATGAGGGTTGGACTTCACGCATCCTCGAAATATTTTTCTTATTGATATTTCCTCACGATGTTTTCCGTCACAGCTGAGCACGCGGCTATTAACAATTTTAGTGGTGCCAGCACCGGGGATCGGACCCTGGCCCTTCGTATACTATGAAATCTACTAGGCTACCACGGCATGTAACAGAAATTATGTCAAACATAAAATTTACTACAAAATAAATGTACATACAATAGTTTAATACTATACGCCCGCAGCTATCAATGTCCGATTATGAAACTACGACATATATATGTAGTCGTTGTTTGAACATGATGACAATACACTATATATAGACACTATATAGATATATCGGTCTACAACAGTCGCGCCAGAATTTGGCAAAATTTCGCAACATCACCAACATTATCAGCTAGGGAAGTTGCGGAAGCATCTGAGCGCTTTGCGCAACCGGCGGACGCGTGTGCGTATCTCACGCAGCATCCGGTAACGTTGCTTACTGTACTACTGCTCGATAATTAATTGTAGAGTTATTAGATTATTGTTCATTTGTATAGGATAAGAGACGATTGATCATTCATTCTCCTCGGCGGCTTCTACCCATATCCCCGCCTATGCCAGTGCTAGATTATCGCGTGGTGGCAGCGTAAGAGATCCTGCCATCGTGGCCTAGTGGTCAGGGCGCTAACTTTAGTTTCAAAGAGGTACCTGGATTCGATCTCCGATGCTGGCACCACTAAAATTGTTAATAGCAATTTTAAGTGCTGTATTTACCACGTGCTCGGTAGTGAAGGAAAATATCGTGAGAAAACCTGCATGGCTAAGAAATAAAAAAAATATTATTTACCTCGAAATAACTTAATACTTACTACTACTTAAACTAATACTCCCGGCTCCAAAGCTCTCTCAGATATTTGAGAAGGAGGCCTTAACCTTACATCTCATTACGTGGGTGTCGTAGAATTCGACATATCCCGATGCTAGAAGTACTTCGTTTACCAAGCGTAGCGATAACAGCTAATTCTTATATTGTGAAAGGCGTTTCCCATCCAGCACTGAATTACGTCGAAGTTTTTAAAGTAAGAAGATTATTATCGAGGCAGTGCTGAACTAATGGCCAATACGACTGTCTAGAGGGGTGATACTCCCAATGACACCCCAGTTACGAGAGACCTTTGTCCGGCAGTGGGCTATTTAAAAAAAAAAAATTGTTATTTTTAATGACATTAATTCATATCGCTTCCATTTTTTTTCTATAACACAAATACAAAATATATAGAACAACGCATGGTTCAGAAATAAGCGTACCTGTGTGTTAAGTAGTGGAAATTGTGTTCGAGTTCCAACTAAAGCTACCATTTGTTCAACACAAAATTATACGTGATAGAGTCGGTTGGAGCACGTAAATGGGAACCTGGGAAGTACAAGAGTCACAGAACACCAGTGTTATAAACATAACCCTCCTGCGTTTCGTATGGCATATCATATACATCACCTATACAGCCGTGTAAACAACACCTGATTTAACTGGTGATAGACCTCCTTGTCTGTGTACCACACTCATTCTGACCTATTTCTCCCGCCAAACTGCAGCGCAACTTCCGTTATGTTCCAATTTGATATCTATGGAGGCCCAGTATAATAACATGCTGTGATAAATTCCATATTAGCAATCAATCAAAACAAAACATAATCGTATACAATCCATGGGCTGCACTGTCCGTTTTTCACCCCATTCCAACAATGAAAAAATACTAGACCGTTCGCGTGGCTCTGTGGTCAGCGTACGCGACTGATTGATCCTGGTTGCGAATCCCTGCTGAAACCAATGTTTGATGTTGGAAAATACAGACGAGTGAGTGCTTTTGTTCGCGCGTATTCTTACGGCACTACAATATCTCCTGCGCAGTTAACAACCGCCGATACTCGGAAGTAGTCGCCGTGGTCGAAATCAGCCAAATTAAATAATTACGGGCTCTATTTTAAGGTATGATCATTTTTAGATGCGTGTATTGTAGGTAGTAGTATCTTTTATAGGACAAATAATGAATAACAGATAGTCGTGCTGAAATTTAAAATGGAAATTTTTTTAGGTCACCAAACGGACAACACTGAACAAAAGTTCGAAACATGTCGCAGTATGCCACGAATAACAGAGCATGCAACATAAATCCACGCTAGAGAACTCCAATAACAATTCGGTTCACAAATATTCTGGTCTAGTGGAAAGTTAAAAGCTCTAAAGTTAAAGTAAATTAGCAGCCAATATCGGTTCCAACAAATCTCGGTTTTTTCGAGCATTTTAGTGCCGGTAACATCCGCCACTGCGATACGAGTAGATGGACTTATGTTTCATTTGTTTTCAAAAATTAAACTATCATCTCTCAATTCTGCTAACTGCACCCAAGATGTCTCCTCTGCTAAACTCTCTAACTCTGCTTTCAATCTGTGACTTTGGAACATAAACTTTGAATTAAAATAAATAAATAATCTAGACGGTATTTTTGTGAAATAACTATTTATCTATAACAAATAACGATATCGTAACACAATTAGTATAACAATCTATTAGAAGTAATAGCGGTTTGAAAATAAATAATATATTTTAATAGATTACTTAACCCTCCTGACTATTCCTATGATGGCGGAAGTCACATGGCATAACTTTGGGTTACTGTTGAAGATAACAGAATGTCTATACGTATTTATGGGGTAACCTCCGGTACTACTGGACAGATTCTGGGTTAAGTTTGTTTCCAAAAAAAATTTGGGATTTGTAATCTAAAATAAATCAATATTTGTCGTCAGACTTCAAAGTCATCTGACAGAGCTACCAGAACAACATAAAACATTCTTGAACTGTTAAAAATGAGCATTTCACATGTTATTTATACCCCGATGGTACACAACACGAACACATAATTAGCATTTACTACAGTTCCACAAATTCAGTTTACATTTCATTGTTACTTCGACTGTTTTTTTTTATCATTTAATACTGAAACTGTGCCGGAAATCTATAAGGTCATGCAGTATAAATATATTATGACATCACTTTTCACTGACTTGTGCAATATAACATAATATATTATAACATAATTTTATAATATAAAAATGTACTTTCCATTTTTCACAAAAATGGTGAAATCTTAAACTCTTTTGATACTGACATCATTTGGAAAACAAAACAAGGTCCACGAACACGTAAGAGACTTTGGTTAGTATGTGTCAATTATTGTAGCGTACAAAATGATTTATAAAACTATTCAACCTTTATAAAGTAAAGTTATGTCAATACTGAAAAAAAATATCTATGCTTAATTGTACACTTTGCTAGCTAACAAACTAACTTATGGCGAACCAAAATCGGTGGATAATCCATCAGATTGTACCGAATCCAAATCCCACACCGTACCGGCACTACGCTCACCAACCCGCTTGCCCAGCGTGTTGAGTACGGGCAAACCTTTCAAGAAGTATTTGGTGACGTGTTGACGTTTTCTTTGAAAGGCCTATTTCAGAAAAGGTCTAAAGATTATGCGCTGGACCCGAGAACTTCTTCTTTCTTTCTGTTTTTTATTGCGAGCGCCATACTTTCTGAAAAGTAATATAACCTTTCGACGAAGCCTTAGTCGCATCGGCTTCGCCACGGTATATCGTAAGTTAATTATGTAAGGAACTGAGTTAAAGTCACAGGTGTGTAGGTTGCCTCAGGCTATCTGCATTGTTAAGTAAAGTAGCAGCCTATATGTGCCCACTGCTGGTCAAAGGCTTCCTCCTCAAATATCTGAGAGAGTTTTGTAGTCGGAAAAAGTCAGCCACTTTGCTTCAGTGCGGTTGGGCGGACTTCATATGTCCTCGAAATGATAATTTTTATTATTTCTCAGGCATGCTGATTTCCTCGCGATGTTTTCCTTTACCGCTCTTTAGTAAATTTAGCTCTTTAGCGGTGCTGTCACCGGGGATCGTATCTAAGTACCCCTATGAAAGTACAACGGGGACCCTGACAACTAGGCTATTACGGCTCTGCATAAGTTAATTACATTTCGATGACATGTGATAGTGATCTAAGAATTTGCCTTACCCTTCTTGACGTTTGCACTTTAAAAAGCAACTAAGGGAAAGCATAAAATATCATGCCAATCTCCGAGAGATGACTCGGCGGTCATGCTAAATTCAAATTCGCAATCTCTATCTAAAAGTAAAAAGTAAAGTAGCAGCCTGTAAGTGCCCACAGCTGGGCAAAGGCCTCCTTCTGAAATAGGAGTATCAGAGAGGGTTTAGGAGCCGGGAAGGGCCCGCCACGCTGCTCCAGTACGGGTTGGCGAGCTTCACATATCCTCGAAATAATATTTTTATTATTTCTCAGACATGCAGGTTTCCTCACGATGTTTTCCTTCACCGCTGAGCACGTGGTGAATACAGCACTTAAAATTGCTATTAACAATTTTAGCGGTGCCGGCACCGGGGATCGAACCCAGGTCACCCGCGCTCTATGAAACTAAAGTGAGCGCCCTGACCACTAGGCTACCACGGCTCTCTCTAATCTCTATCTACCTAATAGTAATTTTATTTTGTTAAATATTAAAGAAATAAACCTTCTTGTACTCGTGTACTTCTCTTATAACTCTGGCAACAGACTGCCATGATTGACGTATGTAAAATCCTCTGTCAGTTCATTAAATTTTACATTGATGTAAGCGTCAACGTCAGAGTCCTTACAATAAGCTTTTCGAATCGTTAACAAAATTCATGTAATATCTAAATAAGAAAACTGTGCCAAATAAGTCGTTAAATTCAAAATGGGCGACAAGATCAGATGCGAGCCATGTCGCACCATTAACTTGGCGAAGCATCTAAAGCATCCTAAACCTGACATGCAGATGTACGAGAAATGTATTCCAATGAGGAACATAGAATGCAGTCGCGTTACAGGTACCTACTGATGAGGAAACCTATTGAATCATATTGCAAGTCCACTGCTTTTAAATTCGTTCTCATGATGATTTCATGACAAGTTCTAAGTGAAACCAGGCGCTGAGTGAATTATAGAAATTTAATTATAACATCCTTTGTAGCCCTGCACGGTTCTCGTCTCCTGTATGTTTTCTGGTTTACTGCTACATGACGTAAAAAAACTTTCAAATAGATTATTTATCTTAATCATGGTTGATGTTGGTATTTGTAAATTATTAATTATTGATTTTTAAATATTTTCATTTATAAATAATTACATAGATATCAGTTGTCTTTCTCTTTAACTAGTTTGCTTAAATAATATGTAATTTATATTATGCACAATAGAACAACTATGGCTGTAAAATTACTAGAGCTTCTCTACTGTTCTTTCTTGCACCACACAACTGTAAGTCTTTCTCTGTTACACATAAAACTCCACCATTGTAATTGTAACAGAACAGTTACAAGATCGCTCCTTGAAAGCATGTTGCCCTAGTAGTTATTACAAATTATGTAACGCTGCGCGTTCCCGAAGTTCTTCAACAAAGTTCAAAATGTTTTGATTAAATAAAAAAGAAACTAATTGTCATAAAATGTTCTTTATATTAGTCGCCAAAAAATCAATATCGAAGTAAAGTCATATATATAAATAAATAAGGCTCATTTCAGACCTCCAAAATAAAATGTTACCTATAGAAAGGTCACGCGCGTATCAATCAGTCTGTCTTGTCACAAACATGCCACATAAAAAAAATCATAATTTTATTAACCCACACGATTGTACCAGATAACATTTTAAAATATTCACATTAACAAAGTAAAAATAACTTAAATATATTATTATTTAAGTTATTATATCATGTTAATGATACTCATATTATTTATTATTAGTTGTCAGGGTATATGTCAGTATTTGTATGTATAAGAAATGTGACGTAAATGACCACTTTCATCCGGCAGATAGTAATAAGTTCGTACTTTAGTTACCTTTCTTAAAAAAACACGAAATTAATGAAAACAGAGGGCAACTATTTTTTAATTTCCAGAGCTACCTCTGCATCCTACATGCATAAAAGTTTGCAGCAGAGAGGAATACCAGCTGAATAAAAGTGGAAAGAAGTTGGCGTTACCCAAAATGTCTGCACCTTATGCGCATGGCAAACTAATGTACGCCGTTAAAGTAAGTAAAATTGTAATCACAGTGGAGAGTCAATTAATTCCTTGTTGCTTTATTGCACCTCCTCTATGTTTCGTCGTTTTTAGTAATCTTAATACTGAAATGTATGTGTAATCGTCAACTATCTATACAGGCTGGTATCCTAGTAGGTGCTGCTTATTTCACTTACGCCCAAGGCGTGTGGGGCGACCAACAAGACGTCACGGAATGCATTCGTCGTTGGCAGGAATATATGCGCAGCATCAATACTAGGCAGCCGCCTGTGTTCGATCAATGTGGTAACGTTATTGTAAGTGTTTTAAAAGTATTAAAATTTGTTCACAATCGCTACGTCCAACGCGTCACTTCTGTGCAATGTATACAATCCTAGTAGCGATATTTACATCAACAGTTACACCTTTACTGTATACCGTTTGCAATATTTTAAACACAAAAATGATTACCATCATAATCTAATCAACGTATACTTAAAATTCCTAAGAAAACAATAGATAGGAGTAGCGAGCGCTTGTCCGTTTTTATTTTTTAGATATAACCCAAACTCAGAATCTTAAATTCACTCAGAATTTAATCGTGCATAATAATATAGCAAGTTTTTTTTTAATATGAAAGTAAAATAAAGATTGAAACTTTGTATAACTATTTCTTAGTTTCGAATTTTGATTTAGCACTTAAAAGAAAGAAATATTCTCATACATTATATTAAAATATGTTCGATTTTTTAAGTGCTGTTATGTTAACCTGGCTAATTGCGGAATTTGTCAACTGCGTAGGATATTTAATAATGCCGCAAGTTAACGCGCAAACACTGTGGCTGAGGCACTTGTCAAGTCCGAATCTGTACCTTCCAGTTACTGTATCCCATATAACGCTTTTGCTATAAAATCGGAGAAAGAGTCGAACGCAATCTCAAAGATACTGGACATTGCAAAATACAAACAAACATCAATAATAGGTTGCACGAGGTGCCGGTTGAGATTCGTACTCACGACCAGTGGATCCACAATCAGGTACACGCTTACCACTTAACCACGGAATCGTTAAAAACTATTTGTAGTAAAACACAGTTATGGAATACAAAATCACGAAACGGTTTTAGAATCAGCATCGTTGGTAAGTAAAATAGAGAATATTATGTAATAAGTTTGTTTTATAATATCACAGAATAAATAATACTACGTACACAATTTATAACTTCTCGTTACATCTGAATCTTTAGTATACGATTTTACTAAAAGACTATTTTGTAATCCAAAAAAACTTGTACCCAATTGAAATGTCCACTTGGCTTCCGTCGCAGGCTGATAGTTGTAAACTTACAACTGAGGCCGACTCTCTCTTACTTTTACCGCGCCTGTTGCGCCTTGCTTATCGCAAAATGTTAAGTATACTTGAATTGTTGTACTCCCAGTATATGCTACGACCAATATACGAAGTGTATACACGTACTTACACTACAATAATTTTACGTTCGATGCCATGTGTGAACATTCCTTCGTGTCGCTATCACCTATGTTTACCTGGTACTTGTACATGAATCGCATACAAAAGATGCCGTTCTTCTTCTAACCAACCAATTTCCGATCAATTATTTTGAGAATTTATAAGACATAATAAATGTAACAAACATTGAAAAGCTGCCATTTTCCGTCTCTCCAATCCAGTTTAGTTTTTCCGTTTCATTGTTTATAATCATTATTTTTAATAATTATATAAATTATTTTACACGTGACTGTTAATGCATGACACAACAAAGTCACATTAATAAAATAAAAATGCACTAACTAAATTTCAAATTACTCGTAATGCAAAAATTCGAAATTTTTTTTTACTTGGGGTGTACGGACTTAGGTGGGATGGGCCACAGGTTTGTTAGCATTACAGGGACAGGGTTATTCGATGCATGACCTTTATTTCACCGGAAACTGCTTCCTTGACGTTGATAACTCCCTGGTATAACTAGGTCGTATCATTGACAAAGAGAACCCCGTTAGCATTTTTTAATAATTACTTCTTGTTTCTAGAGAAAAGAGAACAGCGAAAGTTTTCTGGCGCCGCTCTATTCAATTTACAAAAGTTTTATTACAACGTGTTTTGCAGGTAATTAAAAAATCCTTATAAAATGAGTCAAGACAAGAGCCGTAGTAACTCAGGAGTAGCACTCGCTGTAAATTTTATTGTACGCGAGGGAGCTGGGTTTTAATCACCGTAACCGAAATCACTAATTTTAATTGCAATTTTGAGTCCTTTTTACCTTTGGATGAAATGATATAGATATAGTCAATGAGATAAGGTAATGAAATCTGCAAATTATCTGAGAATTTGACTTGATTCGGATTGTATATTAATTGCATACTCAACCAAATTTAAAAATTTTACATCATCTTTTCTGTAGGTTTTGTATCAGTGACTATCAAAATAGGCATTTAAAAGGCAGTAAATTATTATTTACTTTATGTTATAAGTAAAGTGATAAATACCAGTGACGGTTAATTCTGCCAAAACATAAACAACAATTTTGACGATAATCAAAAAGATTAACTTTTTTTTTATGGGAAGGGCGGCAAACGAGCAAGCGTGAACCGCTAATCTACGAGGCCGTGATACTAATACAGTCGAGCCGGGCCATTCGAGCAGCAGCAAAAGCCGCCGCTTGGCTCTACCAGCGTGGCGTGGGCGACGGTAATCACTTACCATCAGGTGAATCGCGGTCGTTTGCCGCCTTTCCCATAAAAAAAAAAGTCAAATTTATTTAATGTTATAAAATATAATATAAAATAAAATTAAGAATTTAGTATTACTAGACCTGAAGCACTATGCTAAAGTTTACTGGTAGACATTAAGGTTGCAAGTTTGCAAACAGAGACTCCGAGAGGTATGTATATGGTAGGATGTTTTAATATGAAAAACAAAACTATTAGAATTTAGATGATGATAGCTGCTATGATATTATTTCCAGGTGTTGCGAAAGTTCCGTTAATTGTCAAGTGTGCGTACATCGACTACCTTAAGGCGCTGGAAAGGAAACAGGCCGAGGATGAAAAAGAAAGAAAACTTAGAAAGGAAAGGAGTTAAATCAGAATTTACCAATAATATTAAATTTGTTCCATCATGTAACTTAAATGTTTTTATAATATTTTTACCTATTGTAACGTTGTTATACTTATAATAAAGTTTTTTGAATTTTATTTAATCTGTAATAATTAGCAATTCATTTAATATAGCTTTTAAAATAATTAAAGTGAATCAACATACAATTATTTTCAGTCAAACATTCGGTATGATCCGCTAAGCTTTGCTCTCCTAGTCATCGTGAACATTGGCCTCTCCTTAATAGTAAGTAACCTTTGAACATTGGACAAACAACAAATAGAAAAATTTATTTACTAACTAATCTTTTCCACACAAGTCTCGTCGTTATTTCTTCTTACAAAACCCTCGGGAAAACAAAGGCATAAAGAATATTATTGCGTCGCTACTACATCCATAAATTAATACACTGTTTGTGTTTTTGATTTTCCTATTTTTTAGGATTATTTTAAAAAAAAACTTCTTTGAATCTTTCTTAAGTTAAAAAGGCAATGCACAAAGTATTGACTTTGGATGTATAATTTAATATTTTGTATCAAATTAATAATCTCAAGAGATTCAGCTGGTACACAAATCCTATATATAGCCTCGGCAAGCAGAGCTACTAATTAATGACTTTAATTATGGTTTTAATATCTTTGTTGCCGACGCCTTAATTCTGTATCATTAAGCTCAAAGGTAAATACTGGGCTTTCTTCAGACGTACCACCCGCTAACATGAACTCCAAATGCCTTATGTAGCAGATAGCTATCCTGTAAAAGTTTGCCAAATATTAATTTGTATGAAATAAAAAGTCATTAATTTAATTCCAAAATCTCTAGAAAGCTTTTAGGTCTTAATTATTTTAACTATATCGAAATATTTATTGTAAAAGAAAATTAAGGTTAAGAAACAGCCTTACCTAAGACACTCAATTTTAGAGTATTTCTTCTTCGATGGCTTAGTGACAGGAAGCTTTGAACGTAGCAAATCGAAAGCCCGATTCATGTCCCGCATTCGAGTTCGCTCGCGATCGCATGCCGTTTTCTTGTATTCTGAATAAAATATTAAGGAAAGCTAGTAATTCCAACCTTTTAACGTGTATATTTTTTTAAGTGAAGTATGCATAAAATAGCAATTATGTTCAACCTTTCTCAAGCTGCAAAGCTCTCTCCTTCCAATTCATAATCATATCGGGCTGATTAAGATCGTCGTATTTGCTGTTGTCCTGTGACTCATGGGAAAAATCCAGCGAGGACTCCGAATTAGCGGTGTCTTGCATAATCGCTGGGTCTCTGTAGCCCTCGTGCTCGTAATATCGTGCTCCTGAAAAAAATATTCTAGTTTTAATTCCATTTTTCCCCACTGCTACTGCGACTTGTTTTATGGTTTACTACTATTTATTAAATTACTAACATCAGAAATATTTATTGCTACAGGCTTATTGGTAATTCGACGTATTCCCGTTAGGAGGTGATAGGGGTGACTAATTCCGATAATTTTAACACCTATATGCATAATGCAAAAGTTAACCATTTTTGAGTTATCATGTTTTTTAGCTTTTTTCAAAATAAGTCTAAAATGCAACATCAATAATTTATTAAAAAAAAATATTAATTTAAATCTCATTTTTTCTTCTGATTTATAAATACGATTAAACACTGGTTATTTATCAATATTAAAACAACAATTATCGGTCCAAATTTAAAAATGCGAGACGAAAAAGGATATTGTTTCAAAAATGTTTTGAGATTTTTTCCACTAAAATGCCTTAAAACCAAGAAAAACGTTATGAAACTTGGCAGCAAGTTTTTTTTATTAGATCATGTTATTAGGATTACGTCGAACTACCAATAATACTGTATATGCAAGAATAAATTAGACCGATTTATGTAATACTGTAGATACTAAATGTTCTGTAGACTATGTTCGCTCTTTAACCTTTATTTATGTCAGATTACAATATTATTTTACTCATAATTTAATAGAAACTTCGAAATACACTACCACGCCAGCCTATGTTATTCCATTGCTGAACATTGGCCTCTCCTCTCCAAGAAGGCGTTAGCAAAAACGACATATAAGTACATATTTCTAGGAAATACTGTCCATGCTGACCACGGCCATGGCACATTCAATACATGTCCTGATTCGTACAATTTACGACGTTTTTTATAATTTGGGTCACATAAAATGATTTGCAATACGCTTAAAGCCATAGTAGATCATGTTATCCATATTTTTTATATTAATAACGTATTCGATTACTATTGACTATAACAAATAGTCAATACTAATCAAACTAAGTTAATTAACAGCCAATAGTTTACAATTAATCCACGTCGACTCAGTGCTATGGTCTAATGGTCCCTATCCCACTATGTACAGACACCAACAATTCCTCTTTTGAAGACAATAAACAGTGGGAGCGACCCTGTGCTGTAAAAACCAAACAGGCCTGACGAAACCCTATAAGGAATCAAAAATTTATCATGTGAAATGAAGATAGATCGATCAAAATGCTAACTGTACCAATACGCAAGAAAGAAATATCTCAGAAATGTCAATATGAAAAAAATGCTACGATTAAAGAGCACTCCCACCCGCATAATGACAAACTATGTGTATGTGGCTCTAAAGAAGTCTCCCGACATGTTGAAAAAGTTCAACGTAGTCACTATCCTGCATCAATCATAGTTTGGTAGGGGGTGTCCAGCCAAGGAGTCACGTTACTCCGACATTGAGTCTCTCAAGAAATCTTTAAAGCTATCAGTAACTAAACTAACAATAGAGACAGTGAGATTTTTAATCTTTCGGACCACGAATCTATGAATTTATTATAGATTCGTGGTCCGATAGATTAAAAGCCCGTGTATCAAAGCAAAAGGCGGCCACTTCAATATATAGTTTAAAAAATTAAACCAAGAGTGTGTATAGCACTCTTCTCTTTCCACTTTCATCCTTGTGAAATTAATTATCAAAATGAATAGGACTTATTAACACAAATCTAATGAGCCCATACTCTATGGACTTTTTTTATTGAAAGGGAGGCAAACAAGCCAGTGGCCCACCTGGTGGTAACAGTCGCCCACGTATGTCTACAACACCAGAGCTGCCGGTGCATAGCCGGCCTTACCGGATTTTTAGGAATATGAGGGAGAATGAGGAAGGGGAGGGAGAGCAGGAATTGGGCCTCCGGTTACCTCACTCACCGAAGGAAACGCAGAAGCACAAGAAGCCTCGGTATTCTACGAGACCATGGTAGTACCCCGTCGAGGCGGCTCATTACGACCGGCTCAGTAGTAGCCATTTAAGGTTCCTTTACCTTCTTGTCTTCCACCTCCTAATGATTCGGACGTCTTGTAGTGGTGAAAATTTTAATTGAAAGTTTGCTATCCATTCATACATACATACACACATACAGGTCAAGCTAATAAAACCGTGTTAAAGAAATGTTTATATATGCACATATGTTTTGTTGTTATACAATGTAGCTTTAGAAAATATAATATAAATCCAAAATTTTTGTTTTAAATTCACTTCTGGAAACGTCGTCGTCGGCGACTTTTTAGGTTATACGTATTGCAAAAAACTTGTAAAACTCTACTTGTTAGAAGTGACCCTTGATTTTACCTCACTAACTTTTTCTCACTTAGTGGTAGTACCAAAGAATAACATGTATAAAACAGAAAAGAAGTACGGTCAATATATTAGACAACGAAGAAAAATAAAAACTAAGTTAGTACCAAGATGAGTCATTACAATAAATAATTTTGCTGTTAATAAGTAAGTTAATATGTATTTGCTCAAATTTTTAAGTTTTGCATATCGAAAACGGAAATTCGATGGATGGAGTTGGCTCAAAACGTATATTAAATGTTTGTGCTCAGAACTGTACTCTATGGAAAAATTTGGGTGAAGCTTACGTGTATTGGTATCTACTTGTGACAGATTGTGATGTACATTCGAGAATTAGGCGACACATTTCAACGACGTTGAAATGTTCAAGTTAAACATTTCAATTTTCAACGAATTTTCTATTTTTAAACACATTTGTGTAATTCCGAAGGGCGTGCTTAGGTTCATAGCGTTATTTAAAATTTTTCATTTACCTTTATTACAGGGAAGACTTAAATCATACTTGAGATTTAATAGACGCAAACTCCAGAAGTGAAAATACTGTTTCTTTTTAACTTTTTTTTCTTACGTATATATTTTTTGCCAAACATTCTTGAAGATAATGGCATAAATATTTTACGAGTCTGATTTAATGTCCTTTTTTTTCTATTTAACAACATGCCACCATAGAAATACAAACAGACGTTATGTAACTGATGCCTGCCTATAAACATGTCTAATTTTGTTTGTTTATATGGTCATATCGCGCAGTTAATTCCAGACACAAAACAGAATCCGTCGAATGTTATGCAATGTGCATATAAAGAACAGTTTTAGAAGAAAGGTAACCGGATTTCCTAATTTATTTTAGTTTCACATTAATTTGAAGCAATTTTTATTTTAATAATTAGGATATACATTTTGATTTCGAATAAATGATAAGTACATGAAGTTTATGTTTACTGCTCCGCGCTATAGGGCGTAGCATGATATATAGATTGACGTTATATAGATTCAATAAACGAGTCTAACTTGAAAAAAAAGTTGCAAATCAGACTGGTGATTCGTGAAATTAGCGCATTCGAACATACAGACTCTTCAGCATAGTAATATGAGTACAGGTTACTGATCAGAAATTAAAATGGAGTTGCATTATGCTGACACCTTAGCTTTTCCAGAAAAAGGAGGGATGTGGGAAAGAATGAAACCTTGGTAGGAGGTAAGGCCAGCAGCAGTAGTACCAACAATAATAGCTGCAGCATGAATGGGTCAGTTCGACCGGGAGAAGATCACACACTCACAGAATACCAGCTCAAATAGCATAATATGCTGCTGTGACTGTGGTCGCGTGTAGCGAGTGATTTAACCGAAGATCACTGACGCCGAGAGATTGCATCTTAGTCCTCGAGGTTGTCAAAGCGTATCATGTTGATTCTCAATCGAGAATAGATGCAAGCCGCAGCGATCACTTACCATCATTGTATACTAGTCGTGTATAGCCTTATTTAAGTTACAAAAAATCGTGTTAAAGATTGCTCCAAAATAATTCATGAACAAGATGACAAAATAAACTATATATCGAGTATGCCTGTCTTATTTATTGTTATTCATAACAGCATACGTATTATATTAAACTATATTGAAGTAAATTGCCACTATGTTAATGTAAACGTAATGTCTGCAAATCTCCCATTGCTGGGGAAACTGCATGACGTATTTATGAAAGTCACTATAACTTATATACAGCCCACAACCGGACTCTAGTTGGTTGGATTAGCACAATCCAAACGCTAGTTCGCGTATTTGGCGATTCCCGGCGCCTCTCGGCTAAGACTCTACTGTCATTTCACGTTCTAATTAATTTCATGGCATGACTATCTAGCTACAATGTAGCTACAACTAGCACTAATCTATAATGTTAAAAAAGTTAATATAGTTAATTACCTTCTTGTGACATGGACTCCAGCTCATGAGGTCTGAAATAAGTTATCCTTCTCGGCTCCGTGTAATCATCCAGAATATACGATCTGTGATGAGAAATAGTTTTGTCATACTTCTTATGGGAAAACGTTAGTTCCTCGCGGGGTTTGTCGTCTTGCCGTCCTATTTCTAGAATTACACGATCTTCCGTTTCCCTCTTCTCTTCTTCATCACCCTTAACTACAGTGTAATTTGCCACCAGTGGAATCGGTGCTTCTTCCTCGTAAGGTTGACTATACATTTTCTGTTAAGTATTGCAAGGGTTCGTTTCTAGATAGTTTATGAATTAACTGAAAAGAACGTTTGCTATTATTTCACATGTAATATGTTCTAATCCGTGTCACTTCTACCTGCTACTGCTGAGGACTGTGTCATCCACATTTGTGCGCTATTGTCATGCATATTGGATCAAAGTTGCGCGTATTGTGTACACAAGTGTCGCTGTATGTTTTCGATTTTGAAAGAGGGCCGTTTTGTCTCAAGCTTTTGTGTCGCCTAGTAAAAGAGTGAAAAGAAAATTTTAAATATATTTTGTGAAATATTACACTGAATACTTTCGAATTTAAAGGTTGATTACCATTGCATTCTGAAAAATTATTAGTTCTTGACTCAAAATACCTAAGGTTTTGTTAGCTGTGTAACATACGGCTATACCTTACTGTATAGTAGTTTGTTATTATGGTTTTCGACGAGGATAACGAATCGCCCGAACGGGGCTTCGCGTTGCGGGAGGGGAAGAGGGAGGGTGTATGGTTTCCCACGAAGAACCACGAAGAATCTAGCGTTTGTGGAATCCAGTAAGGATGCGGGTTTCTGGACTGTGGGGAGTTGTTTGCGTTGCCTTGCACCGCTCTCCTTGCCCTCGATATTACGATGCACCGCTCTCGAAATGTGGTCGGCAACCGACATAGATCATAGACCACATCAGCCGCGGGGTGCCGAGAAGACCGGTGCTTCGGACCACTCGCCTTCCTTTTATCCATGGCTTCGGGATGGAGACGGGCTCGGGGGGTCTGTTACTCACCAGGCCGATTGGAAGCCGAGTAGGACGGCATATCTGTGTTCCAGCGCGCCTTGTATGGAGGGAGAGGTAGAGCAAGTGAGTGAAGTGAAAAAGCCGAGAAGGGACTGCTTCGGCGGCTGGCGCTGGTGAGGTTGCGGATGTGTACGAAAGCGTTCCCGTGGCCCTGCATACGGCGAAGGCAGAACACCGTGGGGTTTTCATCGACACAGTCAGGGAAATCTAACGTACATCCACGTTAGGTATTTCATAAATAAACACAACTACGCTATTGCATTAGGTTACCCGATGAATAAACTAATTAAAAATCAAATTGTGATCTGATAGTAACACAACTAGTTATGTTCTCCTAGTGGAGCAGATATAATATTGTTAAAAATCGTCATACCCTACTATTTAAACATGTAAGAGAAACATTATTATGAACGCCTGGTAGCGATTAAAAATAATTGAAGAATTTACCAGGCGCATCTAGTTTGATGCACAAGGACATAAACTGTATTCCCTCACGGGGTAGACAGAGCACGTGCGGTACAATTGTCATTAAACACCCATGGTTAGATAACGGTGCTATTCATGAAAATTCGGTTTGTGTGATAGTCAGGATGAGGTTCCACAGGCCGTTGAGGTTAGCCTTTGGTGAAAAAGGTGCTTTTATCCCTACACCGTAACACCGTTTTATATAGACGATTTTTTAGAAAGAAAATAAAAGAATAAGCTACGCTATAGCTATATAAAAAGGTGAGTGAGGTAACCGGAGGCCCGGTTCTCTCCTCCCTAAACCCCGCTCCCCATCCCTCCAATCTCCAAAATATCCTTGAAGCCGGCAACGCACCTGCAGTTCCTCTGATGTTGCAGATGTATCAGGTGATCCGCTTGCTCGTTTGCCTGCTTACCCATAAAAAAGAAAAAAACCCTAATTGTCCAGCATCACGTCGAGAGGTATGACCTGTGAACGTGAGCATCTGATTTTTATTTTTAGAACATGGAATACCTGGCGTGTTATTTAGAAAATAAAAGAACGCATTTCGCTCTCCTAAGCTTCTAACCACCTGTAGCCCTATATTTAGCTTCGCATAAACATATTATGTAGAGCAGAACCAACGGAAATACCGCACGATTTTCCTAATGGAATTTTACAATGGAACAGCTTTATGGGGTTTTTAAAATAAATCTGTGTCGGTACTAATAATAAAACCCCACACATCACTCCTATTATACGTAGAAGAATTTTTTCAAACTTAAATAAAGTCGATCTATACTGTTGAGACTAAAGCACAAACAAAAACTCTGAATGTCTGTCGGGCATGACATAAAAACCTGAACAGATTTTGAATTTCACCATATGTATACCCAGGGGTTGAGCCGTTGTAATAAAAATTATGTACCATAACGCTATCTATTATAAGAGCTAATTGTCTGTATATGCCTAATGAAAAAACTTCTGAACAAACTAAGAGCCCAACGGTATGCTGCTGCTCCCCAGTGGGCGCTGGAGCCCTCCAGGGGACGGTAGCGTATCCAGAGGTTAACGAGGAGCGTTGAGGCATTCAAGAATTCTTCTACGATACGATTATACGAAGAAGAGAGAGCATTTTTAAGTTAGCATTAGGTAAAGAAAAATAGCAGCCTGTAGGTGGCCACAGCTGGGCAAAGGCCTCCTTGTCAAATGTCTGAGAGGTTGTAGGAGCCGGGAATGGCCCGCCACGCTGCTCCATTACAGGTTGGCGGGGTAGCATTAGGTATACGTATTAAATTTTTTACTTTTTAATACTTGTAGATTGACGGTGACAATTCCTTGCAAGTTTGTAGACAAGCACGCGGTCTATGCAATTAAACGTGTTTCGATAAAAATGTAGAAGCCTTATTAATACATGTACTAAAACAAATCTGTGATGTGTATAGCTCTAAGAATGTTCTATAATTTTTCATTGCTAACCCGTCGTCTCTCGTGTGTTTCATTATTTTTATAACTGTCTAAATCCATATTTAAAATATTGAATATTTTAAATATGGATTTACGAGTTCCTATAAACCAATTGCCTATGTGTTAAATTTGCCTAAAAGATTTTCAATTGATGCTGTGAAACCTTCGGGGCTACAAGAGCATTTAAATTACTCTATATCGTCGTATATTTTTGATGAAGTTTGAGTCTTTTTAATCCTAATGTCATCATCAGCCTACATAGGTTATACCTCACCTTTCAATGAAAGCGCCAGCAAAGTCTGAAATGCATTTGTTGAAAGGTTTTCCCATGTTCACCACGCCAGTTAAGTGGGTTGGTGAGCGCGGTGCCGGTACACTCTCCCTGGTGATACGGTCCCCCCATACTATTCCTTCGGATTTGGGTTCGGAGTACAAGGTTTTTTTTTTGAAAGGGGCAGACGAGCATGCGGCTCACCTGATGGTAAGTGATTAGCGTCGCCTAGTACATTTGCAACACCAGTGGAGCTGCAGGTGCGTTGCTGGTGTTTAGGGATATTTGGTGATAAGGTGGGGGGGGGAGGAAAGAGGTCGGGGAGAGGAGGAAGAGGTCCTCCGGTTATCTCATTCACCGAACGAAACGCAGAAGCCGATGTCACTACTTCACGCCGGTATTCTGCGATGCCGTGGTACCACTAACCCGATCGAGCAGGCCCATTCCAGCAGCAGCAAAAGCCGCCGCTGGGCTCTACCAAGTATAAAATAAATTTTACGATAGCGTTTGGTTGCTAAAGCTTCGTTTGTTAGCTAGCAGAAGGCATGCAAAGCAGGGTGCATAACGTGACACGTTGGCATTTTGGGAAAGAGATGGTATATTACACCTTACACATCCAAACATGTTGATATTTAATATGTTTTTGTTGTCTTTTTTGGTGTCCGCCACACAAATATTTTTATTAGTTATTTCTATCTTATTTAAAATAGCACCAGTTTCGTACAATTAATCATAAAGAGAAACGCTAAATGATGCTTTGTATTATGTTCATACAAAAACATTGAGTCACCCGGATGTGACACCAATATGCATATGTCATGGCCTATATATGTCAAGGTACATGGATGTACGGCGTGCATTCATTGCTTTTTAATTGTTATAACCATTTTCGGATAACGATAGTCAAAATTTAGTGCAGCATATTTAGAAAGATGGTTACCCGGGCTGCACTTCAGAACTCTTCTATTGTAGCAGATCGTGTTCAACCTATTAGCGGAAGCTCGTAAGTTGATTAAAGCTAATGGATTGTCAAGAAATAAATACCTACATCTATATATAATTACGAAAGCTGTGGTAGCCTAATTATCAGGACGCTCGCTTTAATTTAATTGAACTCTTCCCGGAGCCAAAACTCATATATTTCAGGGGCCTTTCTCCCAGCAGTGGGAATTAGCTTAGAAAGGCTTTCTCTCTACTACAGAAAGTAGCGACCTGATAAATACAAGCTGCTACTTTTTTGTAATTATGAATGTATATTATAACCTAAACCTAAGGAATAACTACACGGAGAATGCCGAGGCAAAACTCACATTATCTCTAATTATTTGAAACTAGAATTGGATTGGGGTGGATAGGATGACCTCTTATCTTGTTCTCCAAATGGGAACATCACCTGCACGTGGTGCAACCATAAAGATAATAAAAAAATAGGACTGATATGATATATATTTTTGCATATTGTGCATTATCTGACGATTGGCGATGTGCTGAGGATCACTCACTCTTTGATGCCATTGTATGCACTGCATTATGTACTTACAAAATGAGTTAAGAATGTGTACTTCATGCCAAAGAAAATAAACTTCGCCTTCCTCGTAAGAGATTACAAGCTTGAGTTGCTTTTGTTGTAAATTTAAGCGCTTTACGCTTTTGAACAAGCGGAGTAACTATCCTGACGTGGTAGTCTCTAACGGTATTGGTTAATCATTTCAAAACGTACTCTAGCTAGACAGAATCTTCAGAAGATAAGTCCACCAATTAAAGTATTATAAATAAGTTTGTAAAAAGGTGGTTTCGAATTATTCCGCTTGGATAAAATTTATAAAATGAACTGAACAGAGTCCTCTCCAAGACAGCGCAAGACGGCATACATTTCTTAGGTTTGCCCATACCACAATCTTGATATTGGAGACAGGTAGAGGGGAGTGGGCCTCCGGTTACCTCACTCACCGAACGAAACGAGAACACAAGATGCCTCTTCTTCGCGCCGGTATTCTGCGAGGCCGTTCCAGTACTGCGGTCGAGCCGGCCCATTCCAGCAACAGCAAAAGCCACCTTTGCTTCAACCACGTACAAAAAACGTGACTTCCCACAATATAGTGAATATAATATCATGTAAACATAATATCAATATCATATAACATAACATTTTCGATTAAACATAGACTAATGGTCAATTCTCTTTTTTCACTCGTGGATAATATTAAAGGTGTGGGGCAAAATTTTGCGCCGAAAGTTCTCACTGCGCGCCGCTGCTCTTTCAGTGGAAATTGTCCCTGAGACGTTTAGATAGGTACTCGTACATGGCTAGGCTTGATGCTCCGTCTATTTTAGAGAATTATGGAACCAAGAATTTTAGCTATTCTGCAGCTATATTTTAGCATGCTACTCCAATATCGTTCGTTATTTATCTTATTTTGGGTTCTTAACCTACATGCTTAAATAGTAAGAGATCCTAATAGAGTAAGGGTCTTTGTCCAGGCGTAAAGATCGAATAATTCGACCATTTTAACAAATATGTAAGAAAACAATAATAGGAAAAGACAAAGTATTAATAGGGCAATAATTTAGTGTCAGATCGCAGAATAGTTTATTTTTTAAACACTATAATCAGCTTATAGGAACCTTTTAATTACGATCAATTTCTTTCACAACATATTAAATATCAACTTCAAAGTAAAATGCTCGTATATACAAATATCGCTGCAAATGTTACTTTTAATGGTTTGTTAAAAGTTAAGTTAAGTTAGTCTTAAAACTGAATAACTGTACATAAATTATAATATGATACAGACACACAAACTATAAATATAAAAAAACAAAAATAAATCTCATCTTAAAGTGTGTTTACTTATACAAACATGTACAAGACTGCATAAAGTCAATATTTCCTTATTAAAAAGCTTTGAAAACAATTAAGCATTAATCTTTCTGATCTTGAAGTACTCTTGCATAACCTCGTCCGTTACTTTAACCCTCCGCCCCTGATAATCCTGAACGATTGGCGTTATCGTCTCTATGGCGAGTTTCTTCAATTCCCCCGTGA
Organism: Bhutanitis thaidina; assembly: GCA_029286595.1. Taxonomy (NCBI): domain Eukaryota; kingdom Metazoa; phylum Arthropoda; class Insecta; order Lepidoptera; family Papilionidae; genus Bhutanitis; species Bhutanitis thaidina. The sequence goes on from JAGSMS010000030.1 coordinate 4,036,204, forward strand.
GCATTTCACCGGATTCATAAGATTTCTTTATCTGTAACATTATATTCAATAAATGTTCTTAATGGTTAAAAATAAAATCAATAAAAAAAATATAAAATACCAAATATATAGACAATAAATATAAAATTTGTCTAATTCAAATCGTGTTTCGATTCATTTTGTGCAAATTAAAACTATATATACCAGGATAAAAAAAGTATAAAGCATTTTTAATCAAAACCTGATCGCACTAGTCATTGGAATTATTATGTCAATTCTGAATTATATCAAATAAAAAAATTACGAATTCAAAATTGAAGTCAACAAGTTTTTAATTTTCGGCAATGTAAGCTTTCGATATTGATAACTTAAAATTAGAAATCATTTTTATTTTTTTAATAATAAATTCGGTCTTTTGCGACTGCCAAGACTTGCTTGGTATTTTTCTTTCATAATATGCTGTTAATGAGTGTACGTTTGAAAGTTCTACTTTCAGAAACTCACCGCCGCTAACTTGTCGTCGTCTTCGAGGAAGAAACTCAAGTACTTGAATGATATATCCACTTCAGTGTTGCCACCTTTCTCTCTGTGCTCCTCCACCGTTGCTTGACCACCGGAGAAAGCGTATTTGTTGATCTAGAAAAAGTAATAATTTATTTACGATATTTCTTACGTCTTTAACATAAATAGCAATCATTATTAGACGGCTTTGGAACTGAGAAGTGTGCTTCGTCGTGCCGCACGAGCCTTAGGTACTTTCCAGGGAAATTTACATGTCTTCTATTTACACTATAGTTTACTCAAAATTATGCGTATATAAACTGTTGGGCTTGAGGTGTTTATTGCGAAAAAATATTTTTAGAGTTTATAATATATTTACAAACGTTATTCTTTTCACTATAACTGCACGTGCTATCATACAATAGGTACGTATAATCGTGCATCGAACAAGGTTCGAGGAACATCTGCGACGTCCAATCTTTTGACATAAGGAGAGCCGTTTAGGCGTATCCAGATTAGGTAACTAAAAATTTAAATAAACCTTCACATTATTTTGTAACACATCTATAATTATAAGAAAGAAGAATCCGTAATTTGTGCTTTAGATATATTCAAATTACCTTGTTCTTGATCTGCTTGGGAGTATCATTAAGGAATATAGATGCGTTTGGATCGCTGGCGGACATTTTGTGTTGCGCGCCCTGCAGCGCGGGGAGGAAAGAAGAGTGAATTAGGGCCGGTTTAGGCAATTTGAGGCGAGCGGCGACGTCACGAGTCATGCGAAAGTAAGGGTCCTGGTCAATCGCGCAGGGGACCAAACAGGGGACCTGAAATCATAAATTAGTGATAAAAATATAAATACTGTGTATAGAAATAAAAAATCTTTATCAATAACAGTTGATTTTAGTCTAACAATAAAAAGTTGGGGGGCCCTAAGGTCCTGTTAAGTATCATAATATATACATAAGCTATGGTATTGTGTAGAAGATAATCTATCGATATTACTTTTACGTAGTACAGCCAAGCCTTTGCTGCTGTGAATACCTGCGTGAAGTAAAGGCATGCGGTGCTTCTACGTTTCGCTCGGTGAGTGAAGTAACCGGAGGCCCACGCCCTTCCTCAAATCTTTAAAGGCCGGCAAACGCACCTGCAGCTCCTTAGGTGTTGCAGATGTATGTAGGCGACTTACCATCAAGTGAGCCGCTTGCTCGTATGGATATAAAATCTTTTCCATAAAAAAAACGCACACCTTATCACATCGTAATCGCCATGAATTGTAAATTTATACTATAGGAAATGTAACAAAATTATACTGTTCTCCTAAAATGTGCAGAGTGGTGATTGGCAGCGGTATCAAAGACCTAACTGTACAAGTTAGATCCTTATTTCAATCTACAAATAGTTATCACTTACTAATTAACCTGTGTTCCTTAGTGGTCTATGCATTTACACACTGATAAATATTTATAAATTGATATAAATCTTCACTCACAACTTTGTCATCAAATATAAATGGGAAGGTAGTGGAGAAGGCAGGCGCTGCTTCTATGGAAGGGAATGTAATTTTGCCGATGACATCAGAGTCTCCGAATCCGAATATACCCTTGACTTGATTGAATGTCACGCATCTCTGTATCCGCACCATGTTCTGGTAAAAGGCTGGACATTGCCTGAATGAGAAATGTATACAATGTTATTTTATTTGTGGTAATTATTATTATTTTAATCGTGGTAGAGAATCAAGTGGTGGCTTTTGCAGCTGCTCGAATGGGGCGGCTCGACCGGATTGGTACCACGGCCTTGCAGAATACCGGCGTGAAGTAGAGGCATCTTATGCTTCTGTTTCGTTCGGTGAGTGAGGTAACCGGAGGCCCACACCCGCTTTCCATCCCTCTCCTATCTCTCTAATATCCTTAAAGGCCGGCAACCCACCTGCAGCACATCTGGTGTTGCGAATGTGCGTAGGCGACGGTAATCATTTACCACTTACCACTTACACTTGGGTGAACCACTTGCTTGTTTGCCACCTTTCTCAAATAAAAAAAAATTAAACTATTAGTTATAGATTTTATGGCGTTTAATTTTGTTTTCATATTCTCGACGTTACAATTGCTTTACAGAGCCGTGGTCACGGGGGACTGAGGTGTTAGACGTCCCAATGTCATAGTTAACTCAGACTACCTTCAGCTTTTTTTTTTGGGCCGATCACCGTAAATGTGTAGTGTTCGCGTAAATACAAGAAATCAATAATTATAATATTTATATTAATTAATATGCATAATTATTTCAATAGCATTTTGATTTTGAATTAAAACTCATGTATTGAAACATCAGAAAATTTTATGAGGTGATTTATTTTTATGAAAAACATCAGTATTATTTTCTACTATTCCTTTATTGTCGTTTAAAATAAACTTATTATTATATAGCTACTTCCGAGCTGTGGTAGCCACTTACCACCAAGTGAGCCACTTCCTCGTTTGTCGCAATTCCTATAAAAAAAAAGATAGCTAAAGAACCGTTTTAAATATTAAGATAATGGTTAAACATCCAGGTTTATCAGAGGTTACGGCCAAGCGTCTCAATTTCGAAAAGTTCAATATCATAACCAACAGATAAAAAGACAATCCTTTTTTTTTAATAAAAATTTAAAATTCATTCTAAAAAATGTATACTAGAATTGCCCTATTCTAAAAATCAGCAGAGTAGTATCAGCTCAGAGATTGGACAAACTTACTAGACTCCATTTCAAAATGCTTATAAATACAAGCTCAGAGATTGTGCACTAGACATAAGTCTAAGATTGTGGACAAAATATATTTTTTAGGAAGTGACAAGGCACCCACAATTACTCCGACATTGCTGGTACCATTTTTATAATAAATTGCAATTTTGCGTACCTTATCAGTTCTAAGTGCTTTACCACAAACTTGAGGGAAAAAGAAAAAATCGTCAGAAAAATAAATATGTCTAGGATGCAGGGTGAATTGAACTGAAGGGCAAAATGATAAAAATTGTATATATGAATATGCCTTGGTATGATGTTGTATTACTTCAAATATATGAATAGATTATTCACCCAATAAAATCTAAATCGTTAAATATGAAAGTATTGGCGGGGTCAAATCCCACCGCAATTATATCCTTGGCATTGCTGTGCGCCATCTCGCGAGCCTCTTCCACCTTTATGTCCCGCCACATGGCCTTTTCATCATCTGTCAGCTGGATTATTAGCGGCACATTGAACACTTCCTGTAACCATCTGAAAATAATAAGTTATCTAATGAAATCTTTATTAACATATTTATTTAAGCAGCCCATGGGCATTTGCAAACAATTTCTATCGAAGAATGTTACTTATGCATGGTTGCCCCTGTGGACTAGAATGAAATACCTCCCTACACTGGCTCTAACTGGCTCTCACTGGCACTCATACCTTTCAGACTGGTGCACAACATTATTGCCAAACAGCATTACTGTTGTGTTCCAGTGCTATTTGGCAGCAGAAATGGACGAACCCAGGTCTCCTAGGTAGAGAAGCAATCTACATATCATGTTAAAGTGTGTTGGCCAGAAAGGAGAAGGTTCAATCTACTTGACAATCTCAATATTTTATCAATTAGACAGAATAAACCAAAGGTACTGTATTTATAATTTAAAAAAAGTCTTATCATTACTATTATTTATTTAGATTTAGTTTTAAATAACTTGTAAGACTATTAATAATATAACTGACTCATTAAAAGTAATAAATAACAAAAAGTAGAACATACTTACTTTGTAAACATGAATGGAATCATGTGACCAATATGCATACTTTCTGAAGAGGGCCCTCGGCCAGTGTACAAGTAGAATTTTTTTCCCGATTCATGTAGTGATAAAATACTATGCAAGTCTCTATGAGAGAAGAATATTCCTCGCCTTAGAAAATGATGTGCTGTGGAGATGGTGTGTTAGTAAATTATTTATTATTTGTATTTTTATTTACAATGACTTCTTCCGCAGACTACTGTGAAATGTAAACATCTTCAAAAGAGAGGATATCCAATTGCCACGCTTGGTAGGTGGGTGTACAACAAGAATACCAGAACCCTCATAATTTAGACCCTTTCCCAAGTCCAAATTATTTAGGTTTATCATATTTGAAATGGTTATTCTTCCACCTGACAGAAATATTGAAATTTTGAGAGCATCTGACATGGCCAAATCATCACTTAGACCCTTGGAACCGAATAGTAAATAAGTAAATGTAGGGACATTTATGACCTGCTACTTTTCTTGGCCTCCTCAAGTTTTTTTTGACAGGGAGTTGGAGCCAATAGAGCTTGTGGACAAACTTACTAGACTCCATTTCAAAATGCTTATAAATACAAGACCTTTAAGGAAATAGTAATAAATTAAGACATAAATAAAGTTATTTTTTCAGACCAGAATATTAAAAAATATCACTTACCTTTTTTTCCTGTAACTTTTTCAAACTTGTCTATGAGTTCTTGATCTATTTTTTGACTTCCAAATCTTTCTGTAAAATTTGATTAACATCAGTCAAATCTGGATGTAAACTGATAACATATAATATCTAAGTTATTAGCTACAGCAACAACACAGTCAAAACAGGAGGTTGTGTGTTCAAATCTTACCAAGGGAAGATATTTGTACAATGAATATAAACACTGGTACCTGAGCCAGGGATAATTTTATGATGGCTATGGATGATTAATTGTCTAGCATTGAAAATCTCAGGTCTATCTCCTGGAGTGACCAAAGTGACAAAGACTCATCACATTCTATCGCCAAGAGGGTCAGAAAGTGGGTTGCAGAAGCCAATTTAGCTAAGCTGAGTTAAGCTAAACAAAAAATGCATAATCCCTATAGGTGATGGGAGAGAGTGCCTATATCATATACTTTAGATATCCATTTTTTTTAATGGATTGGGATGACAAATAAGCTAACAGTGACTGTAAGTGGCTACAGTCCATGGACATCTGCAAACAACTTCAATTAAAGAAGGTTACAGCTGCATTGCCTCCCTAGTATTTATCATTTCACCATTCAGTGTCCAAGAGATATTAAGTATTACTACTATATGATACATTTGTCTGTAAATGTGGACTTAGTTTTATTTTTTATACTATTTAACCTTTCTACTCATCTATCAGTCAACTGCTAACCTGTGTATGGGCCACATCCCTTTAAGTTGATTATGATCATGAGCACTTACTCTACTCTTTACAAAAATGTTTAACTAAAGATACTAAAATACACCTAGAACAGATAACTGAATAGCCGAGTTGTCAGTGGCTGATGGTCAAAATTAAACAAAAGGAGGGTGTCAATAAGGTGTGTACTTGTGCATAATATTTTACAATTGATTGTGGGTGTCGTAGTGTTTTTGGATGAGAGTGCTTCACATGTCAGTTATTATTGAAATAAAAAAAGAATTGATTGAAGACAGGATTAACTAGACTTAACCTTGTGACAGAGTATTGCTTGGGATCTGATGATTGAAATTGATCAAACATCTAAGATACAGACGGAATAATAATATAGCAATATTCAAAATAAGCCACACAAAATCTCTTACATAAATACTAAAGCCAATAAACTTACTAATCAATTTATCGTAATCAAGTCCGGTTTCAGATTTAGTAGACACATTCCATGGATCCACCACATCATCATCGTCAATTGTAGTAGTTGATATTTTATTAACTAGATCCACCGCCATTTCTCTTGTGAAGAACCTGTAAAATACAGGATATTATACACATCAATTTTATTTTAGTTAAAATCTAAAACTACAAATCCGTACTTACAAGCTCACACAGTTGTCTAATGAAATGTTGTTAAATTTTAAGAGTTTACATACATTAATAGTTTATTATTGAAAATTGACTGAAACGTTAAACAAATGCCGTGTCGGTGGCATCTATTATTCCCAAAGAACATATAACCAAAAAACCACGATTTTCGCCAACCCAACGCAAATTGCAAACTGACGGACTGTAAAATTAGTGTTGCTTAACATTGTTTTTAATATTTTATAATGTAAAGATTTAAGAAAAGCTCATGTTTAAGTATTCTGTTAAAATAATTAAACAGTTCTTTTTTGTATATTTATACATTTATTTTGGAACAGATGAGAAACAAATAAATTGCTTAAGTCTTTATTTAAAAAAAACACTTAGACTAATTAAATTATCAAGGCACTAACTGAAATGAACGAAAACAATCTGTTTTTCAGTTTGTTAAAATCAAAAATATCGTTACTAGTTTTTTCATCTCGAATAGTAATTTCTTTAATTACAAAATAGACTGTTTTTTTGTATACTTTCAAGTGTTACTTTACTTTCAAGTTATATCAGGTTAAATAACAATATGGAATTCGGTGATAACATGCCAATCTCACCTACACGTATTGCACCCTGCTAGATAGCAAACGAGGTTATTGCAACCAAAATTATGGAGAATCAATCCCAATCTCCCCAACCCAAATACCAGAGATAAGTGAAGTATCAGAAGTAGTAAGTAGAAGAAGAACAGTATCTCTAGGGTGCGGGTAGCAGCACGTTGCTTACCAACTCACCTTCTCAGGGTGGTGATTATCGGTAAACCTTTGAAGAAATGCTTGGCGGCTTTTGTATGTACCTTTTTGGAAAGGTATTGTATTGTATAAGATATTGTCCAGCCGCAGACTTCAATTGGAGAAAGATAAAGAAGACTGTGGTAAAAAAAGTATAAGAAGTCATAATATACGTGGCTGTATTAGGGAAAACAGAAATTTTTCACTATAAATCCATTTATATGTAATATTTAATTGTAAATGAAAAATATGCGGTCATGTGTAAAGTTTTTATGTAGAATCAGTCGATTACTGATAAAAATAAAAATTATACAGCAGAGAAAGTTTTAGGGAATGAATTTACTTATGGTATTCTTAGAAGTTTTAGTAATTAGTGCCGTAACCAACCACCACGGGACAAACTGTGTCCAAAAGTGAATTTAATCTCTACGTTATACGTTATACAGTATCCAGAAATAGCTACTTATAAGGTCTAAACTACACTAGATGAAATGTTACAAAACGTTCCTATGGCTTAAATATATACTGTATAGAGGAGAGAAATACAATAGAATGATTTGCAAAATAAGATATATTTCTGCATAGCTTTCTGGATTGAGGTTCAGCGGGACGCCGGCTGCAATGAATGATTTCAAAACGTTAGAAGTATAATTTAAGTATTTTTCAAAAATCATGATGTGTTAACCTCACGTTTCTTTTGGATAAATTGAATAATACTAAAAAGATGGTGATGTAATGGTGACTTTGATTATTATTTATTATGTACGTAGAATAAAAAGAAACATGTGTGTGTGTGTGTGTGTGTGTGTGTTATACTTATGTACGCATGTAAAAAGTTATACTACTTTAGCGTAAGAAAACAAAAATAAATAAAAAAATTATTCCATGTGCCAGTACTCTTGTGAAAAGGACATTAAATGCAATTGATAACGCTTTAATTAAATAAATTGTCATTCACCATCATATATAATTTAAAATCACATACACATGTATGTTTATGTATGAATATATTTTTTTATCTCCACTCCTATAAAACACGTGTTGTAGATTCATATTTATTTCAATAACTACCTCGAATATAGTTATTAGTTCTCAAGAAAACTTAAAAGGTAATTACTAACCAACTTCATGGTGTCGCTTTTTGGTGTGGGTGTGCGCGCGCATCGTAAAAATTCACTCTCATCATTTTTCCCAAACGCATCAAATGAAGTATAAGTTCAAAAATTGTTGTTTTTATTTATACGAAAGAGAAAATTGTAACCATTATTTTTCAAAATAATGGTAAACCTCGGGTAAAATTTTCATTCTAGGGTGGGGTAAAGTGAAACATGACCTGGTAAAACTGCATTTAAGGCCCTGGTAACACTTCAAATGAAAACGTCAAAATTTGTCAATAACCCGTAATAACCACCGTAGTGAGCACGATTCCCTTTATTTTAGAATTTTATGTAGAATAATAAACGTGTGTGTTTTGGTTGGTAACTTGTATGGCTTTATCGTGTTGAACTTTTGGGAACGTTAGTGTTCTTGATGGTTTCGGGTGACGATTCCAATGGTGGTCGTTTATCACGGAAAACTACGAGGTCTCCGAACCGAAAATCAAAGAAGACTGATGCAGACCTAGCGAAGGGCTCTGCGTTGCGACATGACTCGCAACCTTCAGTCCATAAAAGGAATCTATACGTCGTCTCTTACCCCATCATCATTTTGTTCAACGTCCTTAGATCTATTTTGTATCAATTGTTTATAATTTTTAAGTATTTGTACTCCGCATCGCACCGGTTTATGCACAAGCCTCGTAAAAACGGCGAGTGTAACTTGGAGGTAGTGGTAAAAAACGGCGTAATATCGACGGAAATAGTGCAAGAGGACATGTCTCACACACACAATGTGGGTCCTGGCGACCCACTGCTTGCAAAGCAGAAGCATCACCATCGCAAGGCTTTTGAATACATATCAAAAGCCTTGAAGATTGATGAGGAAAATGAGGGTGAGTCTTTGTCATATAATACCTGCATTTTCTGTGAGTAACTTCTGACATCACCTAATTATATAAAAAGCCTATAAACAAATTAATCCATTGACATATTTCGAAATATGGCAAAAATGCATCAAATATGCTCTAAATATAAGAAAATTTTGAATGTAGGGCTTAACCTTTAACATATCATAAAATAATGTCTATTAATGCAATATGTCATGAGTTATTCATAAGTTATTAATTAAAAACCCATGATATCCTAGTGGTTAAGGGATCTGCCTTCAAATCAGGAGACATCAGTTCTATTCCACTCTGTAGAGGGGAATGAGTTTTTCAAAACTTATGAATTATTTATATTGTTTGTTTGAACACTGAAGAGGCTCACCACCTGGCAGTTTGTTCCAAATAAGTGCTGGTGAAAAGTGGGCCTAAAGAACTAAAATGTCTGGACTGGACCCTAGGATTTCTATTAATATACTTATAATTAAAAATAACAGAAGCTTGTAAATCACAAATCTCCTTCTATTAATGAAATCGTGCACTATACTTGGCTTGTGAACAGGTACTGCTTGTGGGGGCTGTTTATTTTATTGTGAAATTTCTTACATCAAAAAAAGAATTTTCATCCAAAATGAAACAAGTCTACTGCTGAACATATGCTTCCCCAAAGAGTGCCACAAAGCAGAGTCCTGTGCCACCATTGCATTGTGCCATTGTCCCATTAGTGCTACATAAATAAGGCATTAGTTTAAAGAATTATAAATTACAATTGTTGTTACTATCAATATCAACAGAAGTCATAAAATTATATTTTCCTCCATTAAATATGTATTTTAAATAATATGCCGTTTCTGCAAGTCATTTGCTCAAAATACTAATTAAACTTCTTATACATCTTTTATTGTTTTTGTGAGCCAACAGATTTAGTACACAAAAGTAAAACTGCTCAATCGTTAGTTCCTTGATGGAAATCACACAATTTTAAAACTATTTTGTTTTCTTAACAAGAGTAAAGCAATTGAGATATAATATGTAATTTGAAACATAAGCTGAACCATCTTCATTTCTTCAACTTTTATTAGCCTACAACTGTCCCAGAGCTACTGATATAATCATTATTGATTATTATTACCCACCAATCTGATATATTCTATGACTCTCATTTCAAATCAGGGAAGCCATAAATGTGAAAAGGTTTACTTTGTCAAAATTTATTCACTTATGTCAAGCTCTGAGATATTTTTTACAGCTTTTCATTAAATGGCGATATTTTATTTCCTTTTTTTGAAACTGTATTGTTTTCACATTAAAGAATAAAAAAGGCAGACTGTTAGCATTCTCTGCAAATCAACCCATTGGGTGGTTGGTGCATCAATTAACAATATGGTAACATAAGACTATTACTTAAGAGTAATTATAAAAGAAACCAAAACTACAAAGAGAAACCATAAATTAAGAAAGAAAAACAAACCAAGATAAAATAATAAACATTCATAAATATGAACATATAATGATACATATTATTACATATGTTGACACAAAATTATTTTTGTAATTATCTAGACATTTGATTAGAGGCCATGTCTATGACAGTATTTTATTGCTTTCTTATGTAAATTAGAAAGAAATATATTATCACATGGGATAATTAAACATGACTAGCCTCATTTGTATATAGCCTTATCTAGTAATAGGTAACATATTAATGTTCATTGTTGTGCGAAAATAGAACAGACGTGATCTACAGATAGCAAATTGTCTGAATGGCATGCCTATTTACTACAAACATTTATAAGTACTGCTACACATGATGAACGAAGTTGAACAGACTGATGATATGTTGCATCAATCCATACAGGTCAAAAAGAACTAGCAATAGAGCTATACAAGAAAGGTATCTATGAACTGGAGAGAGGCATCGCTGTCGACTGCTGGGGCGGCCGCGGTGACGCGTGGCAACGCGCCCAGAGATTACACGATAAGATGAAAACCAACTTAGGCATGGCAAAGGATCGTTTGCATTTCCTTGGTATGAATGGAGTTTTGTTTTAATTGCCGATCATTCCTAAATTCTTCACCGCTATATTTTCTTTCAGCTGTTCGTTAAGCCTTTTTGGTTAAATTTATGAAATTGGCTGTGTGTCCTGCATGCTGTGCTTTATTTTATTATTTTTATACTCCTTACACCATACAGTACAATTTTAAAGTTTACCATTGATGTGATAAGGTTTAATTGAAGTAACCAATATTGTCTCCAATGTAGCCAACCTTGTCGCGCTCAGTAAGTTGGGCGTAGAGAGTGAGTCGGAGCGAAGCGACAAAAAGCCAACGGAATCACCTCTAAAGGCGCGAAGGCCCTTAGAGAAGTCCAAGACGACGCTCCTTGCGCATACAGAAAGTAACAGTGGTCAAACGAAGCCACGAAACGAAGGTAGAACATCACAGAGATATGCTTAGCTTCGTTTGACGTAACCTACAGCAAAATTAAACAAAAACAAGCTCACAAACAATCACCATAACTCGTATTGTTTTAACCGTGAATGTGGGATAATGAATAACAAATACTCTCAAAACAATTGGCATGTGTGTTGAACATGGCGATGTTTGCATGTGGGTTCACTGTGCTTAACATTTTTTTTGCTTTCTGTGTGTTACACAACATGTATCATTTGTAACCGTGCCACGAAAGTGTCCCGCTTAAAGAGTACTCATAAGTAACATGTACACGCATCGGTCCTGCTTTTAAGTATATCTCAATACGTAGTACCAAATCTTAAAGGTCTTAAAGACATTCAACATGTCCTGGATTACGAAAGGTTTAACCGTTCATGATCATGTGAAATTTTTGTAAATAACAACTTCATTGCTTTTGAGGGTCGTTAACATTCGAATGTCTCGTAGTGTAATTATTGCGTGTACCTTTAAGTTAACATTACTCACATAATAAAATAATTTAACATAAAATCCAAATACAACAAAGACCGTCTTTGCTTCGAAAAAGTTAAAAATAAGTAATCAGGTATACAAAATGGAAACCGTAAGTTTGTCTATAGTTACTTTAAACGTAAGTTATTTCTTTTCTCAAAAAAATAAATGCGAGCTCTAGGATTACTCCCGCATCTTGGGTGACTTTACAGGCATACATCACACATACCCAACATAAATAACAAGACTCTGAACAGTTATCTATATGTAGGAATTCCATTTGGGAATCGAACTAGCGACTCGTACCGTTGAGTACGATGTATATATATTGAAAAGCATATGATCACTAAACTATGCAACGCACAAAATCAATTAATCGAAATCATGTATTATGCCCTATTCCATGATATGTGATGATGACCTCCCGGCCGATATCGACAACTTCGGAATAGTCCGGTAGGCTTCTACGGCGCAGGAGATATTATAGTGCCATAGGTGTATGCTCTCAGAGGCACTCACTCGCCTCTGCCTTACCATAATCCGATGTAACGCTTATCATATCGCTGATTATATGAGGATCAGATACGGTGTCAAAGACTGGGCATATCACAACAAGACTTTAAAATCAATTATTTGTATTTTGTACAAATAAAGGCTCCGACCCAAGGCACAGCTGTGGGGTACGCTAAACATTTAGTCACGCGGGCGTTGTGTAGTTATGATATGTACTAACCTCTACCAAACTTTATTTAAATCGGCTTTAAGACGTGATTGAGATGAGATAAAACCATCTTAAGATGCACACGTTTTCGTGTATTAATCTCTGTAGCCAATAATAATAATTTTAAATAACCATCGATAGTAAAACGATTGTTCAGATGGTTGACTTGTGGAATCAATATGATCATACTGAGGAATGGAAACTAATTGGTACAATTTACAATGAATCCCAACATACATCTTGATGAATGGGTATATTTTATAAAGACTTATCTGACGAGGTTATTGAACTTGTGTCTACATAATAACGTGTTTTTTTTTGTGGCAACATCTATTGTCGACAAAATAAATATTAAATCTTCCATTCAATTTGGTTATACATAATTCTTGAACAGGACTACAGATAATCAATAACGCAGTCTCACTACTAAGAGAATCCAACCCGCACGCAGGCACACGAATGTCTAGTCGCGTCATTGTTGACAAAGAATTGCCTTTGTCTTCTGTCTGTAGTATTTATATGTTAATGAATAACATTATACGCCAATGATTAACTATAGTATACAAGTGAAAAAATATGCCATGAGTTATTCCTTTTTTTGCCTTGCTTTGATTTTTAGGCCATTTTTTGTTCTGCAAACAACAGAACAGCCTTTGTTTGCTCCGTTCTTTGTTTTCACTTTTGCTGGAGTCCCTACAAACATTTCGTGATTGTTGAGAGAAGTCCCACGGGACGAGAAGTTGTGCACGGAACAATACTTGTACAGTGTATGGGAGAAATTGAAACAAATAAATGAGAAATGAAAATTCTCAATTTCATTCCATTCACGCACGATAAATCTTCTAGCGTCGGACGAGCACTTTAGAAATAGTGCTGCGTTTTTGCGAAGCAAGAAATTTTTCGTTAACTGAATCATTGGATCATTGCTTTTACTATGTTGTACTTTTATTATATTCGTGATAGGTTACATACTATATTACTGTTATATAATACTAATAATATTTTATGATTTTTTGTGACAAAAAGATAGTTTTTTTTTATAATGAAGAAAAAGTGTTTTCAGATTTCGTTACTTTCGATATCACACTTGGTGTCGACAATCATGATGCGCACGTGCCCTTCAGATTCATAAAATGTTTCATCACACCTTTAATCGCAGAGCAAAGAAATGTTGCTTGTGCTTGTGTGTAATAAATCACAAATGTATTTTTAAACTACATTTAACTACGCACACAAAGCACTTTGGGATTCCGAACCCGGAATCGATATAGTGAGACTACGGTTTCTGTTTGTGTGTCAGTGTTTTAACGTCTGAAGTTTGCACACCATAAAATGTGATTTTCAACGCATTCGCAAAACCAACATAAAATAAAAAAAAAACTAGAAATAAAACCATTAAGAATAAACTATCCGGAAAACATACGGAATCTTCAGCGCGCGATTCTGACTCGCTCTCGGCCGCTCTTGTTTAATTAGTTACAGTACCCTAATAAGTCTGTTTATTCTGTAATGCAGTTCCGCTTGCCTTAACTCGGTAATCCAATTCTGCGAGACCTACTTCAGTTTTGCTATTATCTTTCTTAATTGCTCAGATATTAATTTATAATTTGTCAACGTAAAAAGCGGTCACGCGCATAAATTGTTAATGAACGGCCGCTGTATCGAATATGTTTGCAATTTAATACATTATTATAATAGTTCGCTGACAATCGAATATTAATTAAGCCGTCGGTCGGCTCGGTTAGCGCAGTGGCTAAACGATTGGCAGCGGTCGGGGGTTTGGTTACCGCAAGAAGCAAATATCTATGGCTTACTTGATAATTGGTCCCGTGTCTGGGTGTTTGCTTATGAGCAATTTCCCTGCGATACTTCTCCAGGACGCAGGCGAACTACAGTGGGAACAACTTTTGTCTACGTTTGTAGATAAAAAAAAAATTAATAATTCGGGTAAAACTGATGGTCTGGTGAAAACTGGTGGTGGAAAACAATGTCGTGACAAGTATGTGTGTGTGCAATTCGAATATACATTTTATTACATTGGCAGGACCTTTTTATTATATTGGCATTGACATTTTACAATGGCTCGAAAACTTGTATTTATAATTGAACTTTCGTTGTAATTGAATCCTTGTTTCGAACAATTTTTTTTAAACGGGGACTTTCTTAATGCCAAAGTTAATGTAAATGACATGTAGTTTGATGAATCAACTCACTTTTGTTACTTAAGATTTAGTGTTGATTTTTGGGTTTGGAGAGACTGTGCGTGGGCTAAAAAAATATATACGCGCTTACGGTAGCAAAGATGCAAGCAAGCAACAGGCTAAGTATTAGAAATTACTTACGCTTATCACTCATAGGGGTAGGTAGGTCTACGGAACGTTGCCAAACGAGCTTGCTCAAACCCACTTTTCACCTCTCCGGGAGATAGAATACGACGTGTGAGGATTCTCATCGGCGAGTTTGCTCCCGGAGAATGCCATGAGATTTTCAAGCATTTCCCCTTTTTACGATATCCACGGAAAGGGATAACAGATATTGTTACGCCGATACCACACGGCCAACCACCAAATCGTACCAAGTGTCCGTATCCGCTATGCCAGAAAAAAAAAAATCCGTGTGACATTCCACAGATTGACCATCTGTTAAGTTGTTCCAAAAAATCTTTGGCGAATAGTTAGTTGAGACGACTTGAATAAAAGCCAAGACATCTGACCACCCCTGTATTGGGTGTAGGTCCGTGAGGGTTTAAAGTATAGTAGGTAGTACTGATACACATATACGGCCATTATGGTCATGACCATAATCTTCTCTTCGCTCTAGTATTTTATTTGATTAGGTTTGGTTTTGATCTACCACGGTACCACATTATTTTCTTCTATAGGGCTCCAGCAGTTCAGGCTCCTTTCTGATGATAAAAACAATCTAAGTAAGTATCTAAAGTCATCAGAATGGGATATATAGGGGAACGTACAATACATAAATATTGCTAACAAACGTACGCGTATAAAATGTATAACCCCGCTTCCGTTCCGACGAGACGTTGGGATTTTTAATCTGAAGGCTAGATCCGCCCCAGGAGACTTTCACTAAATAAAGGGAAAGGGAAATATTTTTGGTTCATAATTTTTTCGTATCATTTTTAATTATTTTCATCTTCATCGTTTAGAATTAAAACAACAAACGTTACGTAACTTGTGGTGTGGGTGTGTTCAATTTCGTCAATGTTTTATGTACCATATGTGCATACGCCCACACCCAAATACGTAAAAAGATCAGCGTTTGGTATGTCGTAATGTGCGTGGCGTCTTTGCCAATGCTTCAGAAACGCTTAGATTTATTTTTTAACATTACATAACATTACAACATTACAAGGTAACATTTCGAAGTCATGTCTAGATTAATAAAATCAAAGACTACATACTACTATATCAGGCCTATTTTAGTCCAATGCTGAACATAGGTCTCTCCAAGAAAGCGCCAGCAAAACCGGCATACATTTCTTGGATGGTTTGCCCATACTTTTTTGCGTAGTGAACGCTGGGTAGCAGATTGGTGAGTACAGTACCGATATCCTCACAGACTGGTGATGCTACTCCCCTTCACTAGTCTGTGGGATATGCGTTCGGCAGATTCGGAGAGATATCGTCACTTCCATGGCAAAGTTGCGAATTTGATTTTTTCGGTATATAAAATGTAGTAAAATACATTGTGTGGCAATCATACAGTTCTGGAAAAGTCCAGACTGAAACCATAGTCTATGCGATAATCGTAAAAGTAAAATTAAATATTAGATTTCGTCTATCAATCACTACTGAAATTTAGGAAGGGCAGATAAGACTTATTTGTGAAGCAGAATCGCAACTGCCGTGGACATGACGATTCTGTCATCATTCGGTCACCAGAGCCCCGTTTCTTTGCTAGCAGGGTGCACCTCGTCAGGTTAGGTTGCCGTTTAAAAAAAAAGATGGTATATTACCCCTTGTATCCCTCTGTATACTGCCTATGGTCCTAAATGTATGATTCTAACGCTGTTATCTTGCGAGAACAACAACGAAAACTAGTTAAAAGTTTAGACACTTCATGAAATAACTATACGTATTTCTTCGCGAGACACTGAAAGGAAACTTTGTTTATGTACGGATAAGACCCGTGCCACTGAAACGCATTAAACGTAGTGTGAAAACATGTTCTAGTTAAAGAGATAACAATTGCAATTTGTTATGAAACTGTGTTAAAAATTTGACTCAATTGAAAAACTTTTTTAAACTAAAATTAAAATGCACTTTCAATAAAAGTACGAGCATTTTAAAGTAATCAATGAGTAAAGTAAACGAAAAATATAAATATAAAATATATTTGCTTTAGAGAGGTCTATTATATTGTGATTGAATTGTCTATTAAATTGTGATACCATCAAGTTTTTACCCAATCACGAGCGACCGTCACCAGCTTTTCTTATTCTCTTCTTTTAACTTTTTATCTTACATTTTGTTCCTTGTTCAGTCATCAAACATTACGTTATCTAAAGAGGTACATATGTACCTCTATACATAGTTTTATTTAAATTCGTGCAGTCCTTTAGACACGATTGAGGTAACAAACATTTAAACTTTCTTCTCATTTATTGTATCCTGGTTAGTTTAATCCAGTTCACTGCTGCGGGCATAGTAGCAAACAATATGCTATATTATCCACCCTTGGTGAAGTATTGACCAGCAGCCAGTGACTCGCGTAAGAAATGAGAGACAACAGAACATTGTGCTGCTTCTCTGTTACTCTGTGAGAGCTTGGTCGTTGCCCAGTCGAGCCGACATACTTATGTGCTGAAGCTAATCTGCTGCACCCTAAGATATGGAATATTTTTTCTATATTTACGTAGAAGGTGCTCCATACTAAAGTTTACACTATCTATAATATAATAGTAACTAAAAATAAATTGTAGTATTTAAACCAAACCATAATAATCCTATTATTAATAATATAAATGTGAAAGTTTGTACGATGTCGTTTTATAACGCCTAAATTTAATAAAAATGTACCGACTTTGTAGAGTTTTACTTGATCACTTGTCACGATCATAGTAGCGTCCGACTATTCATCAAAAATCACTTTGTCCAAGCGGACTCTGCGAACGTGGCGGCTTAAAGTACTGAACGGATTTAAATGAATTTCGACCGAGAGGTAGATGCCATATATGTAATGAAACAGGGTAACACTTTCAATCTCGATCAATCTCTTTCTCCTGGGACAAAATTCAATATCACGCAGTAGCTAGTTAACTATGCAAAGGTCAAATAAATAAAATTAAACCTTTTTTTTTCTTGCACGCATTGCGAGTAGCGGATGTAGGTCAGTACTTTACGGTTTTTGAGGTCGCTATATTGTCCTTTTATAGCAGCGCATATGCACAAGGTAGATGACCATGAGCATGCAACCATTCTGTACAGTCTAACGGAACAACGGTGTTCTAATTGTTTTAGTCGATTTCTAATGTATCTATTTTAAACATGTAGAATTGGTAATTTTACTCCGTTTCGCTGGAGATGTTAGATAACATGAAGTACGAGTATTATGAGATGTGGTGCGTATTTCTTGTATTATCATTAAAACTCTTTATCGTGTTTTTAACTAATCAACTTTCAATGTACTACACATAGACACCGCGTTATACTTTTATGTATACTAAATATTAGAATTTATTTATGAAATAATGTGAATATTATTAAATTGTTGTATGTAGGGCAAACAAAAAGATCGTTAAAAACCCGCGACATGGAACACATAGCTGATGTAAAACATGGGCGCTCTGGGAAGTCTGCAGTCTGTGATCATATTTTGGATCGCCCCAACCATTACATTAGATTGACAGACTAGATATCATACAGAATATAACATAAAGAACACCGATTCATGCCAATTATGCGAGGTTATTAAAATTAAAAAACATCCTAATTTCAATAAAGAAGATGGCTGGGTGCTTGCTGCACGACCTCGATCTTGTTTCGTTGGAAACATCGCCATTTTTTTGGTCCTTTAGTAACCGATAAAAAAGACACATTTTTAATTTATGTATACAGTGAAACTACCTCAGGGTTTTAAATGAAATTGGCTCATTTTTATTTGTAAGCAATATGTAATATTTTAAGAGAGCTACTTTACATTTTGTTACGCCAAGTAATTTGTTTAAAATACACTAAAAGTACTTTACCAGAGAGTTATTCCAACGCTAGTTTTTGTAATCTTCTCTTGCAACGAAACGCCAACAAAAGGAACTGTTTCTAGCACACGTCACAACAAATATTTTTTTGTGATTTTTTATTTTAAAGCGCAGTAGCGAAATGACGAACCTGAAACATTTAGCTTCATATTTGCCATTCTGGTTGTAATGTAGTTCTAGTCAAGTGGTTCTAATACCTTAACGAAGGTTTTATTTAAACAAAGTATTGCATCGAAAAAAATACTTAGTAATAGTATATAAAGTGACTATTATCACTTTCCCTGTTAGGACAATTAAATATTTAATATTTCCCATATATACTTACAAAGTTAGTTCTGTAAAAGTCCAAACTGTGAATGATGCTTCTGAATTGTTGAAAAATTAAAATTTTTATATGATTTATTATAAATTAATCTATGTTATTTAATATAATGTATCACTTGTAATGGACAAGACATTAAACCTTCTCCCATTATGAGTGAGAATCAGAGCGTGTCCCGTCATGCTGATTCATTGTGAATCGACAGAGATAGAATTCGCATGGCTTTAAGGTCTTGCACAGATGACGTATAGAACGCTGCGGGCAGCATGGAATAGTACACAATAACGTGTAGCTCCTGACTTCTAATAATATTGTATGCTAATATACATTTTAGACGTTTACTAGAACCATGAGCGAATTCCGTATTGCGATATAAGTATGTTGGAACAGTTTTGAATAGTTCGTCTTCGGTGCAGTAGTTTCTACAAACTAGCTTTTTATCATGTCAGTGTAGATAACGGATTCTTCAGACGTTTTATTTTTTACTCCGGCTATTTGAAGCATGGTATTAAAAATACTGTTATGAACTTGTTTTGTACGGATAACGTATCTTCAGTGAACTTTATCCATGGGAAATGGTGAAATTGTATTCCGTGATGTGGATGGGTGTACCAGGAAAGCATTCAGACGTGAAGTTTACATGCAGCATAATCGTATCGAATAGTATTCTCTCAATGAGACCGTCACGGTTCATCAGTTCGTGATGTAGCTCGCGTATTAATGCTAGAATAAGCCGTAAACTATTTAATTGTCGACTTTATAGTGTTGTGCCAAGAATGAAAATTCCATGACGATTCTTAGATGAATTCTTTAGGTCATTGTGTATCCGCAACTACATTTCCGTTTCATCAGCATTTCATCCGTGTATCGGAGTCATCGTATTACAGAGTTTTCAACGCACTGTATTAAAGTTACGGTTTAATGTTATGAAAGTTGCGGAAATCAAATACTTAAAGTTTTAAACAGATGAATTCAATTTGAAATAGATAATATAGTATTCGCGTGATTCCAATCACGAACACATTTTTATTTAAAAGACTTTCCTTCCTATCTTTTATGATGGCTATTTGAAACGGCGTGCGACGAATCTTACATAATTCTAGAATATTTTCGAATCATAAAAAATGTCACCGCCGCGAGAATTTAACTGGTCCGTTTTAACATGTATCGGAGTGACTTTGTTAAGAGACATGAACTAAAATCGAGCACTTTAAAAATCGGCTCGAAAGATATCGATTTACTATTCTCAGAGTTGGTTATTTCCAGATTTCGGTGTAGTTATTATTGGAATCAGTAATACAAATACTTGAAGTACAATTGATTAAAGTGACCTTTATAATATTAGAACTTCGATGGGTCAGTTTGATGTGTTTTTGGTAATTTCTACAAAGTTCTAAAAATGTTTATATATCAATGAAATATTGATTATTATTAAATGGGGCAAGAGCTGAGCCCAATGTTTAGGGCACTCGCTTTAGTTTCATAAAGAGCGAGTGACCTGGGTTCAATCCCCCGGCAACCGCCACCACTAAAATTGTTAATAGCAATTTTAAGTTTTGTATTTAACACGTACTCGGCAGTGAGGAATACATCTCGAGGAAACCTGCATGTCTGAGAAATAATAAGAAATATTATTTCGACGACATGTAAAGTTCGCCAAACGCACCGCGTGCAGTTTTTGGTTTTGGAACAGGGAAGTGCTACGGTAATAACCCTCTCAGATATTCGAGAAGGAGGCCTTTGCCCAGCAGTGGGCACTTACAGGCTGCTACTTTACCCCCAGAAAGGTAATTCAAATAGATTTTATCACTGGATATAGCGAAGCGGCAGTGTCTTTAGCGTTTCAGAAATCGTTTTGTCGTCGTTTAAATCTTTAATCATATTATATGGTAATGATGTCTTGTATTTACGCGAATACTATACATTAGTAATTATTTACAGATTACATCGCGTTCAATTTGTAGTTTTTTTATTAGTTTGTTGGACTTCCATCACTTCTGTACCTCCGTGATCACATTATGTCGCCTTCGTTTCGCGTAGGTACCCCACGAAAAGAAGTATGGAGGTACACGTGACTAAACTAAGGCGATACCAAAGTTACCAAATTTTATAATAAAACTCCGAAATATAGCAAGCCAAGATCAACGCATTCATTGATAGTAGTCTGTAATCCTAGCTGAATTAACGTATACACCAGAAACCATACAAATAGCTTTTTCAACAAATGTCGCTTGTGCATTCCGAAATAAACAAACCAAGCGTTTTTTGTCTTTGTTTTTCATAGTCTAAAATCGAATATTATTATTATATTCTTAGTAATTATTGATTTCTTGTTTGGTAGCTATCGGTTACAAATGATCGCAACACTTCGACGACACCAAGTACGCCTTCTTCTTTCTTTAAATGTCTGTCGGGGCCGTAGCTGGACAATATTGAGCATTCTGTAAATAGTATATTATGTAATTGATTGAATTTTCGATTTCGCGTGTAGACAAGTTCGTAAAAATTATCACCCATATGTAAATGGAAAATGTCAAAACGGGTATATGAATGAATGTTATAAGTATTATTTATTTATTGTAGATTTATTTATAGTAACAGTGGAGTTGGTAAAAATAGGTACGACCTATTTTAATAAATAAATTATCGATTTTCAGTTTCATCGTCTTATTCAAAACCCAACACATGTAAATAATTGCACGTTAATTTTGCACGTATAGTATTTATATCTATAGCTTTTCTGTATATTAAATTAAGCGTCCATTTCTAACTCCCGCCTTTTCAGCGACGAGCACACTTCAAAGACCTTTCAAATTTTCATCAGCAGTATTGAACCTTTTTAATTTGCATTTAGAATCTATAATAGGTACTATAAATTATTTTTCATGCAGATTTAAATGTTTTACTTCTTTACTGAATAATGTCAAACATATTTATTGATTGTTGTTTCTTTCATCATAAAAAACAATCTTTGAACGCTCTTTGAAATTTTATGAAACCATACACATAATGGAAACATCGATAGAGACCAACAGATAACCATCTATTTTTTTTAAAATACTTTTGAATCATCCAGTAGTAAAGCCAATTTTAATATTCAATATAGTAACATATTAAATTCGGTGCAACAGTGGCGGGTCGCAAGCTCACCACAGCCGGTAGACGGATGCCGAGCGGCGGAGGGGGGCCGCTGATGAAATCACAAACCCTGCCGCGGTCCATGGGTCGCTCGTCATCACAGCCCAACAGTTCCAACGGTGGCTACGGCCGATACCCCATGAAACCAGCATCGACACCTCCAGCTGTCAAGCGACAGCTTTCGGTGAGTCTAATGTTTGTGTTAAATATTTTTAAAAGTATTTCTTGCTTCCCTTGCCCTACGCATATTAAGTCGTAGCTATATAGTAAAGGCGTAAGAATCTGCCAACCCTCTTTTCCTCGTGGATCCGTCAGACACGTGTCTAAGGGTTATGCCTTAAGAATCTCATGGCAGTCTTCACGTGTGTCTTCACTCAACCCGACGATGCGGCTGGCCACATCTTTATCACTCCGCAAAGAGCAAAGTCTGACCTTCTACTATGCCTTTGGGAATATAAGAGTGGTGTTATTCTTAAATTCAGTTCGGTGTCACGTGGAATTGAAGGGCAGATATATGCATCGACCACATCACAACTTACATTTAACGTCTGAGATCATCTCGTGAATCTACCAAGAAACGAACATAAATAGTGAATATAAATGTGTTTTGAACACGTGTTTCTTTTCCACCATCACCTGTTAGAATAATTGCTAACTCCGTGTTGGTCAACCGCAATGTGTCTGTTCATAGATACATCTCAAATTAACTAGTCTGCTCCTACGTTTATATTAACTTAGTTATACAGTCACTTGAAAAAGGCAGCTGTTTAAATTCAATGTTTTTTTTTTATTTAAAATTTATTTGCACATAACAGAAGAAAAAGGCTGACTTAATGCCAAGAGGCATTCTCTACCAGTCTACCATTAGATTGAACACAGAAAATGTAAAAGGATACACACATATATTATGTTTATATATATACTCAAATAATATACTGCGATACAATACTTATTTATGACAGTACTTAGACATACATGTAAATATAGTTGTTCATTATTTATAACACATTACACACTACGTAAAATTTAGTTAAATGTAACTTTCGATTTACGATATTTATGTAAGCATGATTTTATATATCCAAAGATAAAGGTTTGTAAGAAATGATTACTTGTTCTAATCGGATCTTTTCCATAAATTGATACAGAGCATGATCCAGTGCTACCTTAGCAACCAACGACTTGCCTCACACTTGTATAGGTCACCCCTCTCCATCTACTGCGATGGCATTTTAAAAAGAGAACTGGGCTCAAACGCCTGGATAGACCACAGAAAGGCATTCGACTTTTGTTGAAAAATGTCTAACCTACGTAGAAAAGTTATTCCTGTTGGACACTAATATAGCTTAAATAATTCGCATGATGTAGTCTCAGAGACACGAATACCAAATATTGGTTAGTTGCATAAATATTGACTTGGTTTTGAATTCTAAACTAAAAATACTGCTCACTTTAGCTAGGACGCCGACCGCTATGGTTGTGAAAAGTTTTCACATAAAATTTCGCAATGGAAAAAGTCCTTTCTTTCATTCTCTCTTTTGAACGCTTACAATATAAAGCATCTCTTCTGAATGTCGGACCATTTTCATGAAGTAATTTGGGTCTTTTCAACACTGGATAAAATGTCTTTGTAGGCTTTAGGTTTAATTTCTTTGGCGTAAGATTGTGTGCATGTGGCTTTGGTTGTTGGTTTTATTTCATATGGCGGTTGTAAAATGAGAAATAGATTAAATAGTTTGTAATGATATTATACGATTATATTTAACATGAATTTATAATAATTATGAAAACTTTTAAATTTCTCTTCATAAATTTAATATTAACAATTAATTTCGTAATGTGTACAATCAAGTATCAAAATAATACAGCGCGGTTTACAATAATTTTCATTTCCTTTTTTTTATCCATTCCATTACAGCCTTTGGTATGGCATTGCTATTGTCTTATGTACCCTCTATTTACTTATTTCATGACGAAATCTCTTCTTCTACTTAATTTTTAGAGATTTAGGGTTTATGGCAAAACTGCGATAACTGTCTGTCTGTTCTCACAGTTGCTTTTCTCGGTAACATCCCTTGCCATCGACGTGAAATATTATAGCACAGTTGTAGTCATGCTCGTATTTAATTCTGATTTAATTATTCGAAAATATTTCTTTTTAAATTAAATAGAAGGCAGATTATATTAGCTAAAATATTCTTAGAAAGGATTTAAAATTATGGTTTTCTTATGGTCTTAAATATCTGGTTTTATCTTGTCTTAACAGACTGCAAATGAGTCCACTGCACGTAGGACTCTTCCATAAGGAGGATTTGCCATAATCGCCAAGCTGGGCAAACGGATTGGCGATCGCAGAATCAGATTCCTCGCCCGACATCGATCTGCATAATTTTAAGATGCATATCCCGCTATCTGTGTCGGTGGCCATTGCGATCGAGGCCTTTCCCGTAGTCGCCTACTACGACATCTTTTGTTCAGCTTTTATTTTGTCTTAAATATCTCCTGGACACTATCATTCCTGATACTAAACTAAATAAGTAAAACTAATGCAAGGTCTTATATATAAAACAAATATAATCGCCGATCCGCAGCAAGTACACCCTCAGAAGGGCTAAGGTAACACAAGGCCTTAAGAATAGTTAAGTTGAAGTGGGCATGGGCCGGCTACTGTCTTGTTGAACATTACTGTTAGAAAAGAAAGGTTTTCAGTAATTTCGATACACAATTTTGAGGAAAATCTTGATCTCTCCTCTCCCCCGGACCTAAGATAACATTTTTTATTTGCTAGAATATGGTTACTTTTAGATGTTTAGACTTTTTTTTAACAACTTATTCCACTGAACACAGCATACTAATCTGTATTATCTGTGGGTTAAACATCATCATTGATATTAAAATTATGAGAAAATAATATAGAAAACTCCCTATTTACAACATGCAAAACATTACAATCGATTTCTTTTTTAATATTTATATTAAATGTATCATTCAAACCATCATTGCATATGCCATTGCCAAATGGCAAAACATAAATTATTTCATTGAAAACAATGAAGATATTCAGTATAAGCAATCACCCATAGAGGTAGGCAGAGGACTAGATCTCCTTTCACGTCTGTGTGGCAGATTCTTACGCTGCTACCATACGGTGCGGCATGATAGTCAGCTTAATGTATAAATCTAGTTGTGGCTTTGTAATGATTTTTGAATACTATGTATGATTTAAGTACCCTTCGATGGCCGCGCGAGTTCTGTAATGTTCGCAAAGATTTATAAATACGGTAGTGTGAAGAACAAGAAATGATAAGGAGATAAAAATATAGTATGTATTTGCATAATTGTTACGTAAACTTAACTGCATGCGGTTACTGCATTCATACTTTTGCTAAAGATAATTTGAACAGGAATTTTACATTGTAAATGTTGATAATTTTTTTTTATTGGCAAAGACGGCTAACGAGCAAGCGGTTCACCTGACGGTAAGTGATTATCGTCGCCCACGTACATCTGCAACACCAGAGGTGCTCCAGGTGCGTTGCTGGCCTTTAAGGATATTTGGGAGATGGGAGGGAGGATGGGGGAGGATAACGCTTATCCAGATCATCATCACAACCTGACCAGTCTCTATACACTCCGCTATCGAAAATAACCAAATCCCTTCATCATTTCATAAGATTCCCTTAGCATTAGCTATTAGCATAGCATTATCTTTATCCTTTCCTGCATGCGACCCCGCACCCTTCTAATTAACTGACGGGCGAGTGACTGGTGATCTTTGAAGTTTGAAGTTGGGAAATCCATCCAACTAAGCTGAACCAAGTCTTACACACTAGTGATGGGGGAAGGTGGGTCTCTTGTGCGAGGGTACCGACACGCTCACCAACACGCCTGCACAACGTGGTGAGTATGGACAAATCTTTCATGCATGGCATACCAGTTGTTGGCGCATTCATGGGATAGCCTAATGTTCAGTGGTGGTGAAGCCCTGGCTTATAAAATAGAAACAGAAGGTGTACGGTAAAGTTCTTGTAATATCAAGATAAAATAGACGGTGCCAATCCGAACGTTATTCTTTCATAATTATTTCTTCTATTTACCCGAATACTATATACTGAATATGCGTTAAATTTTTTTTTTTTATTTTATCTTTTCCGTCCCTGTCACCCCAGTTCCTATAAAGCACCCGAAACCTCAATACGTAAAGGTATTTAATGCCTTTAATTTAATGAGTTAAGTTAAACGCATTAAATTCTATAAAACTAGTTTCATTTCAATGATTTTTCTATCATACTTTTTGATTATAGTTCTCATAAACATGTGTTTACTTCATTACGATCCATCGCTCTGTGCTCATTCATTAATTATCCAATATGGTGGATATAATTGAAACAGGCACGCATTGCAGACCTGTTTGCGAATGTTTGAACAGAAGTATGAACATAAACTTAACAGTTTGAATATCCTATGCCTATCCTATATTTTTTTAACAATTTCCTTTAAAGTTTATGCTAAAACAAAATAAAAAAATTTTCGCCCTCGTCGTCCGTCAATAATGGTCGTTGGATCTCGTCATACTGCTACTTTTAGCTATTCTCTAAGAGACCGTGGAGATTATGACATTTTTTTTGGCAATTTTTGAACTTTGACCAATAACTACTGAATTCTGTCGGAAACACGGAGGCATTCACTTGTCTCACGTCCCCGTATCCGTGGTAGTAGAGTATTAGAGACACGGAATGTAATTCATCAAAAACAGACCTGAAAACCATAAATTTGTGTATTACACAAGCATTGGCTCCGGTTTAGATTCGAACTAGGATCCATGACGCAGCAGTCTGGCACACTAACCACTGATACGCGTCGAAAGAGCTTGGCTCGAAAGGACTTTCCTGGTCGAATCGATTCCAGTTATATTCGATAGTGTTGCGATGGATTGAGATTCATAGTTGCCACTTCAAACCATGGGGCGAGATAAATTAATGGACACTCTTGCGTTGTCTGCACTCGGCTTTAATTTGTAACATCGTGCAATAGTCATGTTCATTGTCTTCTCATCCAGTGAATTCAGGATTTTATTACCATAATTTAGCCTTGACTTTGTCCGTTTAGACTTTTAAATTTATTTATTATCAGAATTTATAACGATGAAAACAAAGACTTTGGGCTACAAGGTTGTAGTATCTATAATACGTGTAAATGTTATTCTTTAAGCTTTACTCATTTTCACATGCAGACAGACTTTCATTGATTCAAATTAAATAAATTTATTGTATGACTAAGATATTGTAGGGTTTATAAATTTGTTCATTAGCATACCATTATTGACTATGATGAGGTGACCTCACTGATGATGAGGACCTGATGAAAGGGGGAAGAGGTTTTTAAACTGTATTTGTACTTGAGGACCTGATAGCCTAGTTGGTAGTGCTCCTTCGAAGCCTATTTGTTTATGACATTGTTATCAATGGCACCGCTCTCACGTATCAGCAGGGCGGATACCAGGTGCCGGTGAACGGGTCGCCGGTGCGGCGGGCCAGCTCGCAGCGCGGCACGCCGACACGCAGCCGCACGCCCCAGCAGCTCACCGTGCGCGGCGTCGATCCCAAGCTGGTGCAGCTCATACTCGACGAGATCATCGAGGGCGGGCCCAAGGTGCACTGGGACGACATCGCTGGACAGGAGGTGGGGGATTGTTGAGATGTTTTTATGTTAGCTATGGATAATGAGAAGCTTCTCTTATTTGCGCCTTGTGCTGACGGCGTTACAAAATCTGCAACCTTCTTCCCATTGGTGCCGTAAGAGACGACTAAGTGAAAAGCCTTAAAAATCTCATGGTGTCCGACAGATGGCGGATTAATCATCTCAAGAAAGCCAGACTGAAAATTTTCAGACCGATGGCTGGCAGCCGTCTAAGGTATAAGGTGTCTTGTGCTGCAATTGTCAGCTCGCATGCCAAACGTAGCGATTGGGAAAGGCTTATGTCCAACAAAAGAATATAATGAGGTCGTTGAAGAAGACATCCATACTATTGATAAAAAAACAATAAAGTAAAAAGTAAAGTAGCAGCCTGTAAGTGCCCACTGCTGGGCAAAGGTCTCCTCAAATAACTGAGATGATTTTGGTGTCGGGAAGAGCCCGCCACGCTGCTCCGGTGCGGGTGGCCATATCCTTGAAATAATATTTTTTTATTATTTCTCAGATATGCTCGCAATGTTTTCCTTCACCTTGCGCGTAGTAAATACAGCACTTAACAAATTTAGTGGTGCCGGCATCGGGTATCGAACCCAGGTCACTCGCGCTCTATGAAAATAAAGCGAGCGCCCTGACCTACCACGGCTAAAAAAAAGTGTCTGCGCATATTAGGCCAGAGTTTTAGATTTGTACAGAGCTTAGCTTTAGTTGGTGAGATATACCTCCACATCTCCACTTAGCCTGTTTCGGAACCATCTTTCATATCATCGCCATATTAGCCAGCTAGCAGCCTAGAGCTAGTCGGATCAGCGATACCTACCAGACATTTTGCAGGTTAGACTTTGCCGCTCTTCATTAGTCTGAGTTTTTAAGTCAGCCTCGTGACATAATAATTGCTCATGTAGGAATTGCTCATTCATATTATATAAAGTGTGACGAATTGTTGAGTCCGCTGTAATGGAGTGTTCAATATAAAATCGGTGTATATAATAATTGTATTGAATATAAAAAAATATAACTATTACCTTTTTTGCGATCAACCTTATTGTATTATCGTACATTACCACGTTCATGGTGAATGCGTGTTCGACTAGTCTTACGTAATATGTACGTAGATTAAAATATACGTAGAGTAACAGCAAGGTCTTCTAAATATTTATTGCAATACCTAATTAAAGTCGCAACGCAAAACGAGCATTATCTTACAAATTACAGACATTTTAATTTTAATACCGGACACTGCATTGGAAACTTTACTTCCAGCTTTATGTATAATTTCCTATTTCCTAATTGTAGTTAGATAGCTTCAAACTATCGAGTCGTAGAAGTTACAAAATAAATACATTTCGATTATTACAACAAAGAAATGTTTGGTTTAACAAACTGGCATACGTTTAAAAAACCCGACTATGGAAAAGCACAAATTCTACTTCAACTTAATCCTTCGATAAGAAGTGGGTTATAACGACATCACATCTGTCTATAAAGACATCACGTCTTGGTCACACGGAGTTTTAAGACAAAGCTAACCGACCTCATTTATCAAGCTGAGAAAAGTAGCCTAGGAGCTAGACGGGAACAGATGAACATACAGACATACTTAAAACAGACTGTTAAATTCATAATCCCTCCTCGTAGTCGGATAAAAAGATCATACATAACCACTTTTCCTTCTAAAAACGATACGAAATACTCCCTACCCAAGCCCACTCCCCCCTTACCAACTCCCTTCCCTATCATCCCTCTCATCCCCCAAATATCCTTAGGTCGGCAACGCACCTGCAGCTCCTCTCCAACCGACGCATAAGAGCGTATCGAGCATACAAGACACCCGCGTACACACCATACACTGCGTAGTAAGTCGGTTCTTGCCGCCCAGTGCTAACGAAACATTTCGACCGTCCGAGACGAGGTTCGAACCTCCCTTGGTTATCGAATAAAGGTAAGCAGTAGATGTACACTTGTACGCCTACTTATAATAATACACTTGCTGCCTCAAGGACGCAGGTGCAATCCCATGAAGCAGTAAAAGCCAAAACGGTTAACGGCATTAACTTTATCGAACACATGCAGCTCCTCCGGTGTTGCGGATGTACGTGGCCGACGGTAATCACTTACCATCAGGTGAGCGGCCCGCTTGTTTGCCCCCTCTACCAAATAAAAAAGATAAAAAACGTGAAATACAAAAAATATAATGATGCAACTTATTGTCAAATGCATTTATATATCTTATACGTATAAAGCGTAAATGCTCCGGGTTCATACAAGATCTGTACAGACGAAATTAGTAATAAGAACGTATGTGTTCGCTTTCTGCGTTGAAGAGAAATATGGTCACAGAAAAATCTAAAATCCACTCGGTATCTCCAGTAAAAAGGAATCCGTGCATGATAAGGGAGGCTCTATGATTATAATCCCATCAAAAACATTTAATGTAAAATGCAAATTACAATTAAAAAGTATAAAAATATTTATAAATAGTATATCACACAATTGATCAGGTCCGAAACTAGGATTCCCTGTGTCTTGGTAACTGGAAGGTGATAAGATTAATATTAATAATATACCTACATAGATAAATAATCATATAAACTACCATGACTCGGATACAAACATTTATATTCATCATACAAATGTTTGGCTCGAGCGGGATTCGAATCCGCAACACTCTGCTTCGCAGGCAAGGTCACTACCAGCTAGGCTTAAAAAGTAAGAAACATTTCACTTTATGAAAGTTTGTAGTACACGGTATGGCATGGGAGTTACTTGTACAGCACAGCCGGAAGAGTGCAATTACCTTATTATGGTTAATAAACATACTCCTACATATAAATGAATACCTTCAATACTGCTAATTTTACGAGTCTCATAGAATACTGGAATAAATTGAAGTGAACGTGATAGTCGCGCATTATCTTTCTGCGTAATCCAATAAGAGAAAATTAATCTAAGAATAAGAAGTTAGAGTACGTAGAAGGTACATAATTGCCTACAAATGTGGGTTTTTTTTCTCGTACTCGAACTCGGATGCTTAACGGATTTGGCCACTAATAACTAAAATCCTTGCGTCTCTTTGATTTTTTAATTTCTTCTTTACTGTACGTTTTGATCGGTAGGAGCAATGTTTGTTTAAAAATGAAATATTTTCTAGTCATTTTTTAAAATACATGTCATTATTGTTTTTTTTATTTATGCAAACCTTCCAAATATCATAGAAAACATCAGTCAGTAGATAACCTTTTCCTACCAGGCCCAACAGTTCAGCTAACTAAGTTTAACTAAGGTTAACTAAGTTTGACTACGAAGATTAATTCCAAATTAGATTCCTATAGCTACGAGGCTAGTTATTATATGCTCTCAGATTTACTTACATTATGATTATTTTACATGCGGAATAATTACAGTATACATGAACGTATATAGAACACAAATTTGTTTGATATTTGTGTTGGTGTTTTGATAAGGTATCTGCGATTCCACAAGCGTCATCCAGTTTGAAATTTTTAATGTTTCTTCTAGCATTTGTCTCTTTCATTCAACGTTGCAGACAAAATTGAATTGGTCATATAGGAAATATGACGCAGGATATATAATCCTACTAACAGTTAGTGAGATTAGTAGGAACTCATACTGCTAATATTATAAGTAATATGTATGATTGTATGTTCGCGTTTTTGTCGCTCTTTTGCGTGGATCGATTATGTCACTGAATAAATATACGATACTTTTTATCTCGATCAAGATTATCTTTGGTACATTTACAAATCACACGGGCGCAGCCGCGGGCACTCACTAAACCATACTATTCGTACCAATAATATAAAATGTGAAAGTTACTCTGTCGGTCTATCGGTTACATTTTCACAGCTAAACCGCTTAATCGATTTTGATGTAATTTGGTACGGAGATACTTTCAACCCTGGGGAACATCGGCTTTTTATTCCGGGGAAAGCTGCGGAAATGAATCGCACGGACGAAGTCAAGGCTGGAATCTGGTATTAATATACTTGTTATATCAGTTATATCAGGTGGACTGTTATAAAATATTAAAAAAGAACTCTGCTTTTCTATGGGAAAGGGCACAAAAGAATAAGCGGCTCATCTGATGGTAAGTGAATACTGACGCATCCGTACATCTTCAACACCAGAGAAGCTGTAGGTGCGTTATCGGCTTTTAAGGAAACTTCTGATGGCGATGGGAGGGACAATGAGGACAGGGGATGGGCGAAGTGGGTTACCACACTCATCCATCGAAGCGCAGAAGCACAAGATACTTCAAGCCGGTATTCTGCGAGGTCGTGGTATTACCCCGGTCGAGCCGCCTCATTCGAGCCGCGGTAAAAACTACTCCTTGGCTCTACCGCATACAGATTTATTCAGCGATTTTTGTATCACTTCAGGCTGCTAAACAAGCGCTGCAGGAGATGGTGGTGCTTCCTTCTTTACGACCAGAGCTCTTTACAGGGCTTCGATCACCAGCTAGGGGTTTACTGCTATTTGGACCTCCGGGGAACGGTAAGTACTTATTATTGGTACTTTATCCAGAACAGGTTTTACTTCGGTTATTGGACAATCGAATCTCAGTGTTAAAGCAACCGAAGTAGGAATAAGATAAGTAGCCGATTCTGCTTTTATATGGAGATTCAAAGATCCGGTATTAGATATTCCGTTAGATTTACCAAAGACTGAAATCACATCTTGTTCTTGATAACTCCTCAAGTATGCATGGTCCTTGTTCTACAGCGAACACATAATAATTTGCTATGTGCTAGTCTGTAACCTTAAAAATTATTTTAATTGATACAATTTTTCCGCGTCGTATAGTAATAGCAACACACCTACTGGAAATAGGCATCTCCTAATGGGACTATTTCTCATTATAGTTACATTTGGCGATCGCACATCCTTCATACCTTAGGCGTATCTGTCATCGTCCTGTATATTCTTTGTTTCTGTTTTTTTTTTTTTGTTCTGTCTGTTATTGATTATTAGACTTTTACCTTATTCGACTCTATAGACACTTATTCTTATTTTTATATATGTTTCCAGGTAAGACTCTGTTAGCCCGGTGCGTAGCGGCCGAGTGCTCGGCGACTTTCTTCTCCATCTCGGCGGCGACGCTCACCAGCAAATACGTCGGTGACGGCGAGAAGATGGTGCGCGCGCTCTTCCAGGTCGCCAGGGAGCTACAGGTGAATTAGGTTTATCTTATACATGTTATGCTGAAAACAAGTGATAATTTAGTACAGGCTAATGTTATACACGATAAGAACCAAAATTGATTGGCAATTTGGTCCGGCATTTTCAATAAATATATTTCACCAATTCGTGTGGTCAAGCAATGGCTGTTTTTAATTTTGATTGCACAAAAATTTTCGGAGTCGTCTAGGGTTACTCACGAGATTGCGGTTACCTAGGTTTTTAACTTACTTTAAAAAGTAGATTCTTAATGTGACTCTTATAATGAAAATATGAATAATTGTCTTAAGTACTTAAAGTATCATACTGTACCCATATAAATCTGATAAATAACTGTAGCTGCACTCTGGAGATAATGCACGATAGTATTTCGCCTAATGTGTGTTATACACGTATGTGTGTGTAACAAACTTGTTTTTTTTTATAGTATGTATGTATGTAGTAGCATATCGACTTGATAGTCCGTAGACAGAGTGACCCTGACGCAGTGACCCTGCTGTAGGTGATCTCCTTCAATTTCCTCTGCCAAAAGTACCTGAT